>CAWUFW010015093.1:0-378393 GCA_963921515.1 Calotriton arnoldi | reverse complement strand
AGGCCTAACGCGTTTCAATGCACAAGGCATCTTCGTCAGAGGCTCGCAAATTTTCACAGGAAACGCTCTCCTTTCCTTTTATTGTCCGTATGTTCCTCTTTCTATGTTTCCTTAATTAGGCTTTGCTTAGTGCAACATTGGAGCATACTGGGATATGTAGTTCCCTTTGACGAGCAGTTCATCTTCCCTAAGTGGGCTCCTGTTAATAATTTGAATTAAAATGCAAATCTTCTTCCTTCGTAGGATTTTGGATGTCGGGAAGAGTTATATTAATTTCGGGTCGCTGCGCTGTGTACGGAAGGAAAGGTTTCCCTCCTCAGCCTCTCTGCTTACTCTGAACGAGATGGTGCCTCCTCCCCACGACCGGACCGTCGTGCAAGTTATGTTGTTCACCAAAATGCCCTGATGCTTCGGGAGGGCACTCGCCAGCAGCCCTGCCATCCGGCTTTCACTCAGAACTCTTCTCCGCATACCAAATCAATTGTCCAGGCCTAACGCGTTTCAATGCACAAGGCATCTTCGTCAGAGGCTCGCAAATTTTCACAGGAAACGCTCTCCTTTCCTTTTATTGTCCGTATGTTCCTCTTTCTATGTTTCCTTAATTAGGCTTTGCTTAGTGCAACATTGGAGCATACTGGGATATGTAGTTCCCTTTGACGAGCAGTTCATCTTCCCTAAGTGGGCTCCTGTTAATAATTTGAATTAAAATGCAAATCTTCTTCCTTCGTAGGATTTTGGATGTCGGGAAGAGTTATATTAATTTCGGGTCGCTGCGCTGTGTACGGAAGGAAAGGTTTCCCTCCTCAGCCTCTCTGCTTACTCTGAACGAGATGGTGCCTCCTCCCCACGACCGGACCGTCGTGCAAGTTATGTTGTTCACCAAAATGCCCTGATGCTTCGGGAGGGCACTCGCCAGCAGCCCTGCCATCCGGCTTTCACTCAGAACTCTTCTCCGCATACCAAATCAATTGTCCAGGCCTAACGCGTTTCAATGCACAAGGCATCTTCGTCAGAGGCTCGCAAATTTTCACAGGAAACGCTCTCCTTTCCTTTTATTGTCCGTATGTTCCTCTTTCTATGTTTCCTTAATTAGGCTTTGCTTAGTGCAACATTGGAGCATACTGGGATATGTAGTTCCCTTTGACGAGCAGTTCATCTTCCCTAAGTGGGCTCCTGTTAATAATTTGAATTAAAATGCAAATCTTCTTCCTTCGTAGGATTTTGGATGTCGGGAAGAGTTATATTAATTTCGGGTCGCTGCGCTGTGTACGGAAGGAAAGGTTTCCCTCCTCAGCCTCTCTGCTTACTCTGAACGAGATGGTGCCTCCTCCCCACGACCGGACCGTCGTGCAAGTTATGTTGTTCACCAAAATGCCCTGATGCTTCGGGAGGGCACTCGCCAGCAGCCCTGCCATCCGGCTTTCACTCAGAACTCTTCTCCGCATACCAAATCAATTGTCCAGGCCTAACGCGTTTCAATGCACAAGGCATCTTCGTCAGAGGCTCGCAAATTTTCACAGGAAACGCTCTCCTTTCCTTTTATTGTCCGTATGTTCCTCTTTCTATGTTTCCTTAATTAGGCTTTGCTTAGTGCAACATTGGAGCATACTGGGATATGTAGTTCCCTTTGACGAGCAGTTCATCTTCCCTAAGTGGGCTCCTGTTAATAATTTGAATTAAAATGCAAATCTTCTTCCTTCGTAGGATTTTGGATGTCGGGAAGAGTTATATTAATTTCGGGTCGCTGCGCTGTGTACGGAAGGAAAGGTTTCCCTCCTCAGCCTCTCTGCTTACTCTGAACGAGATGGTGCCTCCTCCCCACGACCGGACCGTCGTGCAAGTTATGTTGTTCACCAAAATGCCCTGATGCTTCGGGAGGGCACTCGCCAGCAGCCCTGCCATCCGGCTTTCACTCAGAACTCTTCTCCGCATACCAAATCAATTGTCCAGGCCTAACGCGTTTCAATGCACAAGGCATCTTCGTCAGAGGCTCGCAAATTTTCACAGGAAACGCTCTCCTTTCCTTTTATTGTCCGTATGTTCCTCTTTCTATGTTTCCTTAATTAGGCTTTGCTTAGTGCAACATTGGAGCATACTGGGATATGTAGTTCCCTTTGACGAGCAGTTCATCTTCCCTAAGTGGGCTCCTGTTAATAATTTGAATTAAAATGCAAATCTTCTTCCTTCGTAGGATTTTGGATGTCGGGAAGAGTTATATTAATTTCGGGTCGCTGCGCTGTGTACGGAAGGAAAGGTTTCCCTCCTCAGCCTCTCTGCTTACTCTGAACGAGATGGTGCCTCCTCCCCACGACCGGACCGTCGTGCAAGTTATGTTGTTCACCAAAATGCCCTGATGCTTCGGGAGGGCACTCGCCAGCAGCCCTGCCATCCGGCTTTCACTCAGAACTCTTCTCCGCATACCAAATCAATTGTCCAGGCCTAACGCGTTTCAATGCACAAGGCATCTTCGTCAGAGGCTCGCAAATTTTCACAGGAAACGCTCTCCTTTCCTTTTATTGTCCGTATGTTCCTCTTTCTATGTTTCCTTAATTAGGCTTTGCTTAGTGCAACATTGGAGCATACTGGGATATGTAGTTCCCTTTGACGAGCAGTTCATCTTCCCTAAGTGGGCTCCTGTTAATAATTTGAATTAAAATGCAAATCTTCTTCCTTCGTAGGATTTTGGATGTCGGGAAGAGTTATATTAATTTCGGGTCGCTGCGCTGTGTACGGAAGGAAAGGTTTCCCTCCTCAGCCTCTCTGCTTACTCTGAACGAGATGGTGCCTCCTCCCCACGACCGGACCGTCGTGCAAGTTATGTTGTTCACCAAAATGCCCTGATGCTTCGGGAGGGCACTCGCCAGCAGCCCTGCCATCCGGCTTTCACTCAGAACTCTTCTCCGCATACCAAATCAATTGTCCAGGCCTAACGCGTTTCAATGCACAAGGCATCTTCGTCAGAGGCTCGCAAATTTTCACAGGAAATGCTCTCCTTTCCTTTTATTGTCCGTATGTTCCTCTTTCTATGTTTCCTTAATTAGGCTTTGCTTAGTGCAACATTGGAGCATACTGGGATATGTAGTTCCCTTTGACGAGCAGTTCATCTTCCCTAAGTGGGCTCCTGTTAATAATTTGAATTAAAATGCAAATCTTCTTCCTTCGTAGGATTTTGGATGTCGGGAAGAGTTATATTAATTTCGGGTCGCTGCGCTGTGTACGGAAGGAAAGGTTTCCCTCCTCAGCCTCTCTGCTTACTCTGAACGAGATGGTGCCTCCTCCCCACGACCGGACCGTCGTGCAAGTTATGTTGTTCACCAAAATGCCCTGATGCTTCGGGAGGGCACTCGCCAGCAGCCCTGCCATCCGGCTTTCACTCAGAACTCTTCTCCGCATACCAAATCAATTGTCCAGGCCTAACGCGTTTCAATGCACAAGGCATCTTCGTCAGAGGCTCGCAAATTTTCACAGGAAATGCTCTCCTTTCCTTTTATTGTCCGTATGTTCCTCTTTCTATGTTTCCTTAATTAGGCTTTGCTTAGTGCAACATTGGAGCATACTGGGATATGTAGTTCCCTTTGACGAGCAGTTCATCTTCCCTAAGTGGGCTCCTGTTAATAATTTGAATTAAAATGCAAATCTTCTTCCTTCGTAGGATTTTGGATGTCGGGAAGAGTTATATTAATTTCGGGTCGCTGCGCTGTGTACGGAAGGAAAGGTTTCCCTCCTCAGCCTCTCTGCTTACTCTGAACGAGATGGTGCCTCCTCCCCACGACCGGACCGTCGTGCAAGTTATGTTGTTCACCAAAATGCCCTGATGCTTCGGGAGGGCACTCGCCAGCAGCCCTGCCATCCGGCTTTCACTCAGAACTCTTCTCCGCATACCAAATCAATTGTCCAGGCCTAACGCGTTTCAATGCACAAGGCATCTTCGTCAGAGGCTCGCAAATTTTCACAGGAAATGCTCTCCTTTCCTTTTATTGTCCGTATGTTCCTCTTTCTATGTTTCCTTAATTAGGCTTTGCTTAGTGCAACATTGGAGCATACTGGGATATGTAGTTCCCTTTGACGAGCAGTTCATCTTCCCTAAGTGGGCTCCTGTTAATAATTTGAATTAAAATGCAAATCTTCTTCCTTCGTAGGATTTTGGATGTCGGGAAGAGTTATATTAATTTCGGGTCGCTGCGCTGTGTACGGAAGGAAAGGTTTCCCTCCTCAGCCTCTCTGCTTACTCTGAACGAGATGGTGCCTCCTCCCCACGACCGGACCGTCGTGCAAGTTATGTTGTTCACCAAAATGCCCTGATGCTTCGGGAGGGCACTCGCCAGCAGCCCTGCCATCCGGCTTTCACTCAGAACTCTTCTCCGCATACCAAATCAATTGTCCAGGCCTAACGCGTTTCAATGCACAAGGCATCTTCGTCAGAGGCTCGCAAATTTTCACAGGAAATGCTCTCCTTTCCTTTTATTGTCCGTATGTTCCTCTTTCTATGTTTCCTTAATTAGGCTTTGCTTAGTGCAACATTGGAGCATACTGGGATATGTAGTTCCCTTTGACGAGCAGTTCATCTTCCCTAAGTGGGCTCCTGTTAATAATTTGAATTAAAATGCAAATCTTCTTCCTTCGTAGGATTTTGGATGTCGGGAAGAGTTATATTAATTTCGGGTCGCTGCGCTGTGTACGGAAGGAAAGGTTTCCCTCCTCAGCCTCTCTGCTTACTCTGAACGAGATGGTGCCTCCTCCCCACGACCGGACCGTCGTGCAAGTTATGTTGTTCACCAAAATGCCCTGATGCTTCGGGAGGGCACTCGCCAGCAGCCCTGCCATCCGGCTTTCACTCAGAACTCTTCTCCGCATACCAAATCAATTGTCCAGGCCTAACGCGTTTCAATGCACAAGGCATCTTCGTCAGAGGCTCGCAAATTTTCACAGGAAATGCTCTCCTTTCCTTTTATTGTCCGTATGTTCCTCTTTCTATGTTTCCTTAATTAGGCTTTGCTTAGTGCAACATTGGAGCATACTGGGATATGTAGTTCCCTTTGACGAGCAGTTCATCTTCCCTAAGTGGGCTCCTGTTAATAATTTGAATTAAAATGCAAATCTTCTTCCTTCGTAGGATTTTGGATGTCGGGAAGAGTTATATTAATTTCGGGTCGCTGCGCTGTGTACGGAAGGAAAGGTTTCCCTCCTCAGCCTCTCTGCTTACTCTGAACGAGATGGTGCCTCCTCCCCACGACCGGACCGTCGTGCAAGTTATGTTGTTCACCAAAATGCCCTGATGCTTCGGGAGGGCACTCGCCAGCAGCCCTGCCATCCGGCTTTCACTCAGAACTCTTCTCCGCATACCAAATCAATTGTCCAGGCCTAACGCGTTTCAATGCACAAGGCATCTTCGTCAGAGGCTCGCAAATTTTCACAGGAAATGCTCTCCTTTCCTTTTATTGTCCGTATGTTCCTCTTTCTATGTTTCCTTAATTAGGCTTTGCTTAGTGCAACATTGGAGCATACTGGGATATGTAGTTCCCTTTGACGAGCAGTTCATCTTCCCTAAGTGGGCTCCTGTTAATAATTTGAATTAAAATGCAAATCTTCTTCCTTCGTAGGATTTTGGATGTCGGGAAGAGTTATATTAATTTCGGGTCGCTGCGCTGTGTACGGAAGGAAAGGTTTCCCTCCTCAGCCTCTCTGCTTACTCTGAACGAGATGGTGCCTCCTCCCCACGACCGGACCGTCGTGCAAGTTATGTTGTTCACCAAAATGCCCTGATGCTTCGGGAGGGCACTCGCCAGCAGCCCTGCCATCCGGCTTTCACTCAGAACTCTTCTCCGCATACCAAATCAATTGTCCAGGCCTAACGCGTTTCAATGCACAAGGCATCTTCGTCAGAGGCTCGCAAATTTTCACAGGAAATGCTCTCCTTTCCTTTTATTGTCCGTATGTTCCTCTTTCTATGTTTCCTTAATTAGGCTTTGCTTAGTGCAACATTGGAGCATACTGGGATATGTAGTTCCCTTTGACGAGCAGTTCATCTTCCCTAAGTGGGCTCCTGTTAATAATTTGAATTAAAATGCAAATCTTCTTCCTTCGTAGGATTTTGGATGTCGGGAAGAGTTATATTAATTTCGGGTCGCTGCGCTGTGTACGGAAGGAAAGGTTTCCCTCCTCAGCCTCTCTGCTTACTCTGAACGAGATGGTGCCTCCTCCCCACGACCGGACCGTCGTGCAAGTTATGTTGTTCACCAAAATGCCCTGATGCTTCGGGAGGGCACTCGCCAGCAGCCCTGCCATCCGGCTTTCACTCAGAACTCTTCTCCGCATACCAAATCAATTGTCCAGGCCTAACGCGTTTCAATGCACAAGGCATCTTCGTCAGAGGCTCGCAAATTTTCACAGGAAATGCTCTCCTTTCCTTTTATTGTCCGTATGTTCCTCTTTCTATGTTTCCTTAATTAGGCTTTGCTTAGTGCAACATTGGAGCATACTGGGATATGTAGTTCCCTTTGACGAGCAGTTCATCTTCCCTAAGTGGGCTCCTGTTAATAATTTGAATTAAAATGCAAATCTTCTTCCTTCGTAGGATTTTGGATGTCGGGAAGAGTTATATTAATTTCGGGTCGCTGCGCTGTGTACGGAAGGAAAGGTTTCCCTCCTCAGCCTCTCTGCTTACTCTGAACGAGATGGTGCCTCCTCCCCACGACCGGACCGTCGTGCAAGTTATGTTGTTCACCAAAATGCCCTGATGCTTCGGGAGGGCACTCGCCAGCAGCCCTGCCATCCGGCTTTCACTCAGAACTCTTCTCCGCATACCAAATCAATTGTCCAGGCCTAACGCGTTTCAATGCACAAGGCATCTTCGTCAGAGGCTCGCAAATTTTCACAGGAAATGCTCTCCTTTCCTTTTATTGTCCGTATGTTCCTCTTTCTATGTTTCCTTAATTAGGCTTTGCTTAGTGCAACATTGGAGCATACTGGGATATGTAGTTCCCTTTGACGAGCAGTTCATCTTCCCTAAGTGGGCTCCTGTTAATAATTTGAATTAAAATGCAAATCTTCTTCCTTCGTAGGATTTTGGATGTCGGGAAGAGTTATATTAATTTCGGGTCGCTGCGCTGTGTACGGAAGGAAAGGTTTCCCTCCTCAGCCTCTCTGCTTACTCTGAACGAGATGGTGCCTCCTCCCCACGACCGGACCGTCGTGCAAGTTATGTTGTTCACCAAAATGCCCTGATGCTTCGGGAGGGCACTCGCCAGCAGCCCTGCCATCCGGCTTTCACTCAGAACTCTTCTCCGCATACCAAATCAATTGTCCAGGCCTAACGCGTTTCAATGCACAAGGCATCTTCGTCAGAGGCTCGCAAATTTTCACAGGAAATGCTCTCCTTTCCTTTTATTGTCCGTATGTTCCTCTTTCTATGTTTCCTTAATTAGGCTTTGCTTAGTGCAACATTGGAGCATACTGGGATATGTAGTTCCCTTTGACGAGCAGTTCATCTTCCCTAAGTGGGCTCCTGTTAATAATTTGAATTAAAATGCAAATCTTCTTCCTTCGTAGGATTTTGGATGTCGGGAAGAGTTATATTAATTTCGGGTCGCTGCGCTGTGTACGGAAGGAAAGGTTTCCCTCCTCAGCCTCTCTGCTTACTCTGAACGAGATGGTGCCTCCTCCCCACGACCGGACCGTCGTGCAAGTTATGTTGTTCACCAAAATGCCCTGATGCTTCGGGAGGGCACTCGCCAGCAGCCCTGCCATCCGGCTTTCACTCAGAACTCTTCTCCGCATACCAAATCAATTGTCCAGGCCTAACGCGTTTCAATGCACAAGGCATCTTCGTCAGAGGCTCGCAAATTTTCACAGGAAATGCTCTCCTTTCCTTTTATTGTCCGTATGTTCCTCTTTCTATGTTTCCTTAATTAGGCTTTGCTTAGTGCAACATTGGAGCATACTGGGATATGTAGTTCCCTTTGACGAGCAGTTCATCTTCCCTAAGTGGGCTCCTGTTAATAATTTGAATTAAAATGCAAATCTTCTTCCTTCGTAGGATTTTGGATGTCGGGAAGAGTTATATTAATTTCGGGTCGCTGCGCTGTGTACGGAAGGAAAGGTTTCCCTCCTCAGCCTCTCTGCTTACTCTGAACGAGATGGTGCCTCCTCCCCACGACCGGACCGTCGTGCAAGTTATGTTGTTCACCAAAATGCCCTGATGCTTCGGGAGGGCACTCGCCAGCAGCCCTGCCATCCGGCTTTCACTCAGAACTCTTCTCCGCATACCAAATCAATTGTCCAGGCCTAACGCGTTTCAATGCACAAGGCATCTTCGTCAGAGGCTCGCAAATTTTCACAGGAAATGCTCTCCTTTCCTTTTATTGTCCGTATGTTCCTCTTTCTATGTTTCCTTAATTAGGCTTTGCTTAGTGCAACATTGGAGCATACTGGGATATGTAGTTCCCTTTGACGAGCAGTTCATCTTCCCTAAGTGGGCTCCTGTTAATAATTTGAATTAAAATGCAAATCTTCTTCCTTCGTAGGATTTTGGATGTCGGGAAGAGTTATATTAATTTCGGGTCGCTGCGCTGTGTACGGAAGGAAAGGTTTCCCTCCTCAGCCTCTCTGCTTACTCTGAACGAGATGGTGCCTCCTCCCCACGACCGGACCGTCGTGCAAGTTATGTTGTTCACCAAAATGCCCTGATGCTTCGGGAGGGCACTCGCCAGCAGCCCTGCCATCCGGCTTTCACTCAGAACTCTTCTCCGCATACCAAATCAATTGTCCAGGCCTAACGCGTTTCAATGCACAAGGCATCTTCGTCAGAGGCTCGCAAATTTTCACAGGAAATGCTCTCCTTTCCTTTTATTGTCCGTATGTTCCTCTTTCTATGTTTCCTTAATTAGGCTTTGCTTAGTGCAACATTGGAGCATACTGGGATATGTAGTTCCCTTTGACGAGCAGTTCATCTTCCCTAAGTGGGCTCCTGTTAATAATTTGAATTAAAATGCAAATCTTCTTCCTTCGTAGGATTTTGGATGTCGGGAAGAGTTATATTAATTTCGGGTCGCTGCGCTGTGTACGGAAGGAAAGGTTTCCCTCCTCAGCCTCTCTGCTTACTCTGAACGAGATGGTGCCTCCTCCCCACGACCGGACCGTCGTGCAAGTTATGTTGTTCACCAAAATGCCCTGATGCTTCGGGAGGGCACTCGCCAGCAGCCCTGCCATCCGGCTTTCACTCAGAACTCTTCTCCGCATACCAAATCAATTGTCCAGGCCTAACGCGTTTCAATGCACAAGGCATCTTCGTCAGAGGCTCGCAAATTTTCACAGGAAATGCTCTCCTTTCCTTTTATTGTCCGTATGTTCCTCTTTCTATGTTTCCTTAATTAGGCTTTGCTTAGTGCAACATTGGAGCATACTGGGATATGTAGTTCCCTTTGACGAGCAGTTCATCTTCCCTAAGTGGGCTCCTGTTAATAATTTGAATTAAAATGCAAATCTTCTTCCTTCGTAGGATTTTGGATGTCGGGAAGAGTTATATTAATTTCGGGTCGCTGCGCTGTGTACGGAAGGAAAGGTTTCCCTCCTCAGCCTCTCTGCTTACTCTGAACGAGATGGTGCCTCCTCCCCACGACCGGACCGTCGTGCAAGTTATGTTGTTCACCAAAATGCCCTGATGCTTCGGGAGGGCACTCGCCAGCAGCCCTGCCATCCGGCTTTCACTCAGAACTCTTCTCCGCATACCAAATCAATTGTCCAGGCCTAACGCGTTTCAATGCACAAGGCATCTTCGTCAGAGGCTCGCAAATTTTCACAGGAAATGCTCTCCTTTCCTTTTATTGTCCGTATGTTCCTCTTTCTATGTTTCCTTAATTAGGCTTTGCTTAGTGCAACATTGGAGCATACTGGGATATGTAGTTCCCTTTGACGAGCAGTTCATCTTCCCTAAGTGGGCTCCTGTTAATAATTTGAATTAAAATGCAAATCTTCTTCCTTCGTAGGATTTTGGATGTCGGGAAGAGTTATATTAATTTCGGGTCGCTGCGCTGTGTACGGAAGGAAAGGTTTCCCTCCTCAGCCTCTCTGCTTACTCTGAACGAGATGGTGCCTCCTCCCCACGACCGGACCGTCGTGCAAGTTATGTTGTTCACCAAAATGCCCTGATGCTTCGGGAGGGCACTCGCCAGCAGCCCTGCCATCCGGCTTTCACTCAGAACTCTTCTCCGCATACCAAATCAATTGTCCAGGCCTAACGCGTTTCAATGCACAAGGCATCTTCGTCAGAGGCTCGCAAATTTTCACAGGAAATGCTCTCCTTTCCTTTTATTGTCCGTATGTTCCTCTTTCTATGTTTCCTTAATTAGGCTTTGCTTAGTGCAACATTGGAGCATACTGGGATATGTAGTTCCCTTTGACGAGCAGTTCATCTTCCCTAAGTGGGCTCCTGTTAATAATTTGAATTAAAATGCAAATCTTCTTCCTTCGTAGGATTTTGGATGTCGGGAAGAGTTATATTAATTTCGGGTCGCTGCGCTGTGTACGGAAGGAAAGGTTTCCCTCCTCAGCCTCTCTGCTTACTCTGAACGAGATGGTGCCTCCTCCCCACGACCGGACCGTCGTGCAAGTTATGTTGTTCACCAAAATGCCCTGATGCTTCGGGAGGGCACTCGCCAGCAGCCCTGCCATCCGGCTTTCACTCAGAACTCTTCTCCGCATACCAAATCAATTGTCCAGGCCTAACGCGTTTCAATGCACAAGGCATCTTCGTCAGAGGCTCGCAAATTTTCACAGGAAATGCTCTCCTTTCCTTTTATTGTCCGTATGTTCCTCTTTCTATGTTTCCTTAATTAGGCTTTGCTTAGTGCAACATTGGAGCATACTGGGATATGTAGTTCCCTTTGACGAGCAGTTCATCTTCCCTAAGTGGGCTCCTGTTAATAATTTGAATTAAAATGCAAATCTTCTTCCTTCGTAGGATTTTGGATGTCGGGAAGAGTTATATTAATTTCGGGTCGCTGCGCTGTGTACGGAAGGAAAGGTTTCCCTCCTCAGCCTCTCTGCTTACTCTGAACGAGATGGTGCCTCCTCCCCACGACCGGACCGTCGTGCAAGTTATGTTGTTCACCAAAATGCCCTGATGCTTCGGGAGGGCACTCGCCAGCAGCCCTGCCATCCGGCTTTCACTCAGAACTCTTCTCCGCATACCAAATCAATTGTCCAGGCCTAACGCGTTTCAATGCACAAGGCATCTTCGTCAGAGGCTCGCAAATTTTCACAGGAAATGCTCTCCTTTCCTTTTATTGTCCGTATGTTCCTCTTTCTATGTTTCCTTAATTAGGCTTTGCTTAGTGCAACATTGGAGCATACTGGGATATGTAGTTCCCTTTGACGAGCAGTTCATCTTCCCTAAGTGGGCTCCTGTTAATAATTTGAATTAAAATGCAAATCTTCTTCCTTCGTAGGATTTTGGATGTCGGGAAGAGTTATATTAATTTCGGGTCGCTGCGCTGTGTACGGAAGGAAAGGTTTCCCTCCTCAGCCTCTCTGCTTACTCTGAACGAGATGGTGCCTCCTCCCCACGACCGGACCGTCGTGCAAGTTATGTTGTTCACCAAAATGCCCTGATGCTTCGGGAGGGCACTCGCCAGCAGCCCTGCCATCCGGCTTTCACTCAGAACTCTTCTCCGCATACCAAATCAATTGTCCAGGCCTAACGCGTTTCAATGCACAAGGCATCTTCGTCAGAGGCTCGCAAATTTTCACAGGAAATGCTCTCCTTTCCTTTTATTGTCCGTATGTTCCTCTTTCTATGTTTCCTTAATTAGGCTTTGCTTAGTGCAACATTGGAGCATACTGGGATATGTAGTTCCCTTTGACGAGCAGTTCATCTTCCCTAAGTGGGCTCCTGTTAATAATTTGAATTAAAATGCAAATCTTCTTCCTTCGTAGGATTTTGGATGTCGGGAAGAGTTATATTAATTTCGGGTCGCTGCGCTGTGTACGGAAGGAAAGGTTTCCCTCCTCAGCCTCTCTGCTTACTCTGAACGAGATGGTGCCTCCTCCCCACGACCGGACCGTCGTGCAAGTTATGTTGTTCACCAAAATGCCCTGATGCTTCGGGAGGGCACTCGCCAGCAGCCCTGCCATCCGGCTTTCACTCAGAACTCTTCTCCGCATACCAAATCAATTGTCCAGGCCTAACGCGTTTCAATGCACAAGGCATCTTCGTCAGAGGCTCGCAAATTTTCACAGGAAATGCTCTCCTTTCCTTTTATTGTCCGTATGTTCCTCTTTCTATGTTTCCTTAATTAGGCTTTGCTTAGTGCAACATTGGAGCATACTGGGATATGTAGTTCCCTTTGACGAGCAGTTCATCTTCCCTAAGTGGGCTCCTGTTAATAATTTGAATTAAAATGCAAATCTTCTTCCTTCGTAGGATTTTGGATGTCGGGAAGAGTTATATTAATTTCGGGTCGCTGCGCTGTGTACGGAAGGAAAGGTTTCCCTCCTCAGCCTCTCTGCTTACTCTGAACGAGATGGTGCCTCCTCCCCACGACCGGACCGTCGTGCAAGTTATGTTGTTCACCAAAATGCCCTGATGCTTCGGGAGGGCACTCGCCAGCAGCCCTGCCATCCGGCTTTCACTCAGAACTCTTCTCCGCATACCAAATCAATTGTCCAGGCCTAACGCGTTTCAATGCACAAGGCATCTTCGTCAGAGGCTCGCAAATTTTCACAGGAAATGCTCTCCTTTCCTTTTATTGTCCGTATGTTCCTCTTTCTATGTTTCCTTAATTAGGCTTTGCTTAGTGCAACATTGGAGCATACTGGGATATGTAGTTCCCTTTGACGAGCAGTTCATCTTCCCTAAGTGGGCTCCTGTTAATAATTTGAATTAAAATGCAAATCTTCTTCCTTCGTAGGATTTTGGATGTCGGGAAGAGTTATATTAATTTCGGGTCGCTGCGCTGTGTACGGAAGGAAAGGTTTCCCTCCTCAGCCTCTCTGCTTACTCTGAACGAGATGGTGCCTCCTCCCCACGACCGGACCGTCGTGCAAGTTATGTTGTTCACCAAAATGCCCTGATGCTTCGGGAGGGCACTCGCCAGCAGCCCTGCCATCCGGCTTTCACTCAGAACTCTTCTCCGCATACCAAATCAATTGTCCAGGCCTAACGCGTTTCAATGCACAAGGCATCTTCGTCAGAGGCTCGCAAATTTTCACAGGAAATGCTCTCCTTTCCTTTTATTGTCCGTATGTTCCTCTTTCTATGTTTCCTTAATTAGGCTTTGCTTAGTGCAACATTGGAGCATACTGGGATATGTAGTTCCCTTTGACGAGCAGTTCATCTTCCCTAAGTGGGCTCCTGTTAATAATTTGAATTAAAATGCAAATCTTCTTCCTTCGTAGGATTTTGGATGTCGGGAAGAGTTATATTAATTTCGGGTCGCTGCGCTGTGTACGGAAGGAAAGGTTTCCCTCCTCAGCCTCTCTGCTTACTCTGAACGAGATGGTGCCTCCTCCCCACGACCGGACCGTCGTGCAAGTTATGTTGTTCACCAAAATGCCCTGATGCTTCGGGAGGGCACTCGCCAGCAGCCCTGCCATCCGGCTTTCACTCAGAACTCTTCTCCGCATACCAAATCAATTGTCCAGGCCTAACGCGTTTCAATGCACAAGGCATCTTCGTCAGAGGCTCGCAAATTTTCACAGGAAATGCTCTCCTTTCCTTTTATTGTCCGTATGTTCCTCTTTCTATGTTTCCTTAATTAGGCTTTGCTTAGTGCAACATTGGAGCATACTGGGATATGTAGTTCCCTTTGACGAGCAGTTCATCTTCCCTAAGTGGGCTCCTGTTAATAATTTGAATTAAAATGCAAATCTTCTTCCTTCGTAGGATTTTGGATGTCGGGAAGAGTTATATTAATTTCGGGTCGCTGCGCTGTGTACGGAAGGAAAGGTTTCCCTCCTCAGCCTCTCTGCTTACTCTGAACGAGATGGTGCCTCCTCCCCACGACCGGACCGTCGTGCAAGTTATGTTGTTCACCAAAATGCCCTGATGCTTCGGGAGGGCACTCGCCAGCAGCCCTGCCATCCGGCTTTCACTCAGAACTCTTCTCCGCATACCAAATCAATTGTCCAGGCCTAACGCGTTTCAATGCACAAGGCATCTTCGTCAGAGGCTCGCAAATTTTCACAGGAAATGCTCTCCTTTCCTTTTATTGTCCGTATGTTCCTCTTTCTATGTTTCCTTAATTAGGCTTTGCTTAGTGCAACATTGGAGCATACTGGGATATGTAGTTCCCTTTGACGAGCAGTTCATCTTCCCTAAGTGGGCTCCTGTTAATAATTTGAATTAAAATGCAAATCTTCTTCCTTCGTAGGATTTTGGATGTCGGGAAGAGTTATATTAATTTCGGGTCGCTGCGCTGTGTACGGAAGGAAAGGTTTCCCTCCTCAGCCTCTCTGCTTACTCTGAACGAGATGGTGCCTCCTCCCCACGACCGGACCGTCGTGCAAGTTATGTTGTTCACCAAAATGCCCTGATGCTTCGGGAGGGCACTCGCCAGCAGCCCTGCCATCCGGCTTTCACTCAGAACTCTTCTCCGCATACCAAATCAATTGTCCAGGCCTAACGCGTTTCAATGCACAAGGCATCTTCGTCAGAGGCTCGCAAATTTTCACAGGAAATGCTCTCCTTTCCTTTTATTGTCCGTATGTTCCTCTTTCTATGTTTCCTTAATTAGGCTTTGCTTAGTGCAACATTGGAGCATACTGGGATATGTAGTTCCCTTTGACGAGCAGTTCATCTTCCCTAAGTGGGCTCCTGTTAATAATTTGAATTAAAATGCAAATCTTCTTCCTTCGTAGGATTTTGGATGTCGGGAAGAGTTATATTAATTTCGGGTCGCTGCGCTGTGTACGGAAGGAAAGGTTTCCCTCCTCAGCCTCTCTGCTTACTCTGAACGAGATGGTGCCTCCTCCCCACGACCGGACCGTCGTGCAAGTTATGTTGTTCACCAAAATGCCCTGATGCTTCGGGAGGGCACTCGCCAGCAGCCCTGCCATCCGGCTTTCACTCAGAACTCTTCTCCGCATACCAAATCAATTGTCCAGGCCTAACGCGTTTCAATGCACAAGGCATCTTCGTCAGAGGCTCGCAAATTTTCACAGGAAATGCTCTCCTTTCCTTTTATTGTCCGTATGTTCCTCTTTCTATGTTTCCTTAATTAGGCTTTGCTTAGTGCAACATTGGAGCATACTGGGATATGTAGTTCCCTTTGACGAGCAGTTCATCTTCCCTAAGTGGGCTCCTGTTAATAATTTGAATTAAAATGCAAATCTTCTTCCTTCGTAGGATTTTGGATGTCGGGAAGAGTTATATTAATTTCGGGTCGCTGCGCTGTGTACGGAAGGAAAGGTTTCCCTCCTCAGCCTCTCTGCTTACTCTGAACGAGATGGTGCCTCCTCCCCACGACCGGACCGTCGTGCAAGTTATGTTGTTCACCAAAATGCCCTGATGCTTCGGGAGGGCACTCGCCAGCAGCCCTGCCATCCGGCTTTCACTCAGAACTCTTCTCCGCATACCAAATCAATTGTCCAGGCCTAACGCGTTTCAATGCACAAGGCATCTTCGTCAGAGGCTCGCAAATTTTCACAGGAAATGCTCTCCTTTCCTTTTATTGTCCGTATGTTCCTCTTTCTATGTTTCCTTAATTAGGCTTTGCTTAGTGCAACATTGGAGCATACTGGGATATGTAGTTCCCTTTGACGAGCAGTTCATCTTCCCTAAGTGGGCTCCTGTTAATAATTTGAATTAAAATGCAAATCTTCTTCCTTCGTAGGATTTTGGATGTCGGGAAGAGTTATATTAATTTCGGGTCGCTGCGCTGTGTACGGAAGGAAAGGTTTCCCTCCTCAGCCTCTCTGCTTACTCTGAACGAGATGGTGCCTCCTCCCCACGACCGGACCGTCGTGCAAGTTATGTTGTTCACCAAAATGCCCTGATGCTTCGGGAGGGCACTCGCCAGCAGCCCTGCCATCCGGCTTTCACTCAGAACTCTTCTCCGCATACCAAATCAATTGTCCAGGCCTAACGCGTTTCAATGCACAAGGCATCTTCGTCAGAGGCTCGCAAATTTTCACAGGAAATGCTCTCCTTTCCTTTTATTGTCCGTATGTTCCTCTTTCTATGTTTCCTTAATTAGGCTTTGCTTAGTGCAACATTGGAGCATACTGGGATATGTAGTTCCCTTTGACGAGCAGTTCATCTTCCCTAAGTGGGCTCCTGTTAATAATTTGAATTAAAATGCAAATCTTCTTCCTTCGTAGGATTTTGGATGTCGGGAAGAGTTATATTAATTTCGGGTCGCTGCGCTGTGTACGGAAGGAAAGGTTTCCCTCCTCAGCCTCTCTGCTTACTCTGAACGAGATGGTGCCTCCTCCCCACGACCGGACCGTCGTGCAAGTTATGTTGTTCACCAAAATGCCCTGATGCTTCGGGAGGGCACTCGCCAGCAGCCCTGCCATCCGGCTTTCACTCAGAACTCTTCTCCGCATACCAAATCAATTGTCCAGGCCTAACGCGTTTCAATGCACAAGGCATCTTCGTCAGAGGCTCGCAAATTTTCACAGGAAACGCTCTCCTTTCCTTTTATTGTCCGTATGTTCCTCTTTCTATGTTTCCTTAATTAGGCTTTGCTTAGTGCAACATTGGAGCATACTGGGATATGTAGTTCCCTTTGACGAGCAGTTCATCTTCCCTAAGTGGGCTCCTGTTAATAATTTGAATTAAAATGCAAATCTTCTTCCTTCGTAGGATTTTGGATGTCGGGAAGAGTTATATTAATTTCGGGTCGCTGCGCTGTGTACGGAAGGAAAGGTTTCCCTCCTCAGCCTCTCTGCTTACTCTGAACGAGATGGTGCCTCCTCCCCACGACCGGACCGTCGTGCAAGTTATGTTGTTCACCAAAATGCCCTGATGCTTCGGGAGGGCACTCGCCAGCAGCCCTGCCATCCGGCTTTCACTCAGAACTCTTCTCCGCATACCAAATCAATTGTCCAGGCCTAACGCGTTTCAATGCACAAGGCATCTTCGTCAGAGGCTCGCAAATTTTCACAGGAAATGCTCTCCTTTCCTTTTATTGTCCGTATGTTCCTCTTTCTATGTTTCCTTAATTAGGCTTTGCTTAGTGCAACATTGGAGCATACTGGGATATGTAGTTCCCTTTGACGAGCAGTTCATCTTCCCTAAGTGGGCTCCTGTTAATAATTTGAATTAAAATGCAAATCTTCTTCCTTCGTAGGATTTTGGATGTCGGGAAGAGTTATATTAATTTCGGGTCGCTGCGCTGTGTACGGAAGGAAAGGTTTCCCTCCTCAGCCTCTCTGCTTACTCTGAACGAGATGGTGCCTCCTCCCCACGACCGGACCGTCGTGCAAGTTATGTTGTTCACCAAAATGCCCTGATGCTTCGGGAGGGCACTCGCCAGCAGCCCTGCCATCCGGCTTTCACTCAGAACTCTTCTCCGCATACCAAATCAATTGTCCAGGCCTAACGCGTTTCAATGCACAAGGCATCTTCGTCAGAGGCTCGCAAATTTTCACAGGAAACGCTCTCCTTTCCTTTTATTGTCCGTATGTTCCTCTTTCTATGTTTCCTTAATTAGGCTTTGCTTAGTGCAACATTGGAGCATACTGGGATATGTAGTTCCCTTTGACGAGCAGTTCATCTTCCCTAAGTGGGCTCCTGTTAATAATTTGAATTAAAATGCAAATCTTCTTCCTTCGTAGGATTTTGGATGTCGGGAAGAGTTATATTAATTTCGGGTCGCTGCGCTGTGTACGGAAGGAAAGGTTTCCCTCCTCAGCCTCTCTGCTTACTCTGAACGAGATGGTGCCTCCTCCCCACGACCGGACCGTCGTGCAAGTTATGTTGTTCACCAAAATGCCCTGATGCTTCGGGAGGGCACTCGCCAGCAGCCCTGCCATCCGGCTTTCACTCAGAACTCTTCTCCGCATACCAAATCAATTGTCCAGGCCTAACGCGTTTCAATGCACAAGGCATCTTCGTCAGAGGCTCGCAAATTTTCACAGGAAATGCTCTCCTTTCCTTTTATTGTCCGTATGTTCCTCTTTCTATGTTTCCTTAATTAGGCTTTGCTTAGTGCAACATTGGAGCATACTGGGATATGTAGTTCCCTTTGACGAGCAGTTCATCTTCCCTAAGTGGGCTCCTGTTAATAATTTGAATTAAAATGCAAATCTTCTTCCTTCGTAGGATTTTGGATGTCGGGAAGAGTTATATTAATTTCGGGTCGCTGCGCTGTGTACGGAAGGAAAGGTTTCCCTCCTCAGCCTCTCTGCTTACTCTGAACGAGATGGTGCCTCCTCCCCACGACCGGACCGTCGTGCAAGTTATGTTGTTCACCAAAATGCCCTGATGCTTCGGGAGGGCACTCGCCAGCAGCCCTGCCATCCGGCTTTCACTCAGAACTCTTCTCCGCATACCAAATCAATTGTCCAGGCCTAACGCGTTTCAATGCACAAGGCATCTTCGTCAGAGGCTCGCAAATTTTCACAGGAAACGCTCTCCTTTCCTTTTATTGTCCGTATGTTCCTCTTTCTATGTTTCCTTAATTAGGCTTTGCTTAGTGCAACATTGGAGCATACTGGGATATGTAGTTCCCTTTGACGAGCAGTTCATCTTCCCTAAGTGGGCTCCTGTTAATAATTTGAATTAAAATGCAAATCTTCTTCCTTCGTAGGATTTTGGATGTCGGGAAGAGTTATATTAATTTCGGGTCGCTGCGCTGTGTACGGAAGGAAAGGTTTCCCTCCTCAGCCTCTCTGCTTACTCTGAACGAGATGGTGCCTCCTCCCCACGACCGGACCGTCGTGCAAGTTATGTTGTTCACCAAAATGCCCTGATGCTTCGGGAGGGCACTCGCCAGCAGCCCTGCCATCCGGCTTTCACTCAGAACTCTTCTCCGCATACCAAATCAATTGTCCAGGCCTAACGCGTTTCAATGCACAAGGCATCTTCGTCAGAGGCTCGCAAATTTTCACAGGAAACGCTCTCCTTTCCTTTTATTGTCCGTATGTTCCTCTTTCTATGTTTCCTTAATTAGGCTTTGCTTAGTGCAACATTGGAGCATACTGGGATATGTAGTTCCCTTTGACGAGCAGTTCATCTTCCCTAAGTGGGCTCCTGTTAATAATTTGAATTAAAATGCAAATCTTCTTCCTTCGTAGGATTTTGGATGTCGGGAAGAGTTATATTAATTTCGGGTCGCTGCGCTGTGTACGGAAGGAAAGGTTTCCCTCCTCAGCCTCTCTGCTTACTCTGAACGAGATGGTGCCTCCTCCCCACGACCGGACCGTCGTGCAAGTTATGTTGTTCACCAAAATGCCCTGATGCTTCGGGAGGGCACTCGCCAGCAGCCCTGCCATCCGGCTTTCACTCAGAACTCTTCTCCGCATACCAAATCAATTGTCCAGGCCTAACGCGTTTCAATGCACAAGGCATCTTCGTCAGAGGCTCGCAAATTTTCACAGGAAACGCTCTCCTTTCCTTTTATTGTCCGTATGTTCCTCTTTCTATGTTTCCTTAATTAGGCTTTGCTTAGTGCAACATTGGAGCATACTGGGATATGTAGTTCCCTTTGACGAGCAGTTCATCTTCCCTAAGTGGGCTCCTGTTAATAATTTGAATTAAAATGCAAATCTTCTTCCTTCGTAGGATTTTGGATGTCGGGAAGAGTTATATTAATTTCGGGTCGCTGCGCTGTGTACGGAAGGAAAGGTTTCCCTCCTCAGCCTCTCTGCTTACTCTGAACGAGATGGTGCCTCCTCCCCACGACCGGACCGTCGTGCAAGTTATGTTGTTCACCAAAATGCCCTGATGCTTCGGGAGGGCACTCGCCAGCAGCCCTGCCATCCGGCTTTCACTCAGAACTCTTCTCCGCATACCAAATCAATTGTCCAGGCCTAACGCGTTTCAATGCACAAGGCATCTTCGTCAGAGGCTCGCAAATTTTCACAGGAAACGCTCTCCTTTCCTTTTATTGTCCGTATGTTCCTCTTTCTATGTTTCCTTAATTAGGCTTTGCTTAGTGCAACATTGGAGCATACTGGGATATGTAGTTCCCTTTGACGAGCAGTTCATCTTCCCTAAGTGGGCTCCTGTTAATAATTTGAATTAAAATGCAAATCTTCTTCCTTCGTAGGATTTTGGATGTCGGGAAGAGTTATATTAATTTCGGGTCGCTGCGCTGTGTACGGAAGGAAAGGTTTCCCTCCTCAGCCTCTCTGCTTACTCTGAACGAGATGGTGCCTCCTCCCCACGACCGGACCGTCGTGCAAGTTATGTTGTTCACCAAAATGCCCTGATGCTTCGGGAGGGCACTCGCCAGCAGCCCTGCCATCCGGCTTTCACTCAGAACTCTTCTCCGCATACCAAATCAATTGTCCAGGCCTAACGCGTTTCAATGCACAAGGCATCTTCGTCAGAGGCTCGCAAATTTTCACAGGAAACGCTCTCCTTTCCTTTTATTGTCCGTATGTTCCTCTTTCTATGTTTCCTTAATTAGGCTTTGCTTAGTGCAACATTGGAGCATACTGGGATATGTAGTTCCCTTTGACGAGCAGTTCATCTTCCCTAAGTGGGCTCCTGTTAATAATTTGAATTAAAATGCAAATCTTCTTCCTTCGTAGGATTTTGGATGTCGGGAAGAGTTATATTAATTTCGGGTCGCTGCGCTGTGTACGGAAGGAAAGGTTTCCCTCCTCAGCCTCTCTGCTTACTCTGAACGAGATGGTGCCTCCTCCCCACGACCGGACCGTCGTGCAAGTTATGTTGTTCACCAAAATGCCCTGATGCTTCGGGAGGGCACTCGCCAGCAGCCCTGCCATCCGGCTTTCACTCAGAACTCTTCTCCGCATACCAAATCAATTGTCCAGGCCTAACGCGTTTCAATGCACAAAGCATCTTCGTCAGAGGCTCGCAAATTTTCACAGGAAACGCTCTCCTTTCCTTTTATTGTCCGTATGTTCCTCTTTCTATGTTTCCTTAATTAGGCTTTGCTTAGTGCAACATTGGAGCATACTGGGATATGTAGTTCCCTTTGACGAGCAGTTCATCTTCCCTAAGTGGGCTCCTGTTAATAATTTGAATTAAAATGCAAATCTTCTTCCTTCGTAGGATTTTGGATGTCGGGAAGAGTTATATTAATTTCGGGTCGCTGCGCTGTGTACGGAAGGAAAGGTTTCCCTCCTCAGCCTCTCTGCTTACTCTGAACGAGATGGTGCCTCCTCCCCACGACCGGACCGTCGTGCAAGTTATGTTGTTCACCAAAATGCCCTGATGCTTCGGGAGGGCACTCGCCAGCAGCCCTGCCATCCGGCTTTCACTCAGAACTCTTCTCCGCATACCAAATCAATTGTCCAGGCCTAACGCGTTTCAATGCACAAGGCATCTTCGTCAGAGGCTCGCAAATTTTCACAGGAAACGCTCTCCTTTCCTTTTATTGTCCGTATGTTCCTCTTTCTATGTTTCCTTAATTAGGCTTTGCTTAGTGCAACATTGGAGCATACTGGGATATGTAGTTCCCTTTGACGAGCAGTTCTTCTTCCCTAAGTGGGCTCCTGTTAATAATTTGAATTAAAATGCAAATCTTCTTCCTTCGTAGGATTTTGGATGTCGGGAAGAGTTATATTAATTTCGGGTCGCTGCGCTGTGTACGGAAGGAAAGGTTTCCCTCCTCAGCCTCTCTGCTTACTCTGAACGAGATGGTGCCTCCTCCCCACGACCGGACCGTCGTGCAAGTTATGTTGTTCACCAAAATGCCCTGATGCTTCGGGAGGGCACTCGCCAGCAGCCCTGCCATCCGGCTTTCACTCAGAACTCTTCTCCGCATACCAAATCAATTGTCCAGGCCTAACGCGTTTCAATGCACAAGGCATCTTCGTCAGAGGCTCGCAAATTTTCACAGGAAACGCTCTCCTTTCCTTTTATTGTCCGTATGTTCCTCTTTCTATGTTTCCTTAATTAGGCTTTGCTTAGTGCAACATTGGAGCATACTGGGATATGTAGTTCCCTTTGACGAGCAGTTCATCTTCCCTAAGTGGGCTCCTGTTAATAATTTGAATTAAAATGCAAATCTTCTTCCTTCGTAGGATTTTGGATGTCGGGAAGAGTTATATTAATTTCGGGTCGCTGCGCTGTGTACGGAAGGAAAGGTTTCCCTCCTCAGCCTCTCTGCTTACTCTGAACGAGATGGTGCCTCCTCCCCACGACCGGACCGTCGTGCAAGTTATGTTGTTCACCAAAATGCCCTGATGCTTCGGGAGGGCACTCGCCAGCAGCCCTGCCATCCGGCTTTCACTCAGAACTCTTCTCCGCATACCAAATCAATTGTCCAGGCCTAACGCGTTTCAATGCACAAGGCATCTTCGTCAGAGGCTCGCAAATTTTCACAGGAAACGCTCTCCTTTCCTTTTATTGTCCGTATGTTCCTCTTTCTATGTTTCCTTAATTAGGCTTTGCTTAGTGCAACATTGGAGCATACTGGGATATGTAGTTCCCTTTGACGAGCAGTTCTTCTTCCCTAAGTGGGCTCCTGTTAATAATTTGAATTAAAATGCAAATCTTCTTCCTTCGTAGGATTTTGGATGTCGGGAAGAGTTATATTAATTTCGGGTCGCTGCGCTGTGTACGGAAGGAAAGGTTTCCCTCCTCAGCCTCTCTGCTTACTCTGAACGAGATGGTGCCTCCTCCCCACGACCGGACCGTCGTGCAAGTTATGTTGTTCACCAAAATGCCCTGATGCTTCGGGAGGGCACTCGCCAGCAGCCCTGCCATCCGGCTTTCACTCAGAACTCTTCTCCGCATACCAAATCAATTGTCCAGGCCTAACGCGTTTCAATGCACAAGGCATCTTCGTCAGAGGCTCGCAAATTTTCACAGGAAACGCTCTCCTTTCCTTTTATTGTCCGTATGTTCCTCTTTCTATGTTTCCTTAATTAGGCTTTGCTTAGTGCAACATTGGAGCATACTGGGATATGTAGTTCCCTTTGACGAGCAGTTCATCTTCCCTAAGTGGGCTCCTGTTAATAATTTGAATTAAAATGCAAATCTTCTTCCTTCGTAGGATTTTGGATGTCGGGAAGAGTTATATTAATTTCGGGTCGCTGCGCTGTGTACGGAAGGAAAGGTTTCCCTCCTCAGCCTCTCTGCTTACTCTGAACGAGATGGTGCCTCCTCCCCACGACCGGACCGTCGTGCAAGTTATGTTGTTCACCAAAATGCCCTGATGCTTCAGGAGGGCACTCGCCAGCAGCCCTGCCATCCGGCTTTCACTCAGAACTCTTCTCCGCATACCAAATCAATTGTCCAGGCCTAACGCGTTTCAATGCACAAGGCATCTTCGTCAGAGGCTCGCAAATTTTCACAGGAAACGCTCTCCTTTCCTTTTATTGTCCGTATGTTCCTCTTTCTATGTTTCCTTAATTAGGCTTTGCTTAGTGCAACATTGGAGCATACTGGGATATGTAGTTCCCTTTGACGAGCAGTTCATCTTCCCTAAGTGGGCTCCTGTTAATAATTTGAATTAAAATGCAAATCTTCTTCCTTCGTAGGATTTTGGATGTCGGGAAGAGTTATATTAATTTCGGGTCGCTGCGCTGTGTACGGAAGGAAAGGTTTCCCTCCTCAGCCTCTCTGCTTACTCTGAACGAGATGGTGCCTCCTCCCCACGACCGGACCGTCGTGCAAGTTATGTTGTTCACCAAAATGCCCTGATGCTTCGGGAGGGCACTCGCCAGCAGCCCTGCCATCCGGCTTTCACTCAGAACTCTTCTCCGCATACCAAATCAATTGTCCAGGCCTAACGCGTTTCAATGCACAAGGCATCTTCGTCAGAGGCTCGCAAATTTTCACAGGAAACGCTCTCCTTTCCTTTTATTGTCCGTATGTTCCTCTTTCTATGTTTCCTTAATTAGGCTTTGCTTAGTGCAACATTGGAGCATACTGGGATATGTAGTTCCCTTTGACGAGCAGTTCATCTTCCCTAAGTGGGCTCCTGTTAATAATTTGAATTAAAATGCAAATCTTCTTCCTTCGTAGGATTTTGGATGTCGGGAAGAGTTATATTAATTTCGGGTCGCTGCGCTGTGTACGGAAGGAAAGGTTTCCCTCCTCAGCCTCTCTGCTTACTCTGAACGAGATGGTGCCTCCTCCCCACGACCGGACCGTCGTGCAAGTTATGTTGTTCACCAAAATGCCCTGATGCTTCGGGAGGGCACTCGCCAGCAGCCCTGCCATCCGGCTTTCACTCAGAACTCTTCTCCGCATACCAAATCAATTGTCCAGGCCTAACGCGTTTCAATGCACAAGGCATCTTCGTCAGAGGCTCGCAAATTTTCACAGGAAACGCTCTCCTTTCCTTTTATTGTCCGTATGTTCCTCTTTCTATGTTTCCTTAATTAGGCTTTGCTTAGTGCAACATTGGAGCATACTGGGATATGTAGTTCCCTTTGACGAGCAGTTCATCTTCCCTAAGTGGGCTCCTGTTAATAATTTGAATTAAAATGCAAATCTTCTTCCTTCGTAGGATTTTGGATGTCGGGAAGAGTTATATTAATTTCGGGTCGCTGCGCTGTGTACGGAAGGAAAGGTTTCCCTCCTCAGCCTCTCTGCTTACTCTGAACGAGATGGTGCCTCCTCCCCACGACCGGACCGTCGTGCAAGTTATGTTGTTCACCAAAATGCCCTGATGCTTCGGGAGGGCACTCGCCAGCAGCCCTGCCATCCGGCTTTCACTCAGAACTCTTCTCCGCATACCAAATCAATTGTCCAGGCCTAACGCGTTTCAATGCACAAGGCATCTTCGTCAGAGGCTCGCAAATTTTCACAGGAAACGCTCTCCTTTCCTTTTATTGTCCGTATGTTCCTCTTTCTATGTTTCCTTAATTAGGCTTTGCTTAGTGCAACATTGGAGCATACTGGGATATGTAGTTCCCTTTGACGAGCAGTTCATCTTCCCTAAGTGGGCTCCTGTTAATAATTTGAATTAAAATGCAAATCTTCTTCCTTCGTAGGATTTTGGATGTCGGGAAGAGTTATATTAATTTCGGGTCGCTGCGCTGTGTACGGAAGGAAAGGTTTCCCTCCTCAGCCTCTCTGCTTACTCTGAACGAGATGGTGCCTCCTCCCCACGACCGGACCGTCGTGCAAGTTATGTTGTTCACCAAAATGCCCTGATGCTTCGGGAGGGCACTCGCCAGCAGCCCTGCCATCCGGCTTTCACTCAGAACTCTTCTCCGCATACCAAATCAATTGTCCAGGCCTAACGCGTTTCAATGCACAAGGCATCTTCGTCAGAGGCTCGCAAATTTTCACAGGAAACGCTCTCCTTTCCTTTTATTGTCCGTATGTTCCTCTTTCTATGTTTCCTTAATTAGGCTTTGCTTAGTGCAACATTGGAGCATACTGGGATATGTAGTTCCCTTTGACGAGCAGTTCATCTTCCCTAAGTGGGCTCCTGTTAATAATTTGAATTAAAATGCAAATCTTCTTCCTTCGTAGGATTTTGGATGTCGGGAAGAGTTATATTAATTTCGGGTCGCTGCGCTGTGTACGGAAGGAAAGGTTTCCCTCCTCAGCCTCTCTGCTTACTCTGAACGAGATGGTGCCTCCTCCCCACGACCGGACCGTCGTGCAAGTTATGTTGTTCACCAAAATGCCCTGATGCTTCAGGAGGGCACTCGCCAGCAGCCCTGCCATCCGGCTTTCACTCAGAACTCTTCTCCGCATACCAAATCAATTGTCCAGGCCTAACGCGTTTCAATGCACAAGGCATCTTCGTCAGAGGCTCGCAAATTTTCACAGGAAACGCTCTCCTTTCCTTTTATTGTCCGTATGTTCCTCTTTCTATGTTTCCTTAATTAGGCTTTGCTTAGTGCAACATTGGAGCATACTGGGATATGTAGTTCCCTTTGACGAGCAGTTCATCTTCCCTAAGTGGGCTCCTGTTAATAATTTGAATTAAAATGCAAATCTTCTTCCTTCGTAGGATTTTGGATGTCGGGAAGAGTTATATTAATTTCGGGTCGCTGCGCTGTGTACGGAAGGAAAGGTTTCCCTCCTCAGCCTCTCTGCTTACTCTGAACGAGATGGTGCCTCCTCCCCACGACCGGACCGTCGTGCAAGTTATGTTGTTCACCAAAATGCCCTGATGCTTCGGGAGGGCACTCGCCAGGCAGCCCTGCCATCCGGCTTTCACTCAGAACTCTTCTCCGCATACCAAATCAATTGTCCAGGCCTAACGCGTTTCAATGCACAAGGCATCTTCGTCAGAGGCTCGCAAATTTTCACAGGAAACGCTCTCCTTTCCTTTTATTGTCCGTATGTTCCTCTTTCTATGTTTCCTTAATTAGGCTTTGCTTAGTGCAACATTGGAGCATACTGGGATATGTAGTTCCCTTTGACGAGCAGTTCTTCTTCCCTAAGTGGGCTCCTGTTAATAATTTGAATTAAAATGCAAATCTTCTTCCTTCGTAGGATTTTGGATGTCGGGAAGAGTTATATTAATTTCGGGTCGCTGCGCTGTGTACGGAAGGAAAGGTTTCCCTCCTCAGCCTCTCTGCTTACTCTGAACGAGATGGTGCCTCCTCCCCACGACCGGACCGTCGTGCAAGTTATGTTGTTCACCAAAATGCCCTGATGCTTCGGGAGGGCACTCGCCAGCAGCCCTGCCATCCGGCTTTCACTCAGAACTCTTCTCCGCATACCAAATCAATTGTCCAGGCCTAACGCGTTTCAATGCACAAGGCATCTTCGTCAGAGGCTCGCAAATTTTCACAGGAAACGCTCTCCTTTCCTTTTATTGTCCGTATGTTCCTCTTTCTATGTTTCCTTAATTAGGCTTTGCTTAGTGCAACATTGGAGCATACTGGGATATGTAGTTCCCTTTGACGAGCAGTTCATCTTCCCTAAGTGGGCTCCTGTTAATAATTTGAATTAAAATGCAAATCTTCTTCCTTCGTAGGATTTTGGATGTCGGGAAGAGTTATATTAATTTCGGGTCGCTGCGCTGTGTACGGAAGGAAAGGTTTCCCTCCTCAGCCTCTCTGCTTACTCTGAACGAGATGGTGCCTCCTCCCCACGACCGGACCGTCGTGCAAGTTATGTTGTTCACCAAAATGCCCTGATGCTTCGGGAGGGCACTCGCCAGCAGCCCTGCCATCCGGCTTTCACTCAGAACTCTTCTCCGCATACCAAATCAATTGTCCAGGCCTAACGCGTTTCAATGCACAAGGCATCTTCGTCAGAGGCTCGCAAATTTTCACAGGAAACGCTCTCCTTTCCTTTTATTGTCCGTATGTTCCTCTTTCTATGTTTCCTTAATTAGGCTTTGCTTAGTGCAACATTGGAGCATACTGGGATATGTAGTTCCCTTTGACGAGCAGTTCATCTTCCCTAAGTGGGCTCCTGTTAATAATTTGAATTAAAATGCAAATCTTCTTCCTTCGTAGGATTTTGGATGTCGGGAAGAGTTATATTAATTTCGGGTCGCTGCGCTGTGTACGGAAGGAAAGGTTTCCCTCCTCAGCCTCTCTGCTTACTCTGAACGAGATGGTGCCTCCTCCCCACGACCGGACCGTCGTGCAAGTTATGTTGTTCACCAAAATGCCCTGATGCTTCGGGAGGGCACTCGCCAGCAGCCCTGCCATCCGGCTTTCACTCAGAACTCTTCTCCGCATACCAAATCAATTGTCCAGGCCTAACGCGTTTCAATGCACAAGGCATCTTCGTCAGAGGCTCGCAAATTTTCACAGGAAACGCTCTCCTTTCCTTTTATTGTCCGTATGTTCCTCTTTCTATGTTTCCTTAATTAGGCTTTGCTTAGTGCAACATTGGAGCATACTGGGATATGTAGTTCCCTTTGACGAGCAGTTCATCTTCCCTAAGTGGGCTCCTGTTAATAATTTGAATTAAAATGCAAATCTTCTTCCTTCGTAGGATTTTGGATGTCGGGAAGAGTTATATTAATTTCGGGTCGCTGCGCTGTGTACGGAAGGAAAGGTTTCCCTCCTCAGCCTCTCTGCTTACTCTGAACGAGATGGTGCCTCCTCCCCACGACCGGACCGTCGTGCAAGTTATGTTGTTCACCAAAATGCCCTGATGCTTCGGGAGGGCACTCGCCAGCAGCCCTGCCATCCGGCTTTCACTCAGAACTCTTCTCCGCATACCAAATCAATTGTCCAGGCCTAACGCGTTTCAATGCACAAGGCATCTTCGTCAGAGGCTCGCAAATTTTCACAGGAAACGCTCTCCTTTCCTTTTATTGTCCGTATGTTCCTCTTTCTATGTTTCCTTAATTAGGCTTTGCTTAGTGCAACATTGGAGCATACTGGGATATGTAGTTCCCTTTGACGAGCAGTTCATCTTCCCTAAGTGGGCTCCTGTTAATAATTTGAATTAAAATGCAAATCTTCTTCCTTCGTAGGATTTTGGATGTCGGGAAGAGTTATATTAATTTCGGGTCGCTGCGCTGTGTACGGAAGGAAAGGTTTCCCTCCTCAGCCTCTCTGCTTACTCTGAACGAGATGGTGCCTCCTCCCCACGACCGGACCGTCGTGCAAGTTATGTTGTTCACCAAAATGCCCTGATGCTTCGGGAGGGCACTCGCCAGCAGCCCTGCCATCCGGCTTTCACTCAGAACTCTTCTCCGCATACCAAATCAATTGTCCAGGCCTAACGCGTTTCAATGCACAAGGCATCTTCGTCAGAGGCTCGCAAATTTTCACAGGAAACGCTCTCCTTTCCTTTTATTGTCCGTATGTTCCTCTTTCTATGTTTCCTTAATTAGGCTTTGCTTAGTGCAACATTGGAGCATACTGGGATATGTAGTTCCCTTTGACGAGCAGTTCTTCTTCCCTAAGTGGGCTCCTGTTAATAATTTGAATTAAAATGCAAATCTTCTTCCTTCGTAGGATTTTGGATGTCGGGAAGAGTTATATTAATTTCGGGTCGCTGCGCTGTGTACGGAAGGAAAGGTTTCCCTCCTCAGCCTCTCTGCTTACTCTGAACGAGATGGTGCCTCCTCCCCACGACCGGACCGTCGTGCAAGTTATGTTGTTCACCAAAATGCCCTGATGCTTCGGGAGGGCACTCGCCAGCAGCCCTGCCATCCGGCTTTCACTCAGAACTCTTCTCCGCATACCAAATCAATTGTCCAGGCCTAACGCGTTTCAATGCACAAGGCATCTTCGTCAGAGGCTCGCAAATTTTCACAGGAAACGCTCTCCTTTCCTTTTATTGTCCGTATGTTCCTCTTTCTATGTTTCCTTAATTAGGCTTTGCTTAGTGCAACATTGGAGCATACTGGGATATGTAGTTCCCTTTGACGAGCAGTTCATCTTCCCTAAGTGGGCTCCTGTTAATAATTTGAATTAAAATGCAAATCTTCTTCCTTCGTAGGATTTTGGATGTCGGGAAGAGTTATATTAATTTCGGGTCGCTGCGCTGTGTACGGAAGGAAAGGTTTCCCTCCTCAGCCTCTCTGCTTACTCTGAACGAGATGGTGCCTCCTCCCCACGACCGGACCGTCGTGCAAGTTATGTTGTTCACCAAAATGCCCTGATGCTTCGGGAGGGCACTCGCCAGCAGCCCTGCCATCCGGCTTTCACTCAGAACTCTTCTCCGCATACCAAATCAATTGTCCAGGCCTAACGCGTTTCAATGCACAAGGCATCTTCGTCAGAGGCTCGCAAATTTTCACAGGAAACGCTCTCCTTTCCTTTTATTGTCCGTATGTTCCTCTTTCTATGTTTCCTTAATTAGGCTTTGCTTAGTGCAACATTGGAGCATACTGGGATATGTAGTTCCCTTTGACGAGCAGTTCATCTTCCCTAAGTGGGCTCCTGTTAATAATTTGAATTAAAATGCAAATCTTCTTCCTTCGTAGGATTTTGGATGTCGGGAAGAGTTATATTAATTTCGGGTCGCTGCGCTGTGTACGGAAGGAAAGGTTTCCCTCCTCAGCCTCTCTGCTTACTCTGAACGAGATGGTGCCTCCTCCCCACGACCGGACCGTCGTGCAAGTTATGTTGTTCACCAAAATGCCCTGATGCTTCGGGAGGGCACTCGCCAGCAGCCCTGCCATCCGGCTTTCACTCAGAACTCTTCTCCGCATACCAAATCAATTGTCCAGGCCTAACGCGTTTCAATGCACAAAGCATCTTCGTCAGAGGCTCGCAAATTATCACAGGAAACGCTCTCCTTTCCTTTTATTGTCCGTATGTTCCTCTTTCTATGTTTCCTTAATTAGGCTTTGCTTAGTGCAACATTGGAGCATACTGGGATATGTAGTTCCCTTTGACGAGCAGTTCATCTTCCCTAAGTGGGCTCCTGTTAATAATTTGAATTAAAATGCAAATCTTCTTCCTTCGTAGGATTTTGGATGTCGGGAAGAGTTATATTAATTTCGGGTCGCTGCGCTGTGTACGGAAGGAAAGGTTTCCCTCCTCAGCCTCTCTGCTTACTCTGAACGAGATGGTGCCTCCTCCCCACGACCGGACCGTCGTGCAAGTTATGTTGTTCACCAAAATGCCCTGATGCTTCGGGAGGGCACTCGCCAGCAGCCCTGCCATCCGGCTTTCACTCAGAACTCTTCTCCGCATACCAAATCAATTGTCCAGGCCTAACGCGTTTCAATGCACAAGGCATCTTCGTCAGAGGCTCGCAAATTTTCACAGGAAACGCTCTCCTTTCCTTTTATTGTCCGTATGTTCCTCTTTCTATGTTTCCTTAATTAGGCTTTGCTTAGTGCAACATTGGAGCATACTGGGATATGTAGTTCCCTTTGACGAGCAGTTCTTCTTCCCTAAGTGGGCTCCTGTTAATAATTTGAATTAAAATGCAAATCTTCTTCCTTCGTAGGATTTTGGATGTCGGGAAGAGTTATATTAATTTCGGGTCGCTGCGCTGTGTACGGAAGGAAAGGTTTCCCTCCTCAGCCTCTCTGCTTACTCTGAACGAGATGGTGCCTCCTCCCCACGACCGGACCGTCGTGCAAGTTATGTTGTTCACCAAAATGCCCTGATGCTTCGGGAGGGCACTCGCCAGCAGCCCTGCCATCCGGCTTTCACTCAGAACTCTTCTCCGCATACCAAATCAATTGTCCAGGCCTAACGCGTTTCAATGCACAAGGCATCTTCGTCAGAGGCTCGCAAATTTTCACAGGAAACGCTCTCCTTTCCTTTTATTGTCCGTATGTTCCTCTTTCTATGTTTCCTTAATTAGGCTTTGCTTAGTGCAACATTGGAGCATACTGGGATATGTAGTTCCCTTTGACGAGCAGTTCATCTTCCCTAAGTGGGCTCCTGTTAATAATTTGAATTAAAATGCAAATCTTCTTCCTTCGTAGGATTTTGGATGTCGGGAAGAGTTATATTAATTTCGGGTCGCTGCGCTGTGTACGGAAGGAAAGGTTTCCCTCCTCAGCCTCTCTGCTTACTCTGAACGAGATGGTGCCTCCTCCCCACGACCGGACCGTCGTGCAAGTTATGTTGTTCACCAAAATGCCCTGATGCTTCGGGAGGGCACTCGCCAGCAGCCCTGCCATCCGGCTTTCACTCAGAACTCTTCTCCGCATACCAAATCAATTGTCCAGGCCTAACGCGTTTCAATGCACAAGGCATCTTCGTCAGAGGCTCGCAAATTTTCACAGGAAACGCTCTCCTTTCCTTTTATTGTCCGTATGTTCCTCTTTCTATGTTTCCTTAATTAGGCTTTGCTTAGTGCAACATTGGAGCATACTGGGATATGTAGTTCCCTTTGACGAGCAGTTCTTCTTCCCTAAGTGGGCTCCTGTTAATAATTTGAATTAAAATGCAAATCTTCTTCCTTCGTAGGATTTTGGATGTCGGGAAGAGTTATATTAATTTCGGGTCGCTGCGCTGTGTACGGAAGGAAAGGTTTCCCTCCTCAGCCTCTCTGCTTACTCTGAACGAGATGGTGCCTCCTCCCCACGACCGGACCGTCGTGCAAGTTATGTTGTTCACCAAAATGCCCTGATGCTTCGGGAGGGCACTCGCCAGCAGCCCTGCCATCCGGCTTTCACTCAGAACTCTTCTCCGCATACCAAATCAATTGTCCAGGCCTAACGCGTTTCAATGCACAAGGCATCTTCGTCAGAGGCTCGCAAATTTTCACAGGAAACGCTCTCCTTTCCTTTTATTGTCCGTATGTTCCTCTTTCTATGTTTCCTTAATTAGGCTTTGCTTAGTGCAACATTGGAGCATACTGGGATATGTAGTTCCCTTTGACGAGCAGTTCATCTTCCCTAAGTGGGCTCCTGTTAATAATTTGAATTAAAATGCAAATCTTCTTCCTTCGTAGGATTTTGGATGTCGGGAAGAGTTATATTAATTTCGGGTCGCTGCGCTGTGTACGGAAGGAAAGGTTTCCCTCCTCAGCCTCTCTGCTTACTCTGAACGAGATGGTGCCTCCTCCCCACGACCGGACCGTCGTGCAAGTTATGTTGTTCACCAAAATGCCCTGATGCTTCAGGAGGGCACTCGCCAGCAGCCCTGCCATCCGGCTTTCACTCAGAACTCTTCTCCGCATACCAAATCAATTGTCCAGGCCTAACGCGTTTCAATGCACAAGGCATCTTCGTCAGAGGCTCGCAAATTTTCACAAGAAACGCTCTCCTTTCCTTTTATTGTCCGTATGTTCCTCTTTCTATGTTTCCTTAATTAGGCTTTGCTTAGTGCAACATTGGAGCATACTGGGATATGTAGTTCCCTTTGACGAGCAGTTCATCTTCCCTAAGTGGGCTCCTGTTAATAATTTGAATTAAAATGCAAATCTTCTTCCTTCGTAGGATTTTGGATGTCGGGAAGAGTTATATTAATTTCGGGTCGCTGCGCTGTGTACGGAAGGAAAGGTTTCCCTCCTCAGCCTCTCTGCTTACTCTGAACGAGATGGTGCCTCCTCCCCACGACCGGACCGTCGTGCAAGTTATGTTGTTCACCAAAATGCCCTGATGCTTCGGGAGGGCACTCGCCAGCAGCCCTGCCATCCGGCTTTCACTCAGAACTCTTCTCCGCATACCAAATCAATTGTCCAGGCCTAACGCGTTTCAATGCACAAAGCATCTTCTTCAGAGGCTCGCAAATTATCACAGGAAACGCTCTCCTTTCCTTTTATTGTCCGTATGTTCCTCTTTCTATGTTTCCTTAATTAGGCTTTGCTTAGTGCAACATTGGAGCATACTGGGATATGTAGTTCCCTTTGACGAGCAGTTCATCTTCCCTAAGTGGGCTCCTGTTAATAATTTGAATTAAAATGCAAATCTTCTTCCTTCGTAGGATTTTGGATGTCGGGAAGAGTTATATTAATTTCGGGTCGCTGCGCTGTGTACGGAAGGAAAGGTTTCCCTCCTCAGCCTCTCTGCTTACTCTGAACGAGATGGTGCCTCCTCCCCACGACCGGACCGTCGTGCAAGTTATGTTGTTCACCAAAATGCCCTGATGCTTCGGGAGGGCACTCGCCAGCAGCCCTGCCATCCGGCTTTCACTCAGAACTCTTCTCCGCATACCAAATCAATTGTCCAGGCCTAACGCGTTTCAATGCACAAGGCATCTTCGTCAGAGGCTCGCAAATTTTCACAGGAAACGCTCTCCTTTCCTTTTATTGTCCGTATGTTCCTCTTTCTATGTTTCCTTAATTAGGCTTTGCTTAGTGCAACATTGGAGCATACTGGGATATGTAGTTCCCTTTGACGAGCAGTTCTTCTTCCCTAAGTGGGCTCCTGTTAATAATTTGAATTAAAATGCAAATCTTCTTCCTTCGTAGGATTTTGGATGTCGGGAAGAGTTATATTAATTTCGGGTCGCTGCGCTGTGTACGGAAGGAAAGGTTTCCCTCCTCAGCCTCTCTGCTTACTCTGAACGAGATGGTGCCTCCTCCCCACGACCGGACCGTCGTGCAAGTTATGTTGTTCACCAAAATGCCCTGATGCTTCGGGAGGGCACTCGCCAGCAGCCCTGCCATCCGGCTTTCACTCAGAACTCTTCTCCGCATACCAAATCAATTGTCCAGGCCTAACGCGTTTCAATGCACAAGGCATCTTCGTCAGAGGCTCGCAAATTTTCACAGGAAACGCTCTCCTTTCCTTTTATTGTCCGTATGTTCCTCTTTCTATGTTTCCTTAATTAGGCTTTGCTTAGTGCAACATTGGAGCATACTGGGATATGTAGTTCCCTTTGACGAGCAGTTCATCTTCCCTAAGTGGGCTCCTGTTAATAATTTGAATTAAAATGCAAATCTTCTTCCTTCGTAGGATTTTGGATGTCGGGAAGAGTTATATTAATTTCGGGTCGCTGCGCTGTGTACGGAAGGAAAGGTTTCCCTCCTCAGCCTCTCTGCTTACTCTGAACGAGATGGTGCCTCCTCCCCACGACCGGACCGTCGTGCAAGTTATGTTGTTCACCAAAATGCCCTGATGCTTCGGGAGGGCACTCGCCAGCAGCCCTGCCATCCGGCTTTCACTCAGAACTCTTCTCCGCATACCAAATCAATTGTCCAGGCCTAACGCGTTTCAATGCACAAGGCATCTTCGTCAGAGGCTCGCAAATTTTCACAGGAAACGCTCTCCTTTCCTTTTATTGTCCGTATGTTCCTCTTTCTATGTTTCCTTAATTAGGCTTTGCTTAGTGCAACATTGGAGCATACTGGGATATGTAGTTCCCTTTGACGAGCAGTTCATCTTCCCTAAGTGGGCTCCTGTTAATAATTTGAATTAAAATGCAAATCTTCTTCCTTCGTAGGATTTTGGATGTCGGGAAGAGTTATATTAATTTCGGGTCGCTGCGCTGTGTACGGAAGGAAAGGTTTCCCTCCTCAGCCTCTCTGCTTACTCTGAACGAGATGGTGCCTCCTCCCCACGACCGGACCGTCGTGCAAGTTATGTTGTTCACCAAAATGCCCTGATGCTTCAGGAGGGCACTCGCCAGCAGCCCTGCCATCCGGCTTTCACTCAGAACTCTTCTCCGCATACCAAATCAATTGTCCAGGCCTAACGCGTTTCAATGCACAAGGCATCTTCGTCAGAGGCTCGCAAATTTTCACAAGAAACGCTCTCCTTTCCTTTTATTGTCCGTATGTTCCTCTTTCTATGTTTCCTTAATTAGGCTTTGCTTAGTGCAACATTGGAGCATACTGGGATATGTAGTTCCCTTTGACGAGCAGTTCATCTTCCCTAAGTGGGCTCCTGTTAATAATTTGAATTAAAATGCAAATCTTCTTCCTTCGTAGGATTTTGGATGTCGGTTAGAGTTATATTAATTTCGGGTCGCTGCGCTGTGTACGGAAGGAAAGGTTTCCCTCCTCAGCCTCTCTGCTTACTCTGAACGAGATGGTGCCTCCTCCCCACGACCGGACCGTCGTGCAAGTTATGTTGTTCACCAAAATGCCCTGATGCTTCGGGAGGGCACTCGCCAGCAGCCCTGCCATCCGGCTTTCACTCAGAACTCTTCTCCGCATACCAAATCAATTGTCCAGGCCTAACGCGTTTCAATGCACAAAGCATCTTCTTCAGAGGCTCGCAAATTATCACAGGAAACGCTCTCCTTTCCTTTTATTGTCCGTATGTTCCTCTTTCTATGTTTCCTTAATTAGGCTTTGCTTAGTGCAACATTGGAGCATACTGGGATATGTAGTTCCCTTTGACGAGCAGTTCATCTTCCCTAAGTGGGCTCCTGTTAATAATTTGAATTAAAATGCAAATCTTCTTCCTTCGTAGGATTTTGGATGTCGGGAAGAGTTATATTAATTTCGGGTCGCTGCGCTGTGTACGGAAGGAAAGGTTTCCCTCCTCAGCCTCTCTGCTTACTCTGAACGAGATGGTGCCTCCTCCCCACGACCGGACCGTCGTGCAAGTTATGTTGTTCACCAAAATGCCCTGATGCTTCGGGAGGGCACTCGCCAGCAGCCCTGCCATCCGGCTTTCACTCAGAACTCTTCTCCGCATACCAAATCAATTGTCCAGGCCTAACGCGTTTCAATGCACAAGGCATCTTCGTCAGAGGCTCGCAAATTTTCACAGGAAACGCTCTCCTTTCCTTTTATTGTCCGTATGTTCCTCTTTCTATGTTTCCTTAATTAGGCTTTGCTTAGTGCAACATTGGAGCATACTGGGATATGTAGTTCCCTTTGACGAGCAGTTCTTCTTCCCTAAGTGGGCTCCTGTTAATAATTTGAATTAAAATGCAAATCTTCTTCCTTCGTAGGATTTTGGATGTCGGGAAGAGTTATATTAATTTCGGGTCGCTGCGCTGTGTACGGAAGGAAAGGTTTCCCTCCTCAGCCTCTCTGCTTACTCTGAACGAGATGGTGCCTCCTCCCCACGACCGGACCGTCGTGCAAGTTATGTTGTTCACCAAAATGCCCTGATGCTTCGGGAGGGCACTCGCCAGCAGCCCTGCCATCCGGCTTTCACTCAGAACTCTTCTCCGCATACCAAATCAATTGTCCAGGCCTAACGCGTTTCAATGCACAAGGCATCTTCGTCAGAGGCTCGCAAATTTTCACAGGAAACGCTCTCCTTTCCTTTTATTGTCCGTATGTTCCTCTTTCTATGTTTCCTTAATTAGGCTTTGCTTAGTGCAACATTGGAGCATACTGGGATATGTAGTTCCCTTTGACGAGCAGTTCATCTTCCCTAAGTGGGCTCCTGTTAATAATTTGAATTAAAATGCAAATCTTCTTCCTTCGTAGGATTTTGGATGTCGGGAAGAGTTATATTAATTTCGGGTCGCTGCGCTGTGTACGGAAGGAAAGGTTTCCCTCCTCAGCCTCTCTGCTTACTCTGAACGAGATGGTGCCTCCTCCCCACGACCGGACCGTCGTGCAAGTTATGTTGTTCACCAAAATGCCCTGATGCTTCGGGAGGGCACTCGCCAGCAGCCCTGCCATCCGGCTTTCACTCAGAACTCTTCTCCGCATACCAAATCAATTGTCCAGGCCTAACGCGTTTCAATGCACAAGGCATCTTCGTCAGAGGCTCGCAAATTTTCACAGGAAACGCTCTCTTTTCCTTTTATTGTCCGTATGTTCCTCTTTCTATGTTTCCTTAATTAGGCTTTGCTTAGTGCAACATTGGAGCATACTGGGATATGTAGTTCCCTTTGACGAGCAGTTCATCTTCCCTAAGTGGGCTCCTGTTAATAATTTGAATTAAAATGCAAATCTTCTTCCTTCGTAGGATTTTGGATGTCGGGAAGAGTTATATTAATTTCGGGTCGCTGCGCTGTGTACGGAAGGAAAGGTTTCCCTCCTCAGCCTCTCTGCTTACTCTGAACGAGATGGTGCCTCCTCCCCACGACCGGACCGTCGTGCAAGTTATGTTGTTCACCAAAATGCCCTGATGCTTCGGGAGGGCACTCGCCAGCAGCCCTGCCATCCGGCTTTCACTCAGAACTCTTCTCCGCATACCAAATCAATTGTCCAGGCCTAACGCGTTTCAATGCACAAAGCATCTTCTTCAGAGGCTCGCAAATTATCACAGGAAACGCTCTCCTTTCCTTTTATTGTCCGTATGTTCCTCTTTCTATGTTTCCTTAATTAGGCTTTGCTTAGTGCAACATTGGAGCATACTGGGATATGTAGTTCCCTTTGACGAGCAGTTCATCTTCCCTAAGTGGGCTCCTGTTAATAATTTGAATTAAAATGCAAATCTTCTTCCTTCGTAGGATTTTGGATGTCGGGAAGAGTTATATTAATTTCGGGTCGCTGCGCTGTGTACGGAAGGAAAGGTTTCCCTCCTCAGCCTCTCTGCTTACTCTGAACGAGATGGTGCCTCCTCCCCACGACCGGACCGTCGTGCAAGTTATGTTGTTCACCAAAATGCCCTGATGCTTCGGGAGGGCACTCGCCAGCAGCCCTGCCATCCGGCTTTCACTCAGAACTCTTCTCCGCATACCAAATCAATTGTCCAGGCCTAACGCGTTTCAATGCACAAGGCATCTTCGTCAGAGGCTCGCAAATTTTCACAGGAAACGCTCTCCTTTCCTTTTATTGTCCGTATGTTCCTCTTTCTATGTTTCCTTAATTAGGCTTTGCTTAGTGCAACATTGGAGCATACTGGGATATGTAGTTCCCTTTGACGAGCAGTTCTTCTTCCCTAAGTGGGCTCCTGTTAATAATTTGAATTAAAATGCAAATCTTCTTCCTTCGTAGGATTTTGGATGTCGGGAAGAGTTATATTAATTTCGGGTCGCTGCGCTGTGTACGGAAGGAAAGGTTTCCCTCCTCAGCCTCTCTGCTTACTCTGAACGAGATGGTGCCTCCTCCCCACGACCGGACCGTCGTGCAAGTTATGTTGTTCACCAAAATGCCCTGATGCTTCGGGAGGGCACTCGCCAGCAGCCCTGCCATCCGGCTTTCACTCAGAACTCTTCTCCGCATACCAAATCAATTGTCCAGGCCTAACGCGTTTCAATGCACAAGGCATCTTCGTCAGAGGCTCGCAAATTTTCACAGGAAACGCTCTCCTTTCCTTTTATTGTCCGTATGTTCCTCTTTCTATGTTTCCTTAATTAGGCTTTGCTTAGTGCAACATTGGAGCATACTGGGATATGTAGTTCCCTTTGACGAGCAGTTCATCTTCCCTAAGTGGGCTCCTGTTAATAATTTGAATTAAAATGCAAATCTTCTTCCTTCGTAGGATTTTGGATGTCGGGAAGAGTTATATTAATTTCGGGTCGCTGCGCTGTGTACGGAAGGAAAGGTTTCCCTCCTCAGCCTCTCTGCTTACTCTGAACGAGATGGTGCCTCCTCCCCACGACCGGACCGTCGTGCAAGTTATGTTGTTCACCAAAATGCCCTGATGCTTCGGGAGGGCACTCGCCAGCAGCCCTGCCATCCGGCTTTCACTCAGAACTCTTCTCCGCATACCAAATCAATTGTCCAGGCCTAACGCGTTTCAATGCACAAGGCATCTTCGTCAGAGGCTCGCAAATTTTCACAGGAAACGCTCTCTTTTCCTTTTATTGTCCGTATGTTCCTCTTTCTATGTTTCCTTAATTAGGCTTTGCTTAGTGCAACATTGGAGCATACTGGGATATGTAGTTCCCTTTGACGAGCAGTTCATCTTCCCTAAGTGGGCTCCTGTTAATAATTTGAATTAAAATGCAAATCTTCTTCCTTCGTAGGATTTTGGATGTCGGGAAGAGTTATATTAATTTTGGGTCGCTGCGCTGTGTACGGAAGGAAAGGTTTCCCTCCTCAGCCTCTCTGCTTACTCTGAACGAGATGGTGCCTCCTCCCCACGACCGGACCGTCGTGCAAGTTATGTTGTTCACCATAATGCCCTGATGCTTCGGGAGGGCACTCGCCAGCAGCCCTGCCATCCGGCTTTCACTCAGAACTCTTCTCCGCATACCAAATCAATTGTCCAGGCCTAACGCGTTTCAATGCACAAGGCATCTTCGTCAGAGGCTCGCAAATTTTCACAGGAAACGCTCTCCTTTCCTTTTATTGTCCGTATGTTCCTCTTTCTATGTTTCCTTAATTAGGCTTTGCTTAGTGCAACATTGGAGCATACTGGGATATGTAGTTCCCTTTGACGAGCAGTTCATCTTCCCTAAGTGGGCTCCTATTAATAATTTGAATTAAAATACAAATCTTCTTCCTTCGTATGATTTTGGATGTCGGGAAGAGTTATATTAATTTCGGGTCGCTGCGCTGTGTACGGAAGGAAAGGTTTCCCTCCTCAGCCTCTCTGCTTACTCTGAACGAGATGGTGCCTCCTCCCCACGACCGGACCGTCGTGCAAGTTATGTTGTTCACCAAAATGCCCTGATGCTTCGGGAGGGCACTCGCCAGCAGCCCTGCCATCCGGCTTTCACTCAGAACTCTTCTCCGCATACCAAATCAATTGTCCAGGCCTAACGCGTTTCAATGCACAAGGCATCTTCGTCAGAGGCTCGCAAATTTTCACCGGAAATGCTCTCCTTTCCTTTTATTGTCCGTATGTTCCTCTTTCTATGTTTCCTTAATTAGGCTTTGCTTAGTGCAACATTGGAGCATACTGGGATATGTAGTTCCCTTTGACGAGCAGTTCATCTTCCCTAAGTGGGCTCCTGTTAATAATTTGAATTAAAATGCAAATCTTCTTCCTTCGTAGGATTTTGGATGTCGGGAAGAGTTATATTAATTTCGGGTCGCTGCGCTGTGTACGGAAGGAAAGGTTTCCCTCCTCAGCCTCTCTGCTTACTCTGAACGAGATGGTGCCTCCTCCCCACGACCGGACCGTCGTGCAAGTTATGTTGTTCACCAAAATGCCCTGATGCTTCGGGAGGGCACTCGCCAGCAGCCCTGCCATCCGGCTTTCACTCAGAACTCTTCTCCGCATACCAAATCAATTGTCCAGGCCTAACGCGTTTCAATGCACAAGGCATCTTCGTCAGAGGCTCGCAAATTTTCACAGGAAACGCTCTCCTTTCCTTTTATTGTCCGTATGTTCCTCTTTCTATGTTTCCTTAATTAGGCTTTGCTTAGTGCAACATTGGAGCATACTGGGATATGTAGTTCCCTTTGACGAGCAGTTCATCTTCCCTAAGTGGGCTCCTGTTAATAATTTGAATTAAAATGCAAATCTTCTTCCTTCGTAGGATTTTGGATGTCGGGAAGAGTTATATTAATTTCGGGTCGCTGCGCTGTGTACGGAAGGAAAGGTTTCCCTCCTCAGCCTCTCTGCTTACTCTGAACGAGATGGTGCCTCCTCCCCACGACCGGACCGTCGTGCAAGTTATGTTGTTCACCAAAATGCCCTGATGCTTCGGGAGGGCACTCGCCAGCAGCCCTGCCATCCGGCTTTCACTCAGAACTCTTCTCCGCATACCAAATTAATTGTCTGGCGGCCGAAACGCATCACTTTTGGACATAGATGTGTGAATAAACCCATCTGTTGAATACTTCTGCCTTTGGAGTCTGTGCCTGTGGTGTTGCGCTGCTGCTGCTGCCGTAGCGGATACATTCCTGGGATTTTCGTGGTGATATATATATATATATATACACAAATCAAAAAAATCAAAGGTTACAGGGACGTTATAGTTAGGAATTAGCATTTAAAAAACCTTAGAAATTCACTAAAAAACAGAGGTTGCAAGGACGTAATAGTTAGGGTTAGATTTTACTCATACAAAACCAGAGAAATTCAGCTGTTATAGTTACCCGGGTTAGCTATAATTCTCGCCCCCACAATGTCCGTCTGATGACCTCACATATTACATCACTCATGACATCTCAAATGACATCAGTCATGACATCATCCAGTGACTGAGTGTTTTTAAAAAGTTTATGAGTGTTAAATATATATATATACCAAGGTGTATTGATGAATCAGTGGGTGTATGAGTGACTGTATGGATGACTGATTGAGTGCGTGACTGATTGTATAAGTGAGTGATTAGGTGTCTCAGTGAATGTATGGGGGAGTGACTGGTTGTTTGAGTGTGTGTATCTGTCTGTCAGTTGATGTCTAAGTGGGTGTTTGAGTGTGTTAGTGGGCAAATGAATGGCTATATGGGTGATTGATTGGTTGTCTAACTACCTCTATGGTTGTCTGGGTGTCTGTGTGTGAGGGTGAGGAAGTGTGTTACTGTCTGTATGGATGAGGGAGTGGGTGAGTCAGTGGCTGTATGGGGTACTGTATGCGTGTGTGAGAAGTTGTATGGGTGAGTGAGTGTCTGTATGACTGTGTCGGTGATTGAGTGGATGTGTCTGTATGGGTGAGTAACTGGGTATGTGAATGGCAGTATAGGTGAGTGACAGGCTATATGAGTGACTGTATGGGTGAGTGAATGCGAGAGTATCTATATGGATGAGTGCATGCTTCTGTCAATGACTGTATAAGTGAGTGAGTATGTGTTACTATTTGTATGAGTAAGTAAGTGGGTGTGTGAGTAACTGTTTGGGTGAGCAAGTGGCTGTGTGATTGACTGTATAGGTGAGTGTCTAGGTGTGTGAGTAGTTCTACGGGTGACTCACTCAGTGTGTGAGTGCCTGTCTGGGTGTATGAGTGGATATGTCAATGGCTATATTAGTGAGTGAGTAGGTCTATGAGTGGCAGTATGGGTGAGCAAGTGGATGTGTGTGTAGAGCAATGAATCAGTGAGTGGGTGTGTAAGTACTGGTATGGCTCTGTGAATGGGTTTGTGAATGGTTGTGTGGCAGTGGATGTATAAAACATTATATAGGGGGTGTGAGTGGGTGCATCAGAAATGCTGTGGATGATGTCATCACTGATGTCAAGAGTGATGTAATTTGAGATGTCATCAGTGATGTCACTGACCATGTCATGAGTGATGTAATATTTGAGGTCATAAACAGTGCATTGCATGGCGCGAGTTATATTTAACTCAGGTAACTATAACAGCTGAATTTCTCTGGTTTTGTATGAGTAAAATCTGATCCTAACTGTAACGTCCCTGTAACCTTTGGTTTTTTTGTGAGTTTCTAAGGTTTTTTTTAATTCAATTTGCTAACTATAACGTCTCTGTAACCTTTGGTTTTTTTTGTGAATTTCTAAGGTTATTTAACTAGCAGTCATGTTTGCAGAGTGGTGGGGAAAGGAGGCTGGGCCCACGACCAGCTCTCAGGCGTTCCACTGCGTAGGACTTACAGGAGGTACCAGGAGGGTTTCATGGCCCCCAAGGTCTCTCTGGAGCCAAGGGGACTTTATTCCCCAACTAGTAGTGCACCGGGAGGCACTTTTGCAGAGTGGAGGAGAAAGGGGGCATGGCTTCTGACCTCTTCATAGCAATCTTGCTGTGTGGGACTTACTGGAGGTAACAGAAGAGGTAGTTGGCCCCCAAGGATATCCTTGGGGGCCAACTACCCCTCCTATTATCTCCAGTAAGTCCCATACAGCAGGATTGCTGATAGCAGGCCATGCCCCCTTTCTCCCCCACTCTGCAAACGAAACACCTGACGCACTACTAGTAGGGGGTGAAGTCCCCTTGGCTATTGAGGGTGCTTGGGGGCCAACTAGCCCTCCTGTTAACTCCAGCAAGTCCCACACAGTGGGTTTGCTGAGAGGTTTTTGGTGGCCACGCCCTCTTTCTCCTCCACTCTGCAAACATGCTTTGTGGCACCCTATTATTTGGGGGATGAAGTCCCCTTGGCTCTTGAGGGTCCTTGGGGCCAACTAGTCCTCCTGTTACCTCCAGTAAGTCCCACACATCCGGATAGCTGAGAGTTGGTCAGAGGCCATGCCCCCTTTCTCCACCACTCAGCAAGCGTGCCTCCTGGTGCACTGCTGCTTGGGGGATGAAGTCCACTTTAGTCCTGAGGCCCTCAGGAGGCAAAGGGACTTCATCCCCCCACCAGCAGTGCACCGAGAGGTGCGTTTGCAGAGTGGTGGAGAAACAGGCGTGGCCTGCGACCACATCTCAGAAATCCCACTGTGTGGGGATTACTGGAGGTAACAGGTGGGCTAGTTGGCCCCTAAGGACCCTCAGCAGTAAAGGGGACTTCATACCCCAACTAAGAGCGCACCAGGAGGCGCATTTGCAGAGTAGTGGAGAAAGGGGGCAGGGCCTCCAGCGAATTCCCGGCTTCCGATTTTTTTTATTTGAGGAAGGGAGGCTGTGTGACCCCCCCCTTCCCTTGACCCTTTTGGGTGCCGGGGACCCCATCCCCTGGGGCCTGACCCATTGTTTCATCTTTGTTATTAAATGAAACAGGAGGGGGGTCACGCAGTCCCCTCCCGAGGTCGATTTGTGCCCCAGGGACCCCAACCCCCAGGGCTATGCCTTTGTTTATATTTATTTTTTAAAGGGGAGGAGGGCCACTCCTAGGCTGATTTTGGCCCTGGGGACCCCATCCCCCGGCCATTTTTAAAAAAAATTAAAGGGAGGGAGGCTGAGCAGCCGTGTGGCTCACCACATTTCACAAAGTTAGCCCCGGGGAGGTGGCGGTCCCCGGGGCGGCATGGGGGGCTGGAGCCCCCCATGCATTTTAATAAAATATAGCCCCGGGTGTGGTGGTCCTTGGGGCTGTGTGGGGCTGTGTGGCCCCCCCACACTTCAAACTATTAGCCCCCGGGAGGTGGCGGTGCCCAGGGCAGTGAGGGCTCACGCCAGCCCCTGCACCTTTATTTTTAATTGCCCCTGGGACTTGGCCCACCCAGGGGCCATAAGTAAACGAAGCGCGGAAGCCCACACATTCCTTTTTTAAAACATTTTCGGCCAGATTCACGGATCGATCGCGAATCGCGCCAACATTTTTTTTAAATGCTTTATTTTGGCCCTGGGGGTTCTTGGGGGGCTTGGGTGTCAGGGTGTTTTCTCCCCACTGTGTCTCACTGTATGCCATAAATACAATGCCACAATGTTTGTTCCCCAGCTTTGACAAAGACCTCCTGGTCGAAACGCGTCAGCTACCCCAATAAAACTTTCTTTGGACTTACCTGGAGTGCGGGCACCTTCTTGTGGCGTGGCTGTGTCAGCAAGGACCTTCAAGCATATATATGTATGGAGTGTACATAAGTGTGGAGTTGATGTTTTGAGGTGCAGCCACAAGCACCTTTGGAGTACCCACCCCTCAAGTGTCCGGCGGTTTTTGTGGCAAACTTTTGGGATAACTAAAAACATTTTGGTAACGCCGCATACCCAGGATGTGCCCGGCCATTGAATCAATGGACTGCGACTTCGTGGGAACACACTGTTTACTTAAGCAGTGTTTTCGGGCCTGAATCTGGACTTTACCGGTGGGGTGAAGGACCAGGGGAGCTGTTACGCCGCCCACACAATAAGATCGAGGCAATGCATGGGGAGAAGGGAGCAGACACCGCCCACTGGGGCCAGTACTTACGTTTTGGTGTCTGCTCCGTATGGACTCAGACATCTGGGTCGGGTTTTCCCTGCGCTATTTTGCCAGTGATGCCTCAGCCAATCGCAGAGGGGCATGAAGCTTGAAAAGGTGGACTGGTGAACCATTTGAAAATTCTGGCGGCATCTGAGGAAGTTTAAATACGAAACGCGTCATGTCGATGGTATAATTAATTAAAAAAACAGCTTACCTGCAATCCTGTGTGTGCTCTTCTTCCTTAGGAGACAAGGGAGTGTGGAGTTGATATATATATATATATATATATATATATATCCATCCTACTGGCGGTCGCCAGTAGGTAGTTATAGTTAGGACCTAGTTTCCATAGGAAAAGCGTTGTTTGATTTGCCAATAACTTTGGTGCTGTTTGACAAATCTTTGCAAAATTTTCAAAACATATACTTTAGTTAGTTCAGCTGCTGTGTTAAACTTTTCGGTGTGATCCATCAAGCGCGGGCTGAGACAAAGGGGGGTCCCAGAAGGCGTTTTCCCTATGCATTTTCCCCTGGGGATTTTGAACAAGACAACAGCCTAAACCGCTCAAAGGAATTACACCAAATTTGGCAGAAAGCTAGATGTTAGTCCAGAAAGTGTGCTTTTTGTGATTTAGTGTAAATCCATTCAGTAGTTTTTGAGATATTTAACTTAAAAAAATATAGATATCTGGGGAAGTGAGTCCTTGCAGTGGACTCGCCAATTATACTAAAATGTGATTGGCTGCCAACACTTCAACTAGGAAGTGTTGGCAGACATCTTGGGACTCGGCTTGAAGCCGAGTCCAACACAAAAAGTAAAGAAAAGTGGGCAGGGTAGGAATACCCTGACCCCCCAGATATGGTTGGGGAGGGGTCCACAGGAAACCCACCGGGGTTTAAAAGCATTTTTTTTTTAAACGTTGCCACAAATTCGCAATTGGATCTGCAAATTTGCAGCAAAATTAAGAAAAAAAAGACTCCTGCGAGTCTTTTCTATGAAGTCCTTGGGTGGGCCAAATCCAGGGGGCATGTTAAAAAATAAAGGAGGTGGGGCGCATGGGGCCCCCCTCCTAGAGTTTAATCTAACCTGGAAAACCTCCACCTCCCTGGGGTTTTGATTTAAATTATGCGGGGGTTCCCCGCACGGTACCCCCAGGCCCCGGGGACCACCACCTCCCTGAGGCTTCTTTAATTATTAAATGAGGTTTCTCGGACTTTACAGGTGAAAATGCGGGGTGGCCGCATAGACCCCCCCATCCCCATGGGCCGCCAGCACCCCATGTCTTTAACTTTTATTAATGGGGAGGCCGCGTGGACCCCGTTAATCCCTGGGACCGCCACTTCCCTGGGCAAAACATGACATAAATGCAGGGGGCCACGCGGCCCGCCACAGCCCCAGGGCCTGTCACCTCCCGGGTCTAAATGTAATATTAATGCTGGGGCTGTGCACCCACCCCGCAGCTCCGGGGACCACCACCTCCCAGGGCTGGCCCTGTAATGGAGGGGGGCAGCATGGCCCCACTCTTGGAGCCATAGATGGCCCTGGGGATCATCACTCCCCAGGGCCGGCACCAGTAATGTCCCGGGGTGCCAACCCCAAGACACTACTGTTTGCTATGGCTTGGCAGGAGCACTAACACTCCTGCCAAGCCATAGCAAACTCTGCTCTGCTTCGAGTAAACGAGAGCATGTAAAATGCCCACTTACTTTAAGCAGAGCAGAAGTGATTTTTGGACAGAGGGGAGCAGCATGTTTAGCAGCTACCTCTATCCAAAAGCAATGCTGGCTCCAGGACCAGGACACACAGAGTAGAGGCCTGGCCCCGGGGAACGGAGTCCCCTGGGCCGAAATCGATCCAGGAGGGGGGCCGCACAGCCCCCCTCTCTTTAATTAAAAAAAAATCTAAAAAAAAAAGAAGTACCAAAGAGCCAAGGGGACTTCATCCCCCAACGGTAAACTACCATTACTACATGGCCACTACTTAGAATTACCATTTGTACGCATCTTTTACTTCGCAGGTACCATTACTACGCATGCTTTAATTATGCATGCTTCTACTACGCAAATACCGTTACTACGCAACTACCATTACATTACAAGTCATAAGGAGGAAGAGAAGCATGCAAGATAGCTGTACAGGTAAGAAAATTGAAAAAATAATTAATTACGTTAGTCGATGAACTGTCTGTCTCTGTGGTCCGTAGGTCGGTGACGGAGTTGTGGTTATGGGGCATACTTATAGGACAATAGGTAAATGCACCTGCAGTAGTGAGCAGCGAGAAGTATGCCAATGGTTTGAAATGACACAATTGTCCTTTTTCTATTTTTAGGAAAAAGAAGAACGTAGACGCAAGAACGTAAGAACGTCATTTGGAGGATCGACGCGCTATGGACGAGAAGCCTAGAAGAGCGCTGTACAGGTAAGACAATTAAAAAGATACATTTATTTGTTTGTCGAGGTACTTCTTAATAGAAGGAGAGTGGAGGGAGGATAGTTGGATTAGTGAGGTGTAGAAAAGTAAGATATTAGTAAATGGAAAAAAAAAAGTAAACGAAGAAAGGTAGCAAGAAGAAGGACGAAGTTGGGACTTTTGCTCTAGTTATACTGGAAGGACTTGCTTATCGTAGTATGGCAATATGCTTATAGAATTATGATTGCGAAGAATATGTATACATATCATAAGGCAATACTCAATCGTTTTCACACTAATATATACGTTGTATGTTTGTTTTGTGAACTATGAAATAATTATGAAAAAATAACCTGTTTTATTTTCTAACGTATAACTTATTAAAAGGATGTCTCAAATATTTAAAAAGAGTAATAATTGCAATACATGTGTATGTTAAAAAATACTAGGGTATTAAAATTAATACCCGAGTAATAATTTAATACCCGAATTTTAAAACACTCCCCCACCCAAAACCCCTATTTCCCGGGCATCCCATCCCAGGGGATGGGTTACTATTTCAAAAAATGTATAATTAAAACGAGCCAAAAATGCGTTGTAGTTGTATGCGTTATATTTTATTGCGAAGTAAAAGCATTTTTATTACATTTCTAAGCAGTTGCGATATAAAAGCATGCGCACTAAAAACTTGCGTGGTAATGGTATTTGCGAACTATTGGTTTGCGTAGTAACGACTCATATTCTCTCCCAACTAGTAGTGAGCCAGAAGGCGCATTTGCAGAGTGGTGGAGAAAGGGGGCGTGGCCTCCAAAGACTTCTTAGCAATCCCGCTGTGTGGGAGTTACTGGAGATAACAGGAGGGGTAGTTGGCCCCCAAGGACGTCCTTGGGGGCCAACTACGGCTCCTGTTACCTCCAGTAACTCCCACACAGCGGGATTGCTAAGAAGTCTTTGGAGCCACGCCCCCTTTCTCCACCACTCTGCAAACGTGCCTCCTGGTGCACTACTAGTTGAGGGCCTTTATATATTTTTTTAAAACAGGGGAGGGGGGCCACGTGGCCACCCTCCCCAGGCCGATTTCGGCCCCAGGGACCCCATCCCCCGGGGCCAGGCCTTTTCTTTTTTTTAAAAGCAGGGGAGGGGGTCCACGGGGGCTCCCCACCCTCGGCCGATTTTGGCCTCGGGGACCCCAGCCCCCAGGGCCAGACTTTTTCTTTTTTTCCCCAAAAAATATATTTTCATTCAAGGCTCTCCCAGGCCATTTTTGGCCCTGGGGGTTGTGGAAGTAAATCCCCTCACCAAACACTAGAAGGCACAGTTCAGAAGTAAAGAAGGTTTATTGAGACACGAAGATACAGAGACCCCATCCAGTAACAGGCTCAGGCAAACTGACAACACCAGCAGTTCCAATCCAACTGCCTGTCAACCTTCCCCACATTCCAGAACACGGAGATTGTGGATAACATGAAGGTTCAGGACATCACACCTCCTCCCCCCTTACACCTCGAAAAACAGTTACAAACTTTGTACAATATGACCAACAAATTCTGCAAGAAAAGAAACAGTGTACTAAAAGAAAAAGAAACAGTGCAGCCTGAAGACATTTTAAGAAACAAAATCTTGCAAGCGGCGGGACATGCACCTTAAACGACATGGCCTAGTCCCCACTTCCTTTACGATGGGCTCCTCTGCATCTGACCTCGAGGCAGTCACATGAGTTGTAGCGGTAGAATCATGAGCAGACCTAGCTCAACATTTCGCCACTCTACCCAAATTCCAGATTCTATGGTCACTGGTCTTTATTGCATTCTTAAAAACCTTAATCACCTCAAAGGGCTCACTGAATTTGGAACTACCCCCACCTTTCCTGGGAGATCTAATCTTAACCCAGTCACCAATGTTGACCACCGTGTTCTTCACAGCCTTTCTTTCATCATACCAGACCTTCCTTTTACTAATCACCTCTCTCTCTATTTCTCTCCAGCCCACCGTGCTGCCTACCTCTCTATCCACCAAAGCCCTCTTGGAGGTCACCCACAATGGGGCAACTTCCATGCTGGCGACACTTCCGTTAAAGAAACGAAAGGGGGCCTCACCAATGGAGGAATGAGATGTGAATCTATACTCTCGGACCTTTCTCCTTATGGCCAACTCCCAACTTTCACCACGAGCAACGGCTTGTTGCATGGTCTCCTTGAGCACCTTGATAAACCTCTCCACAATGTCATTACTTTGAGGGTGGTAAAGAGCAGCCTTCTTGTGCTTAATTCCCCTAGAGCTCAGAAATTCTTCCATGACCCTCAACAAGAATTGGACACCATTGTCAGACAAAAGTGTCAGCGGGAAACCCTATCATTTGAAAAGTTCTTCTAGGAACTCGATCACCACACTAGACTCAATCGAATTAACCACCTTGATGTCAGGCCACCGGGAGAACATATCAATGCACACAATGACATAGCGGTCCTGAGTCTTCAGTTTTACAGGTCCCAAAATGTCTATTGAAATGTCGTCCACAGACCAGCAGCCTGCTCTCTAATGACCATGTGCTGTGTCCTGCATTTCAGAACCCTGTCGGAACACGCACAGTCTGCACAATCATGCACCAACCTTTCCACATGTACGTCCATGGCAGGCCACCAGTATGCTTCCCTGATCCTTTCCTTGGTCTTGGCGATGCCCATATGTGATGCATGAGCACTTTCGGATAACTTATCCCTCAGGGCAAGTGGCGGAATCAGCTTACTACCATGCATGAGGAGACCATCCACCACAGCCAGATCTTCCCTAACATGCCAAAACCCTCTGAGCACCTCCTCACAGTCCTTCTCACACCAACCACCCGTGATCATGGTGATGACCTTCTGTAAGTCAACATCGCTCACAAGGTTTTCCCTCCATTCACTTTTAGAAATCAGCCCTTCACTGATCAGACACACATTGACTTCTTCCTCTAGCTCCTCACCACCAAACCACTCAACATCATTCACCGTATCATCATCTTGGCAGCCGAGTCTTGATAGACAGTCTGCCAGGACGTTGTTAGAGCCAGGTCAATATGAGATGTCAAAATCAAATTCCTGCAGGGCCACCACCCATTTCCGTATGTGGTGAGAGACAAAATCTATGCCCTTCTTTGAGAATACTTCCTTAAGGGGTTTGTGGTCTGTAAGAATGTTGAACCTCTTCCCCCACAAGAACTTCCTCAGCTTGTGCACAGCCCAGAACACCCCTACAGCCTCCTTCTCTACCACTGTACAGTTACATTCAGCACCCCTCAAGGGCCTGGAAATAAACAAAACGGTTTTCTCCTCTCCATCAACCTTCTGCAACAGAACTGCTCCCAAACCACTTGAGATTGCATCTGTCATAAGGTAAGAAATCTTTGTGGAGTTAAAGCTACCCAGACAAGGTGCATCATTAAGGTGTCACTAGATGCAAACAAACTCCTCCTCACAGCCCTTGGACCAAACAAACTCACTACCCTTCTTTAGTAGAGACCTTAAACACCATGTCTTCCCTGCAAAGTTTGGGATAAATTTGTGATAGAACTCTGCCATGGCCAGGAATTTCACTAGCTCCTCCTTATTTGACGGGGCACGCAAATTGTAGACGTCTTGGGCTTGATGCCTGCAGCAGATACAAAATGACCAAGGTACTCTATCTCCTTGACATTAAACTTGCATTTGTCTGCCCTAAGAGTGAGGCCAGCATCATGCAACTTCTTCAACACAGACCTCAGCCTTGCATCATGTTGTTCCAGATCAACCCCAAAGATGAGTGTGTCATCCTGGTACACCTTGACACCCTAAAGGCCTGCAAGAATGCCTTCCATCGCCCTCTGAAAAACAGAAGCAGCAGAAATGAGACCAAAGGGCTTTCTCAGAAACCTAAAGATGCCAAATGGTGTCACAAAGGCCGTGAGATCTTGGGAGGCGGGGTGAAGCTTGACCTGGTGGTAAGCAGAGGTCAGGTCCAAGGAGGAAAAATGCTTTGCCCCTTCAAGTGAACACAACATCTCGGTTATGTTGGGTAAAGGGTAGTGGTCAACAATGACTGCTCTATTAAGCTCTCTCAAGTCCACACAGAGCCGGGCCTCTCCATTGGCCATTCGGGCCATTACAACAGGAGAGAACCACTCTGTTGCCTCGACTTCTTGGATGATGCCCTTGGCCCAGAGCTTATTCAACTCAGCTTTCATGCTCTCCATTACCAACAGGGGCACATTTCTAACTTTAGCAACCTTTGGAACCACACAAGACTTAATTCTTATATGATGTACATAGTTTTTAAGATACCCGAGGTCACCAGCAAAGACTGCAGGGAATTCTTTGATCCAGTCTCGATTAGTATCATCAACCACCCTAACAGGCGGCAGTTCTTTTAGACACACTGAGGGGCGCTCATTGGGTTCAAGAAACATGTGCCGATCTCTCTGATGGAGCCAACTTATGAGTGAGTCACCTCTCATCGAGACATAGATCTTCCCTGGGATGACTCTCCCTTTGAAATCAATTGTGCCCCAAAAGTAACTGTATGGTCACTCCACCATACCCCTTCGGTCTAATGTCTGGCTTCAAGAGAGGGACTTTACCCAACAAATTACACTAATAGAAAACCTTGGGGACGAGCGTAATCTAGGCCCCAGAGTCAAAGAGCATGTTGACAGCAGCATCATTAACGAACACAAGCTCCTGCGGGCCGTCGCTTACATTTCCTGCAATTTGGAGAATCTCAATTTCTTCTACCTCCTCCTGAAAAAGATCAACTTCTCTGACCTTCTTGTGTTCCTTGCCTGACTGAAAGCACTTGGAGACGTGCCTCTTCCTCCCACATGTTTTGCATGTGGCTTTCCAGCCTGGACAGTCTTTTAAATTGGCAATGTGACCAGGGTTACCACACCTGAGGAACCTCCCTTGAAAATTCTTTGGGTAGGATGATTTGTGAGCTGAGTTTGCCTTGGGTTTAGCACCTCTATCAATCACAACCTTATCAGTGTTCTCTCTCTTATCACCTGAAGAGTCCTTATGTATGATGTCAACACATGCCTTGGAATGTTCATGACTTTTAGCAATTGTAAGAACCTCTTGGAGGGTAGGAGTGTCCTTTTGCCATAAGGCGTCCCTCGCTTTGTCTAGCACACATTCTTTTTTTTTTTTTTTATTCTTTATTGAGTTTTAAATCAGACAAGGCCAGGAAAAACCACACATATGACACCAATCAGAAGCACTCCCCGGGAAGCCCCCTCCCCCACCCTGGACTATCCCCTCCACCCACCCCCGGCTGGTCATTAGCGGTAGAAGGCCAGGAAAAGCAAAAGAAAAAGCAAAGAAAATATCCCTTTAAATGAGAAAAACAAAAACACCAGCAAGCAAATCAAATACACATATAAATAAACCCCGGCATCCTCTTGCTGCAATCTTACATATGTCATGGTAACGATAAGCCCTAATAACACATATACATACTTGTCACCTATCCCCATCATCATCATCCTCATCACTCAAATTATTCGAACCATCTTAGAAGAGGGGCCCAGATTTCCCTCCCCTTAGCACTGGCTCTCGGCCCCTTTCTAGCATATACTGCAGTTTCTAACCTAAAAACTGCCAGAAATCTACCCAGCCATTGTTGGCTTGTGGGAGGCACAGGATCAAGCCAGTGAGTAGCTAGGCACAGCCTAAATACAGTCATTGCAATAAAAAGAAAAGTCCGAACCCGACCGGCTAGTTGAGGACAGCTCAGTCCTAGTACAATCAGCTGTGGTGTCATCTCAATTCGCTGTCCTATCTGAGATTCTAACATTGCGCCCACTTCCCTCTTGATCACAACCAGGTCGGGGCAGGTAGCAAACATATGCACAATGTCAGCCGCTGAAAACTTGCACCGAGGACAGGTAGAGCCCACACCCTCCCCCCATTTTGAGATCTTCTCTGGCGTTATATACAAGTTGAACCAGGTCTTAAAGCATTGCAGTTGGAGATTAGCAGCAATAAAAGAAGTTTGGGCCATAAAAAGAGCCTCTTCTGCTTCCCCCGAGCTAACAGAAAATCTCTCCTGCCAACGATCACTATGCTTAGATAGGTCGTCCTTCATAGTCTCGTTGAGCCTCTTATAGATAGCACCAAGGGTACCTAATCCTTTAAGGAGCAATTCCACTAGACCTATTCGGGCGAAGCCGCTGCTGCCCCCTACTTTCCTCCCTAGGAAATCTCTCACTTGGAGATATTTAAAAAATTGTCGGTTGTCAATTTCAAAAGAATCCTTAATTGCGTCAAAAGTCATCATCCCTGTCTCATCCATAATATCTCCAACCATCATAATACCCTTGTCCTGCCAGGCTTTCATATACCCATCATTGAAAATAGTTGGAAACGACTTATTACCATACAGTGGAGTATAGGCATGTATTAGGCCCATGCCTAATCTTTTTCTGACTGAAGTCCAGATTTTAAAAGCACACGTCAGCGTCTTGAATTTCACCCGTTTATAATACTTAAAATCAGTATGCTGTACCAAGCAGCCCCTAGCCTCTAACCCCAATAACAAATACTAGATTGATTGATCGGACGTGACCTCCGGGCCCTGATCGGCTCCAACCCTTATAAGACTTCCCATTTTGAGAAGAAGAGCAGCCCAATGATATAAAAGAAGATTGGGGATTGCCCAACCACCTCTATCCTTCGGGAGCGTCATATATTTTAATGCTCTCCGGGGACGACAGTTAGCCCAAAGAAATTTTGTAAACAGATAATTCATAGATTTAAACCAGGAGTCATTAATGGCCAGAGGAATAGCCCTAAAAATATATAATATTTTCGGCAGGAAAACCATCTTGATGACATTACATCTACCGACCATCGTCAGTTTGAGATTATCTATGCGATTAAATTCTGCCTTAAACTTCGGGACCAGTGGATCCAGATTCATTTCTACAATTTTAGATACATCAGCCCCTATTTCAATCCCAAGATAAGTTGCCTTCTGCACAACCCGAGAATCATTAATCTGAAGGCCCTTGCCAACAATGACCAAGGTTTTATTAGAATTGAGTCGGTATCCCGAGATGTGCCCAAAAGCCCATGCCTCTTTTTCAATTTCGGCTAGCGCATTAAGTGGATTGATGTCATGATAGCAAGATCGTCGGCATATGCCAGAATCTTTGTGCTCCCTCCTTTACTATGTATAGCTGAGATGTTATTATTATTCGCCAGTCTTCGAATCAAAGGATCTATATATAAAGCGAACAATAGGGGGGAGCATGGGCACCCCTGACGTGTCCCCCGGCTGATTGACACTGGCCCTGACATGTCGCCCATAAGTGCGATTCTGGCCACCGGATTCTTATACATTACTGCCACCGCCTTAATAAAGCCAATGCCGAGCCCTCTACTCTCTAGTGATGCCCATAAGAAAGGCCAGGAGACCCTATCAAAGGCTTTCTCCGCATCAAGAAGAATCAGCCCGATAGGGTCTCCTGTAATCCCTGCCTCGTCAAAGAGAGCTATTACTCTCTGGACGTGATCAATTGTACTCCTACCAGGGACAAACCCATGTTGGATAGATGAGACTAGGTTCTTGATCACACCTGCTAAACGATTAGCCAAAATCTTGGAATATATTTTTATGTCGCAGTTAATTAATGTTATTGGTCGATAGGACCCAAGCTCCTTGACAGATTACCCTTTTTTAGGAAAAACCACAATATTGGCCGAACCCCATGACTCTGGTGCTCTCTGGCCAGCCTGGGCTCCAAGAAAAACCTCAACCATTAGATCCAAAAGACAGGGAGCCAGTTTCTTATAAAATTCACCTGGGATAAAATCGGTACCGACCGCCTTCCCATTGGCCAGAGAACTGATGACACTCGCAATTTCCTCAGCTGTAATAGGTACCTCTAATGCTTCCCTTTCTTCCTTGGTTAATTTCTCCCCAGTGATGTTGGCCAGATAATCATGAATTTCCTGCTTGCTCCCGATAGATTCTTCCGTGTACAACTGTTGATAGAATCGCTGGAAGGCCCCGCGAATTTCTGAAGCCTCTGAGACCGTCCCGAATTGAGGATCCTCAATTGCAAGAATTGCCCCCTTGTCCCCCGTTGTCTAGCACGAACTGCCAGCAGGTGTCCAACTCTCTCACTGCACTCGTACATTTTAGAGCGCCAGGCAATATATTTCCCAGCTGCCTTCTTAGTAGACACTTCCAATATCTCAGATTTAGCGAGAGCTACACATGCTTGCGCCTGTCCCACGTCTCCCCCATTTAACACAGTTCCCACTAATTGTGTCTCGGCCTCTCCTAATTTAGTGTAAAGTTCCTGCATACGAAGTTTACTGGCCTTCTGGGACTGCCACCCAAACCTATTGGTCTCACCTCTTATCCCTGCTTTCAGGGCATCCCACACGATATCCACCCGGGTACTACCCCTATTTTCAGAGATAAATCTGGGAATCCACGCTCTCATATGCTCAATATATCCCTGATCATAGAGAATTGCCCTGTCAAAGGTCCAACGTGGGACCTCACTCCTTGAGACTTGAAGTGAAAACTTCAAAATTAGCGGGTTATGGTCCGACATAACCCGTGGGAGTTTAAAAATCTGGCACTTAGTCGAGAGACTCTGAGAGACAAAGAAATAATCGAGCCTGGCATGTGTCTGATGTGGGGCTGGAAAAAAGGTAAAACCCGGATCCGGAGGTTCTTGTGAAGCCCATACATCCATTAGACCATGAGTCTTACATACATTGTATAGAGATTTAAAGACTTTGGGCTTACGACCCCTATATAGCCTAGGTCCCAATTTAATAGCATTACCACTCAGGTTTAAATTAAAATCGCCACATAGAACTATTGGCAGTGGCCATGCAACCAGTTCCTGATCCAACCAATTAAACACAACAGGGTCATCAAACACAGAACCATAAATTGAACACAGCGTAAACGAAAGATTGTCCGCCTTGCACACAGTTATCGCCCATCTACCCAAATGATCTGCTTTGGAGCGTGGAAAGCACAAGCTTTTTCCCCTGCGAACCATAATGGCTACCATCTAGCACACATTCTAACATGGATTGATCCCTTAAGCGCTCCTCCAAGGTGAAGCCAAAATTACAGGTAGAGGCCAACTTGCGCAAGACGGGTATGTACTGCTCGGCCGACTCGAAGAGGTCGCGCGGTGAGCTGTGCGAGACTCCTCTTGTGCCCAGGGACTCCCAAAATTTGGGAAACAAAAGGCTGCGGACCAATACGTCGGCAGGCGCCATGCAGTCCCCCTGCAAAATAGCTGTTCCTCCTTACTTGTTGAGTTCCAGTTTGATGGACAGTGGATGGCTGTTTCAGCTTACTTGTCAAATGAAAGACAGTTCCAGGTTGGTGGATGGGTTGTGATACAGCTGGGAATCGCCGAGGGCTCACTTTTAAAAGACGTGGGTGGCCTGGAGGTCTGTAAGGTTGGCCCCAGTAGTTGTTTTCCGGTATGGTGGAAACTGTTGGGGTCCCTCGTGTCAGGCAAGAGCAGCGCAGGTAACTCGTTGCCAAAATGTGGAAGTGAATCCCCTCACCAAACACTGTAGAAGGCGCAGTTCAGAAGTAAAGGAGGTTTATTGCGACATGAAGATACAGAGACCCCATCCAGTAACAGGCTCAGGCCAACTGACAACACCAGCACTTTCAATCCCACTGCCTGGCAACCTTCCCCATATTCCATAACATGAAGATTGTGGATAACATGAAGGTTCAGGACATCACAGGGGTCCCCATCCCCCAGGGCCTGCCCCATTTATAAATTTAAAAAAAAAAAATTAAAGGGGGGGCCACATGGCCCCTCTCCCTGAGCCAACTTTGGCCCCGGTGACCCCATTCCCCCGGGCCTGGCCTCTCTGTTGTGGACCACGGGGGAGCCTGAAGGCCCCCACGGTCCCTGCTGGCTCCCCACCTCCTGCGGGAGCCGGCATTGCTTTGGAATCCAGGGAGCTACTGACACGCAGCTCGGTGGATCCCAAAGCAATGTCTGTTTCCCTGCTCGCTTGCTCACTGCTCTGCCTTGAGCAAGTGAGAGCATTTTTCCTCTTGTTTGCTGAAACCAGAGCCTTTTGTTTGCTGTGGCTTGGCAGGAGCTGTGCTCCCACCAAGCCGTAGCAAAATGCAATGTACTAGGGGTGGGCAACCTGGGACATTGCTGGAGCCAGCCCTGGGAGGTGGCAGTCCCCAGGGCCATGTAGGGTTCCACAAGGGGGCCGCATGGCTCCCCTCCTTTGTAAATTAAGCCATGGGGGCTGCGGGGGCCCCGCATGCCCCCTTCTTTATTTTTACCGTTCCCCTATGATTTGGTCCCACCTGGGAGCTTTAGAAAAAAAGACCTGCATATTTAAAAAAAAAAAAAATGGTTGTGGATTCATGGATCCACCCGCGAATCCGCGGCAAAATTTAAAAAATAATAATAATCTTTTAAACCCTGGTGGGTCACCATAAGTGAGGGGTCAGGGCATTCCTACCCTTCCCCCTTTTCTTTTTTCTGTGACTCGGCTTCAAGCTGAGTCCCAAGATGTCTTCCAACAGTTTCTGGTTGAAGTGTTAGCAGCCAATCAAATTTTAGTAGGATCCACGAGTCCACTGCAAGGACTCGTGTCCCCAGATAGCTATATTTTTTAAACTTTAATTTCTCTGAAACTACTAAATGGAGTTACACCAAATCACAAAAAGCATGCTTTCTGGACCAACTTTCCTTTTGAGTTCAGCTGCTGTCTTAAAATTTTTGGGGTGATTCGTCAAGCAGGGGCTGAAAAAAGGGGGGTCCCAAAACACATTTCCCCCATCTTATGTCTATGGGGAGTTTTCATTTTTTGAACACGACTACAGCCCGAACCGCTGAACGGAATTACACCAAATTTGGCAGAAAGGTAGATCTTGGTCTAGAAAGAGTGTCTTTTGTAATTTGGTGCAAATCCATTCACCAGTTTTGGAGTTATTAAAGGAAAAAGAAATCCTCCACGGATCCTACACATCTCATGGTGAGAGCCGATTGACTGCCATCACTTCAACCAGGAAGTGTTGACAGCCACCTTGGGATTTGGGACTGAGCCACAGTCCCAACAAAAAAGCAAAATAACAAAAAGGGGGCAGGGTAGGAATACCCTGACCCACTGGGCCTGGTGGTTGGGTCCCGCAAGGACCCCGCCCGGGGTCAAAACCTGCAATTTTACTATGAATTTGTGGAGGGTCCGCAGTACAAAACATTTTTTAAAAACAAGTGTGGGCTACCGCGCTTGTTTTGCATAAGCACCCCGGGGGGTGGATTAATAATTATAGTGGGGGTGCACGTGGCCTCCCTGTCCAAGCAGATTTCGCCCCGGGGACCCCAGGGCACAGCTGAATAGAAGAGGGGGCCACGCTGCCCCCTCCTGGGTCAAATTCAGCCCCAGGTATCGCCACCCCTGTGGGCCTGACAATTGACTAATAGGGGAGTGGGGTTGCGTGGTCCCACACCAAGGCCGATTTCGGCCCTGGGGACCATTACCCCTAAGGGCCCAGCCATTAACTAATAGGAGGAGAGGGGCTCCCCTCCAGAGCCATTAATGGCCCTGTGGACCCCTTCTATCAGGGCTGGGCTCCCGCTATGTCCCTGGGTGCCCACCACCGAGACATAGCAGTTTTCATCTGGGAAATCTCTCTTTGCTCTCACTTGGCGAGAGCAATTTAAAGTTCCTGCCAAGCGAGAGAAAACAGTAAGTCCATTCCCAACGGGCAGGAGCATGAAAAGTGCTCCTGCCCACTGGGAGCAGATTTTTCATGTTTCCAGGCAGGGAAGCAGATTAAATAATAGCTCCTGCCCGCAGGTAGCAGCATTTTTAGCTGCTCCTTGTGGACGAGAACAATGCCAGCTCCTGCTGGAGGTGGGAAGCCTGCTGGTGCCATGGGGCTATTGGGGCTCCCCCTGTGGCCTCCAACAAAAAGGCAGTGGGTGCCCTGGGTGGCTTAAGGGCACCCACCATTTAGTAGTGAGGTCCCAGGGAATGAGGTTCCCAGGGTCAATTTTGGCTCGGGGAGGGGAGCCACATGCCCTCCTCCCCTTAAGAATATGGCTGGGCCCCAGAAGATTGGGTCCCCAGGGCCCACATTGGCCAGGGGAGGGGGGACAGTGTGCCTCCCTCCCCCTTTTAAATATGAAGTGGGTGCCCTGGGTGGGCTCCAAAGCACCCACCATTTACTGGGTGGGCCTGGGGATGGGGTTCCCAGGGCTAATATTGGCCCGGGAAGGGACTGCATGCCCCCCTTTATAATAAGGCCAGGCCCCAGGAAATGGAATCCCCAGGCCGAAATCGGCCTGGGGAGTGGGGCTGAGTGTCCCTCTCCCGCAAAATTTAAGTGATGGGCCTTGGGGATAGGGTCCCCAGGGCCAAATACGGCCCAGGGAGGGTGGACACATGGCCTCTCCCTTAAAAAACAGTGGCATGCCACAGGGGATGGTGTCCCCGGGGGCCGATAACAGCCCAGGGATGGGTGCTACATGCCCCCACCCGTGTTGACTGTCTTTGGGGGATTGGCCTGCAGCCAAGCCCTGTTGCCAACCCCCTCCATGAACAGCTGAAGGCCGTGTGCGCCAGAAGTTGGATTAACGTATAGTAATTAAATATTCCTTTACGTTAAAAATAACATAGAAATTTACTGAAAAAAAACAAAGGTTACAGGGACCTTACAGTTAGGTTCCCATTCTACATGCACAGAATCATACAAATTCAGCTGTTATAGTTATACTTATCTCACGTAACTATAACTCGTGCCCTAAGGTAACTATAACTTGCGCCCTAAGGTAACAATAACTTGCGCCTTAGCCATGCATTGCTAATTCCGCATATATTACATCACTCATGACCTCTTATATTACATCACTGATAATATCACTGTAACATTTGCTGTAAAATTATTGAGAAAGCTGTGCATGGTGGGGGCACGATTTATAGTTACCTTATAGCATGAGTTATAGTTACTTGATATAAGTATAACTGCTGATTCTGTATGGTTTTGTGCATGTAAAATGTGAAACTAACGATAACGTCCCTGTAACCTTTGGTTTTTTAGTGAACGTCTAAGGTTTTTGTTAAAACTTTATTTCCTAACTATGACGTCCTTGTAACCATTGTTTTTTTTCACTGAACACATACATTATTATCTACTGGTGATGACCAGTAGGTAGTTATAGTTAGGACCAAAGTATCCATAGGAAAAGCGTTTTTTGTTTTGCCAGTAACGTTGTCACCGCTTGACGAATCTTCACGAAATTGTCAAAAAACTTCCCCTTTTTGGTTTAGCTGCTGTGTTGAAAGTTTTGGGTTGATCCATCAAGCAGGGGCCAAGAAAAAAGGGGCGACCTAAAACGCGTTTCCCCCATGTTATGTCTATTGGGATTTTTCATTTTTTGAACACAACTACAGCCTGAACCGCTGAACGGAATTACACCAAATTTGGTCCAGATGTTGGTCCAGAAAGCGTGCTTTTTGTGATTTGGTGTAAATTCATTCAGTAGTTTCAGAGATATTTAAGTTTAAATAATATAGATATCTTGGAGCACAAAATCCTATTGAAATCCTACTGAAATATGATTGGCTGCCAACACTTCAACCAGGAAGTGTTGGCAGCCATCTTGGGACTGAAGCAGAGTCCCACACAAAATGTTAAAAAAAGAAAAGAAAAGGGGGCAGGGCAGAAATACCCTGACCCCATAGCCTCTGGGGGGGAGGGCGGGTCCCACTGGGACCCCACAGGGCCAAAAAAGTTTTTATTTTAATCATTTTCAGCAGGATCTGCAGATCCGGCCGAATTTTCTTTTAAAAAACAGTATGAAGCGCGGGCTTGCATGCTTCGCACATTATCGGTCCCCTGCTGGGCCAGGTACTGGGGCGTTAATATAATAAAGGGGAGGGGGGCGCGCACGTACTCCCCTCCTGGGGCTGAATATTACCCCAGAAACCACCACCTCCCTGGGGCTGCTTTAAAAATGAAAGCGGGCGAGACCAGTATGGTCTCCCCCGTTGCCTTGGGGATCACCACCTCTCCAGGGCTTATTTAATTATAATTGGGGGGGGCTTCTTGGACCCCCAGCCCCGGGAACCGCCACCTCCCTTGGGCTTTTTTTTTTAAAGAATGCGGGGGCGTGTGGACTCCTCCTCAGCACCGGGGGCCGCCAACTTCCTGGGGCTTTAATTTTGAAAAAAATCAGGGCGCCACTCGGACCCCCCGCAGCCCGAGAACTGCCACCACCCTGGGGCTTTTGCAAATTTGACTGCGGAAGGCTGCACTGCTGCCCAGGGACCACCACCTCTCTGGGACAAATGACAATAAAGGAGGGTGGCCCGCGCTCCCCCTCCTGGAGCCAATAATGGCCCTGGGGTCCACCACTCCCTAGGACCAGCTCCTGCAATGTCCCGGGGTGTCCACCCCCGGTAAATTGCAGTTTGGTATGGCTTGGTGGAGCTTCACTGCTCCTGCTAAGCCATAGCAAACGCTGCCCTGCTTTTAGCCACTGAGAGCATTAAAAATGCTCTTGCTTGCTGAAAGCAGAGCAGAACTGCTTTTGGTCAGAGGGAGCTGCATGTTCAGAAGCTACCTCTCTCCAAAAGCAATGCCGACTCCTGCAGGACGCGGGGACCCAGCAGGGACCGAAGGGGCCTTCAGGCTCCCTCCGCGGTACCCAGCAAAGTGTTTGGGTGGGATCAGGGCACCCAGACTAGAGACTGGGCCCCAGGTGATGGAGTCCCAGGTGCCAAAATCGGCTCGGAAGAAGGGGCGCGCTGCCTCCCTCCCTTACTAAAAAAATAATATTAACAAATTTTAAAAGGGCATGCCCGAGGGATGGGGTCTCTGAGGCAAAATCGGTCCAGGAGCTCAGCCCGAGCACCCCTCCTCCTTTTTCTTATATTATAGGATTTTGGATTGTTTTTGCTTAGTCACAGGGTGTAGGGTTGGCTATGCACAAACCCAGGATTGCAATGTTGGTTATGTGCATAGAAGCAGGACTACAGGTCAGTTTATGCACAGAGAACAAGGATTGCAAGGCTGGTTATGCACAAACACGGAAGTGAATGGCTGATTGCGCAGGACTGCAAGAAAGGTTATTTTCAAAGACTAAGTACTGCAGAGATGATTGTTCACAGAGACCTGTGAATGCATTCTTGCTTATGTGTAAACGAGTATTACAGGGCTGGTTAAGCAATACAGACAGCGACCCAATACTGCTATGTTAATTAATACACAAAGTCAGAATTGGAAGGCGGGTTATGCACAAACATAAGAGTGCAGAGCTGGTTTTCACAGTGGGTCACAGCTGAAGGGATGGGTATGTCTAGAGATTCAGTATTAAGGAGATGGTTATGAACAGAGACCCAGGATTGCATGCTTGGATAGGGGAAAACCCAGTAGGGAAGGGCGACCCAATACTGCCTGGCTGATTATGCACAAACGTGGGATTGGAGAGGTGATGATGCACAAACCTAGGAGTGCATGGATAATTATGATCAGAGATGCAGGATACAGAGGATGTTAAAACTTACTAGAACAGACCCAGTTATTGAGGGGTGCTGGTACAGCGATCCATGAGATACCCCAGTGTTTAACCTGAGCTGGTGGTGGCAGGTGGGGCCCACCGCACTCATTGTTGGGGACAGCCACCTAATTTTCCACATCAGACTTTAAACCGGAGCAAAACATAAAAGGGGGATTAAAAAGGGAGAGAAAGATAGAAAAACAGTGACAAACAAAGATAGCAAAGATGAAAAAGATTTGAGAGACTGAGCTAGAGACAGGTTGGGTCTGGTCGTGGATTAAAGAGGTATGAGGTCGAATCAAGACTATGCAGCCTTGGTACTCGGCACTCCTGACATTTTGAAAGCACCGGCTGTGGCTTCTGAGCAAAACTTTGGGCCCCTGCACTAATTGTATTAAAAATTAAGCACAGAGTGAACCCCATATGTACAGAACGGAGGATGACTGAACATTTGTGAAAGAAGGTTACTTGCCTGGGGTTAGACAGTCTCGCAGATGCTGAACTGTGACTACAAAGACACGTAAGCGCAGGAAAAGATATGCTTGAAAGAGGCAGTGTATGTATATGGCTGGTTGTCAGAGGCACCCAGCAACGTGTGGCTGCAGTGCCGAGATCCAGTTTGGCGGCAGAGGGTGCCCATGTTGCAGGATTGAATATTTTACAGACAGATAAATTCAAGAGTATGTGGGGCTGAGAATACACAGTGCTAGAAGGCAGGGCTGGTGATGCAGAGCCTTAGGGAGCTGTACTAGGAATTCACAGACCCATGAGGGAAGGAGTAAGGATGCACGATTTCAGGGACTTTCCTTGAATATTCAAGCATTCAGGACTTGGGCAGCCCTTTTATGACAATATCAGAGGCCAAGGAGAACATGACTGGTGGTGCACAGATTGTTGAGCACATGAGTGGCAGTGGATAATATATATATATATATATATTATCTACTGGCGGTCGCCAGTAGATAGTTATAGTTAGGACCTATTATCCATAGGAAATCCGCGACATTCTATTTGAAATAACGTTGGCGCCGGTTGACGAATCTTCGCGAAAGTTTCCAACTTGTTGAGGCGCTGCGCTCCGCTCCTACCCTGAAAGTCTCGGGTTGATTCGTCAAGCGGGGGCCGAGAAAAAGGGGGTCCCAAAACGTGTTTTCCCCATTCATTTTTCCATAGGAACATTTAGTCGCAGCTACAGCCCGAACTGCTGAACGGAATTACACCAAATTTGGCAAAGAGGTAGCCCTTGGTTCAGACTGGTGCCTTTTGCTTAAATGGTGTAAATCCGTTCAGTAGTTCCTGAGAAATTCACAAGTAAAGTCACATATATATCTATGGCCGAGTAGGGTCCACGTACCCTCCCGATCACGAGCTGCATGCTAATTGGCTGTCAGCTGGCTGTCAACATTCCGATTCAGGAAGTGTTGGCAGCCATTTTGTCCCTCGGTAGAACCGAGGGACAGAAACAAGTGCGCAAAGCGCACAAAGGGGGCAGGGTAGAAACACCCTAACCCCCTAGGCCTGCTCAGGGGGTCCCACAAGGAACCCCTGGGCAAAAAAAAGCCCCGCGCTCGATGTTAATTTGCCCCGGGGTGGGCCAAGTCCCGGGGGCATGGTGGGGGGTTAATTTATGTATGGGGGCCTCTAAGGGCCCCCAAGCCCCGGGGACCGCCACCCCCGGGGCTTTAACAAAAAATGGTGCGGGAGGGCTCTTTGCCCTCCCGCTGCCCCGGGAACCGCCACCTCCCGGGGCTTCTGTTTTTTTTTTAAACCTGTGTGGGGGCTCCAGCCCCCCACACGCCCCGGGACTGCCACCTCCCCGGGGCACTAAAAAATTAAAAATGGGGGTCCGTTTTGGACCCCCGAGGCCCCCCTCCTGGAGCCAGTGATGGCCCTGGGGACCGCCACCCCCCAGGGCCGGCTCCTGCAGTGTCCCGGGGTGCCTACCCCCGGGACACTGCTGTTTGCAATGACAGGACGGGAGCCTCGCGGCTCCCGTCCTGTCATTTCAAACTTGCTTTGGATATTGGAAGAGAGAGCAGGAAACCTGCTCTCGCTTCCAATATCCAAAGCTGATTGCTTTCCACATGGGGAGCAGCATGTTAGCTGCTCCCCATGTGGAAAGCAATGCCGGCTCGCGCAGGAGGCGGGGAGCCGGCTGGGACTGTGGGGGATTGGGGACCCCCACAGTCCCCAACCAGAGGCCAGGCCCCGGGGATGGGGTACCCGGGGCCATAGTGGCCAGGGAGGGGGCCACGCAGCCCCCTCCCCAAAGTTTAAAAAAAGAAAAAAAAGTGCAAGGCCGGCCCCGGGGATGGGGTCCCCGGGGCCTTAAATGCCTGAGGAGGGGGCCACGCAGCCCCCCTCCAAATAAAAAAATCGAGGCCATGCCCCGGGGATGGGGTCCCCGGGGCCAATACAGGCCCAGGGAAGGGGGCCACGCGGCCCCCTTCCCGTTTTTTTTTTTTTAATTTAAAAAATAAAATAAAATGCTCAGGCCCCGGGGGATGGGGTCCCCGGGGCCAAAAAGTGGGCAAGGGAAGGGGGCCACGCAGCCCCCTCCCATTAAAAAAAAACTAGGAAAAAAAAACGACCGGCATCGTGCCGGAGGCCCCGCCCCTCCCTGCAGTACTCTGCAAACGCGCTCCCTGGCGCGTTTGCAGAGGGGAACGAATTCCCCTTGAATACTGGGGGTCCCTGGGGCCAACTAGCCCACCAGGAACCTCCAGTATGCGCCAGGGGCTGCGTTGCAGAGACGTGTACAGAGGCCACGCCCTTTTACACCTCTCTGCAACGCAGCTCTGTGGCGCTTTTGGAGGTATATGGTGGGCTTGTTGGACTCCAGGGACCCTCAGGATTCAAGGGGACTTAATCCCCCAACTTAAAACGCGCCACGGGGCGCGTTTGCACAGTGGTGAAGGGAGGGGCGGGCTTCAGGTGACATGTGTGCAAACAGGCCCCATGGCGCGTTTTAAGATGGGGAATAAATTCCTTTTCAATCCTGAGGGTCCCTAGGGGCCAACTAGCCCACCAGGTACCTCCAGTAAGCGCCACGGAGCTGCGTTGCAGAGTGTTGTAAAAGGGGAGTGGCCTCTGAACACCTCTCTGCAACGCAGCCCCCTGGCGCATACTGGAGGTACCTGGTGGGCTAGTTGGCCCCTAGGGACCCTCGGGATTGAGGAGGAATTAATTGTCCAACTTAAAACGCGCCACAGGGCGTGTTTGCAGACATGTCACCTTAGGCCCCACCACCATTGTGCAAATATTCCTCTAAAATCAGCCGAACTACGAATTCCGATTTACTCACCTGTTATCATGAGAGACCTCAGTGCTGCATCTTTGAGCCCAGTACTGATCCTGAAAAGTAATTCTAACCGTACTTACCAGTAACTTGAATTTCCTTCCATAAGATATCATTGCCTGCTTTTTGCTGAAAAAGTTTCTAAGTGTCGATTTTTGAAACATACAAATATTCCTCTAAAATCAGCCGAAATACGAATTTCGATTTACTCACCTGTTATCAGGAGAGACCTCATTGCTGCATCTTTCAGCCCAGTACTGGTCCTGAAAAGTAATTCTAACCGTACTTAACAGTAACTTGAATTTCCTTCCATAGGCTAACATTGACTGGTTTCACTTGGAAATTCTTCTAAGTGTGGAGTTTTGGAACTTTATAATATTCCTCTAAAATCAACCGAAATACGAATTCCGATTTACTCACCTGTTATCAGGAGAGACCTCAGTGCTGCATCTTTCAGCCCAGTACTGGTCCTGAAAAGTAATTCTAACCGTACTTACCAGTAACTTGAATTTCCTTCCATAGGATATCATTGACTGGTTTCACTTGGAAATTCATCTAAGTGTGGAGTTTTGGAACTTTATAATATTCCTCTAAAATCAACCGAAATACGAATTCCGATTTACTCACCTGTTATCAGGAGAGACCTCAGTGCTGCATCTTTCAGCCCAGTACTGGTCCTGAAAAGTAATTCTAACCGTACTTAACAGTAACTTGAATTTCCTTCCATAGGCTAACATTGACTGGTTTCACTTGGAAATTCTTCTAAGTGTGGAGTTTTGGAACTTTATAATATTCCTCTAAAATCAACCGAAATACGAATTCCGATTTACTCACCTGTTATCAGGAGAGACCTCAGTGCTGCATCTTTCAGCCCAGTACTGGTCCTGAAAAGTAATTCTAACCGTACTTACCAGTAACTTGAATTTCCTTCCATAGGATATCATTGACTGGTTTCACTTGGAAATTCATCTAAGTGTGGAGTTTTGGAACTTTATAATATTCCTCTAAAATCAGCCGAAATACGAATTCCGATTTACTCACCTGTTATCAGGAGAGACCTCAGTGCTGCATTTTTCAGCCCAGTACTGATCCTGAAAAGTAATTTTAACCGTACTTACCAGTAACTTGAATTTCCTTCCATAGGATATCATTGCCTGCTTTTTGCTGAAAAAGTTTCTAAGTGTCGATTTTTGAAACATACAAATATTCCTCTAAAATCAGCCAAAATACGAATTCCGATTTACTCACCTGTTATCAGGAGAGAACCCAGTGCTGCATCTTTTAGCCCAGCACTGACCCTGAAAAGTAATTCTAACCGTACTTACCAGTAACTTATATTTCCTTCCATAGGAATCCATTGTCTGGTTTTCAGCAGAAAAGTTTCAAAGTGTCGATTTTCACAAACTACAAATATTCCTTAAAAATCGCCTGAATGACAAACGCATTCTTTCAACTGTTTACAGGAGATGCACCAGTGCTGGATCCAGGATCCAACACTGAGTAAGAAAAAGTAACAATAACACTACTTACCTGCTAAGTGAATTTCCTCCCATAGGATAACATTGGTGATTCTATGTGAAAAAGTTTCTAAGTGTCAACTTTTAAAATACAATAATATTCCTTAAAAATCACTAATGTAACCAAAACGCTTTTACTCAACTGTTTACAGGAGATGTCCCAGGACTGAATCTAGGATCCAGTCCTGTGGTTAGAAAAGTAATCCATAAAGTAACTAATTGCATTTAACTAGAAATTGACATTGAGCTCAATGTTGCATTGTGTTTGAAATTGTGTTGCCCATTGCAACAACTGTACTTAAAAGTCTATTGCCTATTTGCAAAGTATTTAAACTAAAGTAATTCATTCAGAGAAAGTATATTTTGTAATGTAATGTATAATGTAATTACAATGTAATTTAAAAAATAAAATATGTAAAAATAAATAGTTTAAAAAAATGTAGTAAATCAGTATCCCAAAAATAAATATAACAATTAATACATTTAAAAATTGTCATTTACAAAACCTTTGAAATTCACTGAAAAAACCATAGGTTTTAGGGACAGTTATAGTTAGAAATTAGCATTTAAAAAACCTTTGAAATTCACTGAAAAAACCATAGGTTTCAGACACGTTATAGTTAGAAATTAGCATTTAAAAAACCTTTGAAATTCACTGAAAAAACCTAGGTTTTAGGGACAGTTATAGTTAGTTGGACATTGCACTCGTACAAAACCCGTGAAATTCCCCCGTTATAGTTAGTTCAGCTAACTATAACTCGCGCCCCGCAATGCACTGCTGATGACGTCACATATTACATCACTCATGACATGGTCAGTGACATCACTGATGACATCACTGATGACATCTCAAATGACATCACTGATGACATCATCCACGTGATAATCTGATGCACCTCCTCACACCCTAATATAACCTTTGATACACCCACTCTAAATAACAGACTGCCATTCGCAAAACCATAGACACTCCAACACCAATAACTACATACCCACTCACTGATTCTTAGGTCTACACACACATCCACTAACTCACCCGTACAGTCACTCAAACTTACGGTCACTCAGTACAGGACTATCATATGCACTCATACTCCTATATAGACACTCACACAACACCACTCATCCATAGAGGTACTCACACACCTAGTCAGTCATGCAAATAATTATTCACACTGCCATTTACTCACCTATACAGTCATACACACACCAGCTCACTTACTCATACAAATACTAGCACATTTTTACGCTCTTATACAATCACTGATACAAGCACACACTCATCCATACAGCCACTCTCACAATCACACACTCTCACTTATAGCCATTTATATACTCCAACACACATATATACTGCCTTTCACATATGTAGTTACTCACACATGTACCACTGGGACATACATTCACTCACTAACACACTCTTACACACACTTACCCACCCATACAGTCTATCACAGATGCACTCTTGAAACCATCCACCCAGTGAATCACCCACTCACACATCTATGCAGAGTCGCACACACCCCACCCACACAAACACTGAGGCACCCATACAGATACTCAGACAACCAATCAATAACTCATATAGACACTCATGTAGCTATTCACAAACCCATGCAGCCACTTACACAGCAACAGACAGACGGATTCAGACATTCACCCAGTTTAGTCACTAACCCATGCATTCAGTAAGATACGTTTAATCACTCACTTATACAGTCAGTCACGTACCTACTAAATCCTCCATACAGACACTTATACACCCACTCATTCCTCAATACAGCTTGGCATATATATATAAAACAAAATTAAACTTTACAGAAACACACAGTCACTGGATGATGTCATCAGTGATGTCATCAGTGATGTCATTTGAGATGTCATCAGTGATGTCATCAGTGATGTCACTGACCATGTCATGAGTGATGTAATATGTGACGTCATCAGCAGTGCATTGCTGGGCGCGAGTTATAGTTAGCTGAACTAACTATAACGGGGAATTTCACGGGTTTTGTACGAGTGCAATGTCCAACTAACTATAACTGTCCCTAAAACCTATGGTTTTTTCAGTGAATATATATATATATATATATACACACATATATATATTATCTACTGGCGGTCGCCAGTAGATAGTTATAGTTAGGACCTATTTTCCATAGGAAATCCGCGACATTCTATTTGAAATAACTCTCTTGCCGGTTGACGAATCTTCGCGAAATTTTCAAACTTTATGGCCCGCTCCGGTCCGCTCCTACCCTGAAAGTCTCGGGGTGATTCGTCAAGCGGGGGCCGAGAAAAAGGGGGTCCCAAAACGTGTTTTCCCCATTCATTTTCCCATAGGAAACTTTAGACACGGCTACAGCCCGAACTGCTGAACGGAATTACACCAAATTTGGCAAAGAGGTAGTTCTTGGTTCAGAAAGAACCCTTTTGTTAAATGGTGTAAATCCGTTCAGTAGTTCCTGAGAAAATCAAAAGGAAAATCACATATATATCTATGGCCGCGTTGGATTCGCGCACCCTCCCGATCACGAGCTGTCTGCTAATTGGCTGTCAACACTCCAAACCAGGAAGTGTTGGCAGCCATCTTGTTCCTCAGTAGAACCGAGGAACAAGAAAGCAGTAAAAAGTGCGCAAAACGCACAAAGGGGGCAGGGTAGAAACACCCTGACCCCTAGGTCTGCTCAGGGGTCCCACAAGGACCCCCTGGGTAGCAAAAAGCTTTTTTTTTAAATTGGCAAGATGCGCTCAGGGAGCGCGGATCCTGCCGAAAAAAAAAAAAATCGAAGCGCGGTCTCCCGCGCTTCGATGTTAATTTGCCCCTGGGTGGGCCAAGTCCCGGGGGCATGGTGGGGGGGGGTCTAAATTTAATGTGGGGGGCCTCTAAGGCCCCCCAAGCCCCGGGGACCGCACACCCCCCGGGGCTTAAGAAAATAATGGTGCGGGAGGGCTCTTTGCCCTCCCGCAGCCCCGGGGACCGCCACCCCCCGGGGCTTCTTTTTAAAAAAAAAAATTTTACCTGTGTGGGGGGGCACCAGCCCCCCCACACGCCCCGGGGACCGCCACCTCCCCGGGGCACTAAACATTTGAATATGGGGGTCCGTTACGGACCCCCAAAGCCCCGGGGACCACCACCTCCCCGGGGCTGTGAAATAGTTGGGAGGGTGGCTGCGCGGCCCCCCTCCTGGAGCCCTTGATGGCCCTGGGGACCGCCACCCCCCAGGGCCGGATCCTGCAGTGTCCCGGGGTGCCTACCCCCGGGACACTGCTGTTTGCAATGACAGGACGGGAGCCTCGCGGCTCCCGTCCTGCCATTGCAAACTTGCTTTGGATATTGGAAGCGAGAGCAGGAAACCTGCTCTCGCTTCCAATATCCAAAGCAATAGCTTTCCACATGGGGAGCAGTATGTTAGCTGCTCCCCATGTGGAAAGCAATGCCGGCTCCCGTAGGACACGGGGAGCCGGCGGGACTGTGGGGGGTTTGGGGACCCCCCACAGTCCCCAACGAGAGGCCAGGCCCCGGGGGATGGGGTCCCCGGGGCCATAAGTGGCCAGGAAGAGGGACCACGCAGCCCCCCTCCCCAAATTATAAAAAATAAAACAAATAAAAAAAGGGCAAGGCCGGCCCCGGGGATGGGGTCCCCGGGGCCTTAAATGGCCTGAGGAGGGGGCCACGCAGCCCCCTCCAAATAAAAAAATTAAAAATTGAGGGCATGCCCCGGGGATGGGGTCCCCGGGGCCAATACAGGCCCAGGGAAGGGGGCCACGCGGCCTCTTCCCGTTTTTTTTTATTTAAAAAAAAAAAAAAATGCTCAGGCCCCGGGGGATGGGGTCCCCGGGGCCAAAAGTGGCCAAGGGAAGGGGGCCACGCAGCCCCCTCCCATTAAAAAAAACAAGAAAAAAAAACGACCGGCATCGTGCCGGAGGCCCCGCCCCTCCCTGCAGTACTCTGCAAACGCGCCCCTGGCGCGTTTTAAGAAGGGGAAGTAATTCCCCTTGAATACTGGGGGTCCCTGGGGGCCAACTAGCCCACCAGGAACCTCCAGTATGCACCAGGGGCTGCGTTGCAGAGAGGTGTATAGAGGCCATGCCCCTTTTACACCTCTCTGCAACGCAGCTCTGTGGCACTTTTTAGAAGTACATGGTGGGCTAGTTGGACTCCAGGGACCCTCAGGATTCAAGGGGACTTAATCCCCCAACTTAAAACGTGCCACGGGGCGCGTTTGCACAGTGGTGAAGGGAGGGGGCGGGGCTTCAGGTGACATGTGTGCAAACAGGCCCCGTGGCGCGTTTTAAGATGGGGAATTAAATCCCCTTCAATCCTGAGGGTCCCTAGGGGCCAACTAGCCCACCATGTACTTCTAAAAGTGCCACAGAGCTGCGTTGCAGAGAGGTGTAAAAGGGGCGTGGCCTCTGTACACGTCTCTGCAATGCAGCCCCTGGCGCATACTGGAGGTTCCTGGTGGGCTAGGTGGCCCTCAGGGACCCTCATGATTCAAGGGAACTTAATCCCCCAACTTAAAATGCGCCACGGGGCGCGTTTGCACAGATGTCACCTCAGGCCCCGCCCCTCCCTTCACCATTGTGCAAATATTCCTCTAAAATCAGCCGAAATACGAATTCCGATTTACTCACCTGTTATCAGGAGAGACCTCAGTGCTGCATCTTTCAGCCCAGTACTGATCCTGAAAAGTAATTTTAACCGTACTTACCATTAACCCGTTAAGTGCTTCTGTCGGCCAACGGCCGTCGCGAGCACTACCTCGGTAGTGCTGCGCACGTCCGTTGGCCGACGCGGCCCCGCCCGCTTTATAGAACGTTCCGCACTGGCGCGGAACGTTCTAAGCAGTTAACCGGTTAACTTGAATTTCCTTCCATAGGATATCATTGCCTGCTTTTTGCTGAAAAGTTTCTAGTCGATTTTTGAAACATACAAATATTCCTCTAAAATCAGCCGAAATACGAATTCCGATTTACTCACCTGTTATAAGGAGAGACCTCAGTGCTGCATCTTTCAGCCCAGTACTGGTCCTGAAAAGTAATTTTAACCGTACTTACCAGTAACTTGAATTTCCTTCCATAGGCTAACATTGACTGGTTTCACTTGGAAATTCTTCTAAGTGTGGAGTTTTGGAACTTTATAATATTCCTCTAAAATCAGCCGAACTACGAATTCTGATTTACTCACCTGTTATCAGGAGAGACCTCAGTGCTGCATCTTTCAGCCCAGTACTGATCCTGAAAAGTAATTTTAACCGTACTTACCAGTAACTTGAATTTCCTTCCATAGGCTAACATTGATTGGTTTCACTTGGAAATTCTTCTAAGTGTGGAGTTTTGGAACTTTATAATATTCCTCTAAAATCAGCCGAACTACGAATTCTGATTTACTCACCTGTTATCAGGAGAGACCTCAGTGCTGCATCTTTCAGCCCAGCACTGACCCTGAAAAGTAATTCTAACCGTACTTACCAGTAACTTATATTTCCTTCCATAGGAATCCATTGTCTGGTTTTCAGCAGAAAAGTTTCAAAGTGTCGATTTTCACAAATTACAAATATTCCTTAAAAATCGCCTGTATGACTTAAACGCATTCTTTCAACTGTTTACAGGAGATGCACCAGTGCTGGATCCAGGATCCAACACTGAGTAAGAAAAAGTAACGATAACACTACTTACCTGCTAAGTGAATTTCCAACCATAGGATAACATTGGTGATTCTATGTGAAAAAGTTTCTAAGTGTCAACTTTTAAAATACAATAATATTCCTTAAAAATCACTACTGTAACCAAAACGCTTTTACTCAACTGTTTACAGGAGATGTCCTAGGACTGAATCTAGGATCCAGTCCTGTGGTTAGAAAAGTAATCCATAAAGTAACTAATTGCATTTAACCAGAAATTCACATTGAGCTCAATGTTGCATTGTGTTTGAAATTGTGTTGCCCATTGCAACAACTAACTACTGTACTTAAAACTCTATTGCCTATTTGCAAACTATTTAAACTTAAGTAATTCATTCTGAGAAAGTATATTTTGTAATGTAATGTATAATGTAATTACAATGTAATTTAATAAATAAAATATATAAAAATAAATAGTTTTAAAAAATGTAGTAAATCAGTATCAAAAAAATAAATATAACAATTAATACATTTAAAAATTGTCATTTACAAAACCTTTGAAATTCACTGAAAAAACCATAGGTTTTAGGGGCGTTATAGTTAGAAATTAGCATTTAAAAAACCTTTGAAATTCACTGAAAAACCATAGGTTTCAGGTACGTTATAGTTAGAAATCAGCATTTAAAAACCTTTGAAATTCACTGAAAAAACCATAGGTTTCAGACACGTTATAGTTAGAAATTAGCATTTAAAAAACCTTTGAAATTCACTGAAAAAACCATAGGTTTTAGGGACAGTTACAGTTAGTTGGACATTTCACTCGTACAAAACCCTTGAAATTCCCCTGTTATAGTTAGTTCAGCTAACTATAACTCGCGCCCCCGCAATGCACTGCTGATGACGTCACATATTACATCACTCATGACATGGTCAGTGACATCACTGATGACATCACTGATGACATCTCAAATGACATCACTGATGGTTTTCAGCAGAAAAGTTTCAAAGTGTCGATTTTCACAAACTACAAATATTCCTTAAAAATCGCCTGAATGACTTAAACGCATTCTTTCAACTGTTTACAGGAGATGCACCAGTGCTGGATCCAGGATCCAACACTGAGTAAGAAAAAGTAACGATAACACTACTTACCTGCTAAGTGAATTTCCTCCCATAGGATAACATTGGTGATTCTATGTGAAAAAGTTTCTAAGTGTCAACTTTTAAAATACAATAATATTCCTTAAAAATCACTACTGTAACCAAAACGCTTTTACTCAACTGTTTACAGGAGATGTCCCAGGACTGAATCTAGGATCCAGTCCTGTGGTTAGAAAAGTAATCCATAAAGTAACTAATTGCATTTAACTAGAAATTGACATTGAGCTCAATGTTGCATTGTGTTTGAAATTGTGTTGCCCATTGCAACAACTGTACTTAAAAGTCTATTGCCTATTTGCAAAGTATTTAAACTAAAGTAATTCATTCAGAGAAAGTATATTTTGTAATGTAATGTATAATGTAATTACAATGTAATTTAAAAAATAAAATATGTAAAAATAAATAGTTTAAAAAAATGTAGTAAATCAGTATCCCAAAAATAAATATAACAATTAATACATTTAAAAATTGTCATTTACAAAACCTTTGAAATTCACTGAAAAACCATAGGTTTTAGGGACAGTTATAGTTAGAAATTAGCATTTAAAAACCTTTGAAATTCACTGAAAAAACCATAGGTTTCAGACACGTTATAGTTAGAAATTAGCATTTAAAAAACCTTTGAAATTCACTGAAAAAACCATAGGTTTTAGGGACAGTTATAGTTAGTTGGACATTGCACTCGTATAAAACCCGTGAAATTCCCCCGTTATAGTTAGTTCAGCTAACTATAACTCGCGCCCCCGCAATGCACTGCTGATGACGTCACATATTACATCACTCATGACATGGTCAGTGACATCACTGATGACATCATCTGATGCACCTCCTCACACCCTAATATAACCTTTGATACAACCAATCTAAATTACAGACTGCCATTTGCAAAACCATAGACACTCCAACACCAATAACTACATACCCACTCACTGATTCTTAGGTCTACACACACACATCCACTCACTCGTACAGTCACTCATACTTATGGTCACTCAGTACAGGACTATCATATGCACTCATACTCCTATATAGACACTCAAACACCGCCACTCATCCATAGAGGTACTCACACACCTAGTCAGTCATGCAAATAATTAAACACACTGCCATTTACTCACCTATACAGTTATACACACACCAGCTCACTTAATCATACAAATACTACCACATTGTTACGCTCTTATACAATCACTGATACAAGCACACACTCATCCATACAGCCACTATCACAATCACTCACTCTCGCTTATAGCTATTTATGTACTCCAACACACATATATACTGCCTTTCACATACGTAGTTACTCACACATGTACCACTGAGATATACATTCACTCACTAACACACCCATACACACACTCACCCACCCATACAGTCTATCACAGATGCACTCTTGAAACCATCCACCCAGTGAATCACCCACTCACACATCTATGCACAGAGTCGCACACACCCCTCCCACATAAACAGTCAGGCACCCATACAGATACTCAGACAACCATTCAATAACTCATATAGACACTCATGTAGCTAGTCACAAACACATGCAGCCACTTACACAGCAACAGACAGACGGATACAGACATTCACCCAGTTTAGTCACTAACCCATGCATTCAGTAAGATACGTTAAATCACTCACTTATAGAGTCAGTCACGCACCTACTAAATCATCCATACAGACACTTATACACCCACTCATTCTTCAATACGTCTTTTCCTATATATATTAAAAATATTTAAACTTTACAGAAACACACAGTCACTGCATGATGTCATCAGTGATGTCATTTGAGATGTCATCAGTGATGTCACTGACCAGGTCATGAGTGATGTAATATGTGACGTCATCAGCAGTGCATTGCGGGCGCGAGTTATAGTTAGCTGAACTAACTATAACAGGGGAATTTCACGGGTTTTGTACGAGTGAAATGTCCAACTAACTGTAACTGTCCCTAAAACCTATGTTTTTTTCAGTGAATTTCAAAGGTTTTTTAAATGCTAATTTCTAACTATAACGTGTCTGAAACCTATGGTTTTTTCAGTGAATATATATATATATATATATATATATATATATATATATGACTAGATTAAACACCATTGCAGACTTCATTTCGCCACTCATCCTCAACGCAAGCAGCTACATCCTCCTCTGTGAACTGATCCTCAGTCTAAAAGACCTTGCTGACCCCCAACTCTAGTACACTCCTCGAAGGCCTTGGGAATCTGGCCCTCAACCTGTGAGTCAAAGGACCCACCCATATCACTGGACACCTCCTGGACTCCATATTCACCTCATTCCAAAACATCTACATTAAGAAACCAACACCTGTCACCTAGACTGACCACACCCTTGTCAAATGCAGCATTCCCATCCTGCTCCAACTCACATCAATCACAGCCAGAATAGCCCACCGCATCTGGAACAGTGTACTTGACAGACTGCACCACCACTCTCAACATCCATGGACCCAAACACAGCAGCAACCTCAATGAAATCATCAAGAATTTCAACAACTAGATCACCTCCTGCACCAATGCCCTGGTCCCCTCAAGCATAATGGCATGACAAGATCCAGACCCCAAGCTAGGTGGTACATGCAGGAACTCAGGCTGATGAAGCGCCCCTACAAACAACTGGAATGCAAGTGGAGATTAAGCAAGGATAGGGACCCTTTCAAATCAGCCCTGAGAGATACAACCAAATCATATGGACCATTAAGCTCACCGCCCTGCAGACCAAATCAATGCCAGCTTCAACAGAAGAAAGGATATCTTTGCCATCAGCCACATCCAAATCAACCACCCATCTTTAATCTTCAGCAACACAATCACCACCATCTACAGCAAATTCAACCCGTATCCGGACCTGACAGACCTCACTAATCGATTCCTGTCCTTGTACGTAGAGCCAACTCTAACCCCATAGCCAACCATCACCACAGGCGAAACTGCCTCCACCATGAAGTCTATCCACTAAGAGGCCCCATCAGACCTGTGCCCCCACCACACCTACTCCAGGGGACTTCTACCCATCAGTGCAATGCTCATATCCATCCTGAACACCTCCATCTCCTCAGCGACCATCCCAGATGATTGGATATGGCCAGGGAGTCGCCGATGTCCCATGGGTACTAACTATTACCTAACAAACATCAATGTCAAAGATAATGTCCAGAGCACATTTCTTATTTCTTTGGGTTAAGGGTCATAAGACCCCTGCCCGATTTTATTATTTTTTCACACAAAACAATTTTTATCATAACATTTTGCACAGTAACCACATTATTTACATCTTTGTTTAGAAGTTAGACCCAGCCATGACAGAGACTTTAGTACATGGGAATCACCTAACCATAACTAGTTTGTTCCTGTGCAACCAACAAAAAAATCCATAACCGTTCCGAGTGAGATCAAGACTGGCTCTGTGCCCCTTCATCTTACACCTCCTCTGTACCTAAGGATGGGGCCCTCCTTATGGGAGGGCCCCACGTTCCCTCTCCCATGCTGGGAGCTCTCCTCGCCATCCAAGGGCCAGTGCTAGCTTGTGCCCAAATGCACCTGCGCGGGTGGCTGATAGGTAAGGACTGAGTGTCAGCGACCGTCCCGATATCACCGTGCCTCTGCCATCTCCTTTCAACTTGGTGATAGCACCCCTTGGAGGGTCCAGGGACGCTGATGTTAAATTTGGTATAAAAAGGATGCCGTAGAGGGACCTGAAGTGCCCACCCCCCCCCCACAATCTTGACCTCAGCTGCCAGTATAATTCACCGACTATCTACCCCCCACAACCCACAAGCCATGTTGGCCTAAGCAGGTCAGCAAATCTACCAGAAACATTGCATTACCTTCTTTTGACAAGTGCACTCCATCCTGTAATAAGAAATGCTCCCCCTTGATGCACCCATGAGGTATGGCTGACAAGCGAGCTGTCCTAAACAACTTACTCACCTTTCGGTTCAACCGTTTCATTGATAACCCTGACTGACTTACCACTTCTCCAACTAATGTTGGACCAATCAATTATGGCCCCCAGGAACTTCTTTGAGAGCCAACACATTTCAGAGACAATCAACTCAAACAAGTCTTTCCGACCCAGCTCTGTCAAATCATTGCCTCCTAGATGCACAATTATCACCCCTGGGAGCGTAAGCCTCCGGGGCAACATTTTTTCCAATGCAGTTCTCCAATGGGCCAGGCCTTGACCGCAGAAAGTCAACTGATATCCGTCTTTCTTTGCTCGTGATGCGTAGTCCACCTGCAGAATAAAGATTATTTGCGTGCCTCACATAGGAGTGGCCCAACACCAGCACATCTGTAATGCCTCTTGCTCCAGCGTAGACCGGAGGCAATGAAGTATCCAGCGGCTGCATCACCTTAGCATCTCCTCCACCTGTGTTGATAGGAGAATATGGGAAGGAATTGAAAAATGATAAGAAGAATGTGACCTTCACAACATGTTCATTCTCACATGGCACTTGCAGCAGTCAGGCTTCCATATGGCTATCCTTTGTACAGCCTTTCTGGCGTATCTCATGCTTGCTTCAGAGGTCGCTGTGCCAATCCGAAATGAATGGGAACTATAGTTTGCCAGATCCAAACCTGGCAACACCAGAGCCCTGGTGAGCACCCAGGCAAATTCAAACCTTGCAAGGGGCATCCCATCCTCATGTACCAAAAGGGGGCCTACAGTCCATCCTACCCGGTGGGCCATAAAGGCTTCCAGATTCTTGTAAAATGCCTGGGAGAACGCTGCCCTAAAAAGCTAATCCTCATTTGGTGATCTGCATACCCTGTCAAGGCTGGCCATGATATTTGCCAGTTTCGATGCGTCTTGGGGACGCCTGGAGTCTTGCCTACACCCCTATAAGCGCTGCCAGCCCTTCAGTGCCCTTTGCACCAGGATGCTTTTGTCCCATTTGTGTAGTCCAGCATCTTTGCAAAAATGGAAATTGCCACCATATGTCACTTGACATAGGAAACGGGTAGCCCCTCCCTTCTCAGGTACACTAGGAATGACAGTACTGATTCAGGTGAAAACCAACCTCCCACCCCTTTTTACTTCCTGAAACCTGCAATATATGCAATATGCCCTCTCGTAGGCACGCCTCGTCCTCGGTGCTAAACTGGCCACCACAAGGTCTGGTAAAATGGGACACCAAGCCGCCATAGTTGCTCCGGGAACAATGACGGGAACTCTGCTGCTTCTGAGTGAGAATACCTGAAAGTCTGCATCTTAAAAGGAGATAAAGTATCCTCTGCATTGCTCAATACACCAGGCACATGTTTTGTTTTAAAGTCAACATCTAGTCTAAAGCACAGAAGTATGACTTCTTTCAGTAATAGCAAGATCATTTTACACTTGGCTGCTTGTTGATTAATGCATTCCACTACTGCCATGTTATCTGACCAGAACACCACCGATTGATTGCAGAACTGTTCTGTCCATATCGTGAGGGCTACCAAAATGGGAAAGAGCTCTAGGAACCCAATGTTCGCCACCAGCCCAGATTCTACCCAGTCTCCTGGCCATCGCTGTGCACACCAAGATGTCCCCAAAATGGCTCCAAAGCCTGTGCTGCCTGCAGTGTCTGTGAAGAGACCCAACTCCTTATTGGTCTTGACAGGGCTTGGCCATACCACCATTCCATTAAAATCCTTCAAAAATGCTTCCCATATTCTCATGTCCTGGTGGACCTTTCTTGTCAACCTAGTATCATGGTGCCTCAAATTCAGACCAGATATGGACTGCGCTATAGACCTGGAAAACGGGCAGCCCATGGGTATGATGAGGAGTGTAAAATTCAACTGTCCCACTATCACTTGTAAATGATGTAGTGTCACCTTTGGGGCTCCAAGGCATTCTTCCAACGCCTTTGTGAAAGCCTTGACCTTCTCCTGGGGGAGCCTGGATATGCCTGCCCAACAATCCAATTCCATCCCCAGGAATTCAATTGTGGTTGCTGGTCCACAGGACTTTGCTTGCGCGAGTGGTACCCTGAATATACCCATCAATTCCTGGAAGCATTCCAAAGTCCTCCCACACTCCTCTGTTCCAGGCGCACTCAGGAATAAGAAGTTATCCAAATAATGCAGGGCCCAATAGTGTACTGATCTCTGTCTAAATAACCATTCAAAGAAGGTACTAAACCTCTCAAAGTAAGCATAGGAAACTGAACAGACCATGGGCATACATTTGTCAAGGTAGAAGACACCCTCAATTTGGACACCCAATAAATGAAAGTCCTCGAGGTGCACCGAAAGCAGCCGAAAAGCAGATTCTATATCTGCCTTTGCTAGCAAGGTCCAAGGCCCCAGCTCCTGGAGCACTGCAATTGGCTGAACAAGTAAGGCATTCTTAACGGAGCACAGTGTCCTATTGATAGCCTAATTGACCGACTGACCCCTAGGTGCTGACAGGTTGTGTATCAGACTGTCAGGAACGTCAAACAACAATGTGCCACTAACCTTTGGAAGCCATCCAGCGGGGGCGATGGTTCGAAGCAAGCCCCCCTACTCTCCTGTGTGTAAACTCCCACAGAGTACTTATCACACTGCTCTGAGAGGGAACACTCCGGGAAAAAGGGAAGTGGATAAAACAACAAATGATGCTGCTCAGGCTGGTGTCTTCTTATACCTAGTTCTGGTCAAATATCATGGTATGTCTTCAGAAGCCACCCCACAGAAAAGTGCTGTGTACAGAAAAGAAGAGAGGTATGTGAGATGCAGTACGGGGCATAACATACACAGCAATTAACTTGAAGGTACAGTACTGCTACGCATACTCACAAACACTTATGCAGCAATACATTTCATCTTGAATGAAACGATAATCCGTTAGACAAGAGAGAGAGACATTATTCATCAGAGAGACACGTGTGGACAAAGTCTGAGGGTTAGTCTCTGATAACGTGAGTAATCATGAATAAAAAGAACAAAATCACGATCAGGCTCACAGTGGTAACATCCACGAAAGAGTGATTCCCCACAATACTGACAAAAATCCTGAAAGAGGATACTAGTTCCTTTGAAAGTGAGAGCCGGGGCAGGGCCCCCTCGCAGCTAGAGGCCAGAAGTACAAGTGCCAGAAAACACACGCTGTTAGAATCACAGCGACCTAATGTACTCTTCCGCTGTTAAAAACAAAAGCACAGCGAGCACAGAAAACCGCCCACGCTAACCCGCTGTAACCAACAACGGAGCTGAGCATCAATACACAGTCACGGTTGCGGGAGGAGCGCTCCTGCGCTTCGCTCCCGACTTCAGGCCAACAATACCTGCGGTCTCCACTGGTGACGGCGGGGTGAGACGACAAACTCCGGTACGGCTGGCTCCCCCCGATGAGGAACGAGAAACCAGCGCAGCGAAATGCTGACAGCCTCCAAGGAAGCAGGGGAGCAAACCAACCGCGGGCAGGATCTTCAACCAGGAAATGCCAAGATTGTCAAGCCCCGACCCCAGGAAGGGGAGGGGCTTTATGGAGTACCACAACCGGGGCTGTGCCTGATCTTCATTCCAGCCTGGTGTCCCAATGGATTCTGGGACCTGTAGTTCACTAACGGGCGCCAAATGCCTAATGAAGGTGGCGCCACTCTCTCTCCAGTCACCGCGTCATACACACAGGGAAAAGAACCCTACGAGTTGACTCGACTAACCCCTTCACCCCCAGCCTCCGTTGGATGATCATGACAGAACCCCCTCTCAAGGACCGACGTCTCGGCGGTCGCCCAGGCTTCCCTGGATGCAGGGTGTGAAAGCGTTCCAACAGCAAGGGACAGTGGAGATTGCGAACGGGCTCCCAGGTTCTATCCTCGACACCACACCCCTTCCAGTCCACCAAATACTGCACCCTCCCTCTCACCAGCCTGGAGTCCAGAATATCTCGTACTTTGTACTCGTCATGACCATCTAGCTTAACGGGAAGAGGCCTCACCTGCACTCTAGTGGTGACGGGACAGGGACGGAGCAAGGAAACATGAAAAACGGGATGTATGTGCCAGGTATGGGGCAAGGACAATTTCATGGCCATGGGGTTAACCATCCTCTCAATACTATAGGGACCTACATACTTCGGCTTCAACTTGTCCACCCCTTTGAGGTGAAGGTTCTTGGTGGCCAACCAGACCTTGTCACCCACCCGATAAGCGGGTTCCTGAGCTCGCTTCTTGTCAGCGAAATGCTTGTGTGCATCTTGTGCTGAAGCCAACTGGTTCTTGGCATCAATCAACACTGCTCTCCGATGTGCATGATGTTCATGTATGGAAGGGTGATTAGAAACAATCGGCCATTCAAAAGGAAGCATGTTAGGATGGTGCCTATATAGACAAAAGAAAGGAGAGCAACCCAACGTGGTATGTTCTGCATTATTGTAGGCAAACTCAGCCATCCAGATCAACATGTACCATTCCATGGCGTTTTGTATAGAGAAACAGCATAAGTATTGTTCCAATGTCTGGTTGAGACTTTCTGTCTTTCCATCGGTTTGAGGGTGGTAACTGGTGGACAATCTGGCCTCCACCTTCATGGTGTCGCAAAGCGCTCTCCAAAAGCGAGAGGTAAACTGAGTCCTCTGTCTGTGATGAGAACACAGGGTATTCCATGAGCCCGCACTATATGCTGGAGAAAGATGGCAGCCAGTTCTGAGGAGGTGGGCAGGTGTTTCAAAGGGATAAAGTGTCTCATCTTTGTAAGGTGGTCTATCACAACAAGGAAAGTGGTATATCCTTCGCTGGGTGGCATTTCCACGATGAAATCCATTGACACCGTATGCCACGGACAGGGAGGAACAGGTAGCGGACGTAACAGTCCTGCTTGTTTTGTATGACTGGCCTTTCCTTGCGCACAGATGGCGCAGTTCTTTAGGTACTCCTTGGCGTCTTTACGTAGCGTGGACCACCAGAGGGAACGTTATATGCATGAAATGGTTTTGTATTCTCCAAAGTGTCCGCCTAACACAGAGTCATGGGCCCAGGCCAATACTTGTAGTTGCAAGGCATCTTCCGGTACATACAATGCATGATAATGATACAACAGATCATCCTTCTCTGATCGGTGTTCAGGGTCTTCTTGTATCCAGACCTGTCCATCTACATCAGCCAAAGACACCTTCAGATCCTCTATGAAGTTATGGGACGTAATCAACGCGATGTCTTTCCTTCGGAACGCAGTCTTGGGGAGTTTAGAGGGCGGCTCAGATGCGTCTTCCGGAGGGCTTTCCTTGGGTTCTTCGGTACTGGAGAGGGCGTCCGCCTTTCCATTTTGTGGACCAGGACGATACTTGATGATGAAATCATAATCGGAGAAAAAGAGCGACCATCTCAATTGACCTGGCGTCAATGCTCTGGCGGTCTTCAAAAACAACAGATTGCGGTGGTCCGTATAAATCTGAACGGTGTGATGCGCTCCTAGCAAATAATGTCTCCACTCCTCGCAAGCTCTCTTGATGGCTAACAGTTCCTTGTCCGTGATGTTGTAATTCACTTCACAGGGAGTGAGCTTCTTGGAGAAGTAAGCCACGGGATGCAGTTGACCAGTGTCCGGATGCCGCTGCGACAACACTCCCCCTAAAGCATATTTTGCGAAGCGTCTGTTTCAACCACAAATGGCAACTGAGCATCAGGGTGTCGCAGGATTGGTGCATGAGTAAAACGCTCTTTCAGGGCTTGGAAGGACTGGTCTGCTTCTTCAGTCCACACGAAGAGAGTGTTTTTTCTCAACAAGCTGGTTATGGGATGTATGATCTTTGAGAAGTCTTTGATAAAGCGGCGGTAGAAGTTAGCAAATCCCAGGTAGCTATGTACTGATTTAACGTTGTGTGGAGCCTTCCACTGTGTGATTGCTTCGACCTTTCCGCAGTCCATCTGGAACCCATTTGCATTTATAACGTAGCCCAGGAAGTTGACTTCTTCGGCATGGAATAGACATTTCTCCAGCTTGGTGTACAAGGCATGTTGTTGGAGCCTGTCCAGTACTGCTTTCACGTGGGTGACATGTTCTTGTGGGTTTGATGAATAGATGAGAATGTCATCAATATAGACGATGCAGAACTTCTGCAGATAACCACGAAGCACCTCGTCCATAAAATACTGGAAAGCAGCAGGTGCGTTGCACAGCCCGAAGGGCATTACTTGGTATTCATATAAACCAAACTTTGTCCGGAAGGCTGTCTTCCATTCATCGCCTTTCTTCACTCTCACTAAATGATAAGCTCCCCGCAGATCGAATTTAGTGAAGAGTCTAGCCCCCTTTAGTTGGTCCAATAGCACCGGAATGAGTGGCAAGGGGTAACGATTTTTTATGGTAACCCTGTTGATGGCTCTGTAGTCAATACAGATCCTCAGATCCCCCTTCTTCTTGGGGATGAAGAAGAGAGGGGAAGAGGCCAGTGACGAGGAATGCCTGATGAAGCCGGACGCAAGATTTTCTTCCAAGTAATCCTTCAGATGCTGTGTCTCTGGTTCGGTGAGGGCATAAACCCGACTACACGGGATGGCGGCTCCAGGTGTCAAATCAATGCGACAATCGTACGTCTGATGCGGTGGCAACTGGGTAGCGTTCTTTTTGTTGAATATTGTTTTGTAGTCCTCGTATATCATGGGTAACGTGGTGGAGCAGCAGTACTGGGTTTCCTCACATCCAGCTGCCAAAAGACCTGCCTGAGTACCGATGGTTCTTTTGTGACGTACGTGTTTCTTGGTGCAATGTTTTCCACAAAAGCTTGATTCCAGGGTGACGGGGCGTGCTGCCCAACGAACAACTGGATCATGAAGAGTTAACCACGGCATGCCCAAAATAAGGCGGAACTGAGGAGCGTCAAATTGAATAGTCTCGTAATGGTCTACACCGAACTGCATCACCAAGGGGATGGTATGATAGTCAACACTGACCCATCCACAGCCTTTACCGGTTCAGGGGAATCCTTTTTCTCACAAGGAACACCAATGTTCTGAGCATATGTCTGGTCCATGAAGTTTCCGGTTGCTGCACAATCCAGACATCTGTAATTGTGTTTCCTCTGTAATCCATAATGTGATATACATGTTAAGGTGAGCTATGGAAGACTGTATAGTGTTGGCTAACACTGAAGAGATCGCTTCCTTTTGGATACCCGAGCTAGGGACCTCGATCTGACTCGGGCTCTTTAGTTTTCCGTCGCCCCCTTTCTCTCCGATTGCTGATGCACCACTGCTTGCATCCTCTGGGAGGACTGTCTTTCCTGGAATCAATTCCAAGCTCGGCATTCCTTGATGAAGTGCCTTCTTTTCCCGCAATAAAGGCACAACTTCTGTTTCCGTCTTTTTTCTTTTTCTTCAGCTGTAAGGGGGTCCTCGGATGCCATTGATCCCTCTGACGCTCTCGCGTGTTCTTCGGAGACGGGCTTGGGCCTTGGAAGGTAGTAACGGTTTTCCCCACGGTTCTTGTCCTCTTTTCTTTCCTGTATCCGGTGATCAAATTGGACTGTGAGATCAATTAGCTCATCGCAAGACTGGGGCAGCTAAACCACCTGAGACAAAACATCCTTTAATTCCCCTCGCAATCCTTGGTAGAACAGCGTGGTGCATTTTGAGAGGGGCCAATCGGTTTCCACCAGGAGCCGATTAAACGTTGTTATATAAGTCAGCAAGTCTTGGGATCCCTGTCTAAGGGTTATCAGTTACCGATCCAATGTCATTACATGTGATTTGTGGTCGAACAGTTTCCTCATCTCAAGCCAAAAGTTCGAAAAGTTGCACAGGATGGGGTCATCGCGCTCGATCAGCGGAATCGTCCAGCTAGCTGCATTACCCCCCAAATAGGACATCACAAATGCCGTTTTGGCCTGTTACTCCTGGAACACCGTAGGTTTACATAAGAAGTGTAGCCGGCATTGACTGAGAAAGACCTCGAACTTCTTTGGATCCCCAAAAAAGCGTTCAGGAGGAGCCAACGGAATCCCTGTGTTCTGTACCACTTGGATAGTCGGAGTAGGCTCAACAGAAAGAGGGGATGCTTGTGCCGCAGAAAAGAATCCTGTTCCCTGCGCTCTACTATCAGCTGATGTGTGTGTGCCATGTACAGGAGGAGGCAGGGTCCACCCTTTTATGTAAGTCCCTGTCCTATCGGGTTTACCCTTTCGGGAGAGGCCTGCCACTTCCCTCTGTAGAGTACCCATCTCCTTCCTCAACTCTTGGTTCTCAGACCGGGAGGTATGTGCCTCTATCTGAAGAGTCGTGATGCTCTCCAGGAGAGAAGACAATACCGTATTGGTGTCCATCGTCCAGGCTGGGCAACAATCTTGGGCTTGACAATCTGTCAGGAACGCCAAACAACGATGTGCCACTAACCTTTGGAAGCCATCCAGCGGTGACGATGGTTCGAAGCAAGCCCCCCTACTCTCCTGTGTGTAAACTCCCACAGAGTACTTATCACACTGCTCTGAGAGGGAACACTCCGGGGAAAAGGGAAGTGGATAAAACAACAAACGATGCTGCTCAGGCTGGTGTCTTCTTATACCTAGTTCTGGCCAAATATCACAGTATGTCTTCAGAAGTCACCCCACAGGAAAGTGCTGTGTACAGAAAAGAAGAGAGGTATGTGAGATGCAGTATGGGCATAACATACACAGCAATTAACTTGAAGGTACAGTACTGCTACGCATACTCACAAACACTTATGCAGCAATACATTTCATTTTGAATGAAACAATAATCCGTTAGACAAGAGAGAGAGAGACATTATTCATCAGAGAGACACGTGTGGACAAAGTCTGAGGGTTAGTCTCTGATAACGTGAGGAATCATGAATAAAAAGAACAAAGTCACGATCAGGCTCACAGTGGTAACATCCACGAAAGAGTGATTCCCCACAATACTGCCAAAAATCCTAAAAGAGGATACGAGTTCCTTTGAAAGTGAGAGCCGGGGCAGGGCTCCCTCGCAGCTAGAGGCCAAAAGTACAAGTGCCAGAAAACACACGCTGTTAGAATCACAGCGACATAATGTACTCTTCCGCTGTTAAAAACAAAAGCACAGCGCAGCGAGCACAGAAAACCGCCCACGCTTACCCGCTGTAACCAACAACGGAGCCGGGCATCAATACACAGTCACGGTTGCGGGAGGAGCGCTCCTGCGCTTCGCTCCCGACTTCGGGCCAACAATACCTGCGGTCATACACAGTCACGGTTGCGAGAGGAGAGCGCTCCTGCGCTACGTTCCCGACTTCAGGCCAACAATACCTGCGGTCTCCACTGCTGACGGCGGGGTGAGACGACGAACTCCGGTGCGGCTGGCTCACCCGATGAGGAACGAGAAACCAGCGCAGCGAAACGCTGACAGCCTCCATGGCAGCAGGGGAGCAAACCAACAGCGGGCAGGATCTTCAACCAGGAAAAGCCAAGATTGTCAAGCCCCGACCCCAGGAAGGGGAGGGGCTTTATAGAGTACCACAACCGGGGCTGTAGTTCACGAATGGGCGCCAAATGCCTAATGAAGGTGGAGCCACTCTCTCTCCAGTCACCACGTCATACACACAGGGAAAAGAAGCCCTACGAGTTGACTCGACTAACCCCTTCACCCCCAGCCTCCGTTGGATGATCATGACACTATCATCCCCCAGGTCTTTTTTCGGGACTACCCCTAAAGGGGAACACACAAAATTCTTCAAAGGGATGGAATCAAAAGGACCTGCCACCCTACCCCAATTCTTCTCTTTCATAAACTAATATCTGGCAATGTTAGGATTAGCCCTTAATGACTGCTGGTTCCTGCAATAGGTCACACCTACACAACCCTCAGCCGGGATCTGGAAGCAGTTCTAAAATCCCCTCATACAAAGACTGTGCTACTGTCGTGTTGCTGTAAATGTCCAGCCATGAAACCATTGCTTGCGAGTTAACCAGGGAGAGGGCCTTGACCAATAACGGGTGCACATTCATGTTTTTGTGGGGCCCCTATCTTTTGTCTGCTTGAAACACTTGGACTCTGGGTGTGAGAGTAGGCCGCAGAAAGAACAACAGTGCTTAAACTTGCACGTTCCTGAGGCTCTGGAGCAAGCTCTTTTATTGAAGTCCCAGCAAGCCCCCTTTTTTGCCTCGCCCCCTGAATTATTGTGTGCCCCTAAGCCCGCCCGAAGGGGTTGGCTTGGAGCAGCCTCCACCTTCTGGGATTTCATGTGGCACAACCATGCATTCACATCGATCTTATCTCACCCCAATGTGGGTCTAGTGGCCTTAACACACCCAAATTCCTTGTCATAATCCCTCCAGGAACTCATGCGCACAGCTATCCTATTTTGGTAGCACGCCAACTGTCCCCCCCCAGAGCTGGGAATCTCTCTGCCATGATTGCCTGGAAAATGGAGAAACCTTCGAGCCAATTCATAATGGTCTCTTCCACCCTCTTCTTGTAATGCCAATGCCCACACTCACTAGAATGCGAGGACTCCTTGCACCATTTGCTTTTCTCTCTGTCAGGCACATCTACAATTAACTCACATATATCAACATAAGTGCCTTTTCAGATCTTCTCTTTAACATCCAGGTGTACGTGCCTGCCCAACTGATAGGACGTTACACTACAATGGGGAAACCCAAAATTCCACCGGACCTGGGCCAATATCAGTACAAAATCAAGGCGGTCACAGTGGATAAACCAGTTAAACAATCACAACACCCATGAAAAACTATACAGACAATTTTGCAAATTCAAGTCTATTTATATCAGCATTTTAGTCATGCATATAAACTGTATATTCGTATACAGGTGCTCCAAGGGGGAATCGTGCTCAAGGAAGTGCTCTTGTGAGGGTTTGAAAGTGTGAAATGGGGGTGTTTATACAATATTAACAATGTGTCTTAAAAGTAGACCTGTCTGGTTGCCCGATCGGCTGGGAACATATCAAAATACACAGTCATGCGATAGATACAGTAAAGAAATTGCTGTTATCAATGCTGTGAATCAAAATCCAGTACAGGTACATATTCACAGTCGACGTTTCGACCCCATAGACAAACGGAGGTACATTAGGTCCTTAAACCGGGGTCTTCATCAGGACATAGGGAGGCACCTTAAATCCACACAACAATAGGTGGAAATGAGATACATCAATTGGCCCGTAGGCACCTATTGCAGAGAGGCAGGTAACAACAGCCCAGTCCCTTTAGTACACTACGTGGGTGGGTATGAATAGATCCAACAGTACGCTGTGAAGCATCGGTATATTGTGTGGATGTGAGCATCTGGCGGAGTTAATCTGGGAGAATCTTCAAGCGTGGACAAATCCTGACATGTAGCTATACTGGACTAAAGAAACAAGCAGCATGTCGAGGTTTCAGACCATTCAGAACTCTGCAATCTTAAACATTCTTAGCCTGCCACGAAATGCACACATCTCACCTCAAGGAACTTCACTAGCTACCAATACACAAGTGAGCACATTTCAAAATCCTGACCCACACTTTCAACGCACTACAGACATTAGGCCCTACATACCTTAACAAGCACTTTCACAAACCTTCTAACACCTCCACTCAGCCGGCTCCTACTTGCACACTTCCCACACACATGGAAAACCAACCAGAGCCAACAGCTGAGCCATCTTCTTCATCACTTCGAAAACGTGGACGACCTGCTGCTACACCTCCTCCTCACTTCTTGAATTCTGCAAGAAGCTGAAGACTTAGGTCTTCGAGCAACCTCAATAAGCCCTAGACCTGGCTAGACCCTCATGTGCTTCGTGCCTGGATACCCTCCTGGGTGGTAGAGCACTGCACAAATCATAACATAAACTAGAGGCCCAGGAACACGTGAGTTATGGTAGACAATTTGCATGTATGTATGTATGCATGTACATACATATATGCAGGACTAAGTGCGCAGCGCAGAAGCACAAGAGTTGTGATGGACAGTTTGTATTTATACATTGGCCCGGGCGCGCATGGCTATGTATACATGGTGTTAAGGAAGCATGGCTGGGTTGAATAGATCCGGGCGGGGGTACAGGGCCGTGTAGGCACAGTCTAGGACACGGAGCTGTACTGTCCTACAAGGACTGAGTGGAAATGCACAGAGACCCCAGGAGTCCAAGGCTTCAGAAGCACGGTCTCAGGGGGTAGTGCTCGATCTCATACAGATCTAGCACAACAGGGTTCGGGATGCACAAATCCAGGGGTTGGAATGAAGTGGTGAAATGTAGCATATGGCTGGAGAAGCACGGTATCTGGGGGCGGTACTTGATATTATACCCCCCCCCCTCTCTCTCCTCCAGCACGAGGCTATGAATGCATGGACATAGGAGTGCAGGGCTGGAGATGCACGGCCCGAGGAAGCACGGTCTCACGTCTTAAGTGCTCGGGCAGTACTGTCCTAGTATGACAGCACTGGGTTGAAAGAGAACCAGGAGCATACGGAGGGGCGTGCAGTGTCCTGTTCTGGGACACACTATCACGAAAACAGGAGTCCACAGTGAGCAGGATGCTCATGGACCACAGAGAGGTTTAGAGTTGGGGAAGCACGGGCCAAGGAACGCAAAGCATAGTTAACATGTTGTCGGAAGATGCTGTACCGGGCGCTGCGCTCACAGTCTAGTTATGTGACAGGTTTGGGAAGGGGTTGACCCAGAAGAGCAGGACAGGAGAAGCACGGATCAGGACTGTCTGACTGAAGACTTTGGGGTGCACCGTTTTAGGATTTTGAGCGCTGTATTAAACGGTGCGCAGTTCGTGGGTATAGGTCTGTAGAGGCTATTCCGGGGGGTAAGCAGAAGTGTTGCTCTGTCTTGCGCTGTGCTAGTATGACAGAGCTGGGCATACATGGACCCACGAGTAAAGGGCTAAACACGTTACCTAGCAGAAGCACAGACACAGGGTGTAATGCTCGGTCTTAGCATTACTGTACTGGGGAAGCACTGACCCCAGTGTACTGTCCTGAAGCAGCCCAGTCCTGGGGCGCAGCCGCCTCGCGGACCCGGCTTCTGGTTTCTCTTGAGGCGGCGCGCGCCACCGTCCTCTGCTCCACGGGCGCGAGGAGCTGACGTCACGGGCTGTTGATTTGCTGAGCGCTGCGCGGAGCTCGTGCAGAGACAGAGCGGGCGCTGCGAACCGCACAGAGCGGAGCGGAGGCATGGGGAGCCGGCTGCACGGACAACTCGCCCGCGCCGGTGAGTGAGGGTCGAGGGAGAGGGGTTCGGAGGGTCCCTGTCCTGGTAACGCTTATTCCTTGCTCCGGGAGGAGCGAGATTAATCTCAACCTACACTTACCTCAAAATGCACGGGGACACTTTTAACCTGCACCAAGTGCACTTACCCCTGCCTGCATCAGGCGTAGTACCCACAACTTGCACAGAGAGCAATCGCATCACCTGAATTACGCACATTTACCACTGCAGATGTGACGGGGCTTTTGCCTGCATCAATGACACTCGCACGTACAACAGGAATACTGGACGGGGGTATTGGCCTCATTCTGCATCGTAGGGCACTAGGCATATTTATTGTAATTCAGTTGTAACTGTACCTGGGGCGTTAACATTCACTAGTTACGCCCCTTACACTGGGACAGTTACAACATAGGAGCTAGTATGACAGCGCCAGGGGTACTTATTGGCAACATGTACATGAGCCATGTAGGTCCACCTGCAGCCCTTGAACATATGCCCTGACCCCACCTCACCTTGTTTACGGGGGGGGGGGGAGTTAAATATAGTACTGGAGCACTTGAAGATCCTGTACTGAGCACTTGCTTCGCTCTGCACCAGGTACATTTACATCAACATAAAGCCCCTTCATTTGATGCCCCCAGGGAAAAATCATATCGAAGCAGTTGCAGAATCTTGTGCTGGGTGCTTAACTCGCCCTGTACCTAGGGCATTACATCATCCTGCAGCCCCTTTGGGGTAAATAGAGTATCGGAGCGCGGGCACAAGGTGCACGTACAGCAACACCCACCTTACACACCCGGGGACAGCCACAGCGTCTAAATACTTACCGCAACTTGCACTCGTGGCACTTTACGCATTCTGCAGCTCCTTCGCCTCACGGCACTTGGGGCAGCCGTAATGCTGGGTCACTTGTTCCAGTCTGCACTTCTCGCTCCCCTGAACATCTCACGCTCTGGGGCCGAGGGTCGCGGGGGTTTACGGTGTCAGCATTTACGGGAATCTACTCCTGGTACACGTGCGGGCGGATGCACCGACACCACGGTCGTAGTGGCACTTACTGCAGTAGGCACTTTGTTGAAACAGTGAGGGCAATTATGGTGTCTGGGCGCTTTGGTGCCACCGAAGGGTGGAGAGGGTAAAGTAGTAGCCTTCGCGGGGTGCAGATGCAGCAATTAAGGCAACCTGCACTGCAAGGACCAGCGCTAAACACACTAGAGGGACTTACAGTTCCACAATTGCCCACAAAGGCAAACTGCGTTATCGGCGATTTTGCAGTAACAGTCTCCCGCGTCAGTCTCTTTTAGCAGTTGCACTTCCTCTATATCTTGCACAGTGAGGGGTGGGTGCCCTGAAATTACCAAGGAGCGCCCCAACACCCCGGGGAATGCCTGCCTCCAGCACTCACAGCAACCTCCCCTGTTTCGTTAACAGTGTCAGGGTTCTTGCAGGAGGGGCGCTCACACTGATCACACCAACCTGCTGCATGAGTACTTGACTGTGCTTGCAAGGGCGCTGCCCCCGGCACTTCCACCACTTGTAGCACAAGATGCCCTACCAGTACTTCGCAGCACTCTTAATCTGGAAACTTGGGACAATCTGCACTTGCAGCGGTAGCACTTAGATCAGTTTTCACCGCTGCATTTACAGTACTTGTCAGCCGAGCACCTGTTGCATCAGGTGCCTCCTATGGCGCGTGGGCACCCGCAGCCTCTTACACCGTGAAGAGCCCCCCAACCCTTCAGGGGGGGGGGGGTACTGTGCTTTGCACACGAGGGGGTCCCCACATATGCACCATGGGAGCGTGCAGCCTGGATAACCTTGTAAAACAACACGTGTGGTGCGCGCTGAGTGATACAGTCCCAAGATAACGCGGTTACTCTGTAACGTTCGCGCTGGGATTGAGAGCGCAGACAGAGCTGCTTAAACATGAGAAGCGATGATTAGCGTCCGAATTAGCTGATGAGAATCCTGTATGTTCGCAGTATAACCTGCGTGGCCAGACACCCGTAATCGCTCATTAAGATCACGTCTGCCGAGGATCGTGTAAACAAACCCCCTTGCACGTATTTTGTCGTGCACTCGCACACAAGCGCGCTCTTTGTGTTTAAGGAGCGAGTTTGTATTTAATTTTTTTTAAGTCACCCACATCTCTGTAAGAGGGTGACATTTCACATGCCATGCACATTCTGTCTGGTGGGGGACCACAGCTCATTTTTACGGCCATAAAGACCCCGTAAAAAAGCTCAGTGCACCCTTCTCGTGGCCCTCCGTGACTCCCATGTGAGATGCAGATTAATGATAACTAATTGGTGGACCCGGGGGCTGCGCGCCACGTGTGTAGCGCCTCTCTTCGCCACGCCGTGGAGCTCACAGTGAAGCGATGCTTTAGCGCTGGGGGTGTTCTGCTTTTCATACACTACACATTTTTGCTGTGGGAGAAGTAGCACTGTACCCCTCACTCTCACGCTGGTCTCCCTCTCTTCCGTGCATCTAACGGGACAGTCAACATGGTTCTAACCCCCCCACCCCCACCCAACTCCCCGAAAAATGGTAACAGTGTCGCACATTTCTGTTTTATGCTTGGCTAGTGTGTGTCTTGTGTCCTGTGTGTGTGTTTGGGGGGAGGGTGTTAGTTGTGGCTTCTGTGAACGGGGACACTGTCCTCTTGCCTCATTTTAGGGACTCGCCCGTGTATTTTTGCGGGAGGGGAGGCTGGTTCGGTTAAAGCTGCCCTAAAATGTGCGATGGGGCTCCAGGGACCTGAGATAATAAATATGTTGCTTAATCTGTCAAAGCAAAGATGGTCCCAAAGAACCCCGGAAACCTCGCCCTTAAAGTGCTTGCTGACAGCTTGTTTTCTGACGCCCTGCTTCCCTCTGCCTGTATGTGTGTGTTACTACTTTGTGCACTTAGGCCCCCTGTGTTTTCTTTCTCTTTGCTTTTTCCAGGTGCCCGTAGTGTGGACTCCCAGCTGTCATGTTTTCAATACTTTATCTGATCTCTACTTTGTGATACGTTTGCCTCACTCCGGTTAAAACCAATTATGGGTGGTTAATGTATCTGTGAATTGTGGGGTGTGGGGCACAGTGTGTTGTTGATTTTTCTTTTCTTTGGGGGGGTAATTAGCTGTATGAAATCCACTAATTTGCGAAAGGAAGAAGAGAAAAAATCACAAACTCGGTCCAGGAGATAGATCACCGACCCTGTCAGTTCAACTAACATCCCAGCCCCTCCTTTTGACTAAGAGTCTAATGTCTATTCTACCATATTTTGTTTTTTTATTCTTATTATGATTGTGTTTATCCAGGACAACCCACAGCAATACTCCCCTCTAGGTGTTGGGTGGGGGGGTTAAGCCCCCCACCGCGTTATCAATCGCAATACACAACTGATAAGGTATTTTTAATAGTTCACTAATTAACCCTTTCCACTCCTCAAAGCAGCTTTTGTTCGGTTCGAGAGATGTCCCTCGCCCCCTCCCCTCCAGCCCCTCTCTCCTGGTGAAAGAAAACAAACAGCAGTGGGCTCCGGTGCAAAGGCTCAGCGGTGCCCGGCCCCGGCTTATCGCCCCCCTCCCTCAGGCCCCGCCTCTCGCTCCCCATCCAGCATGTTATCACTCACAATGAGGTGTGAGGCGTCTCGGGGAAACGGATTGCTGTTAAATATCTGTCTGATCTGGGCAGCAGGCGCTGCGGAGATTAATGAATTATTGGTTGCTCAGCGGGCTGTCTCGGAACTTTCAGTTTTGGGGTCTGTCTCGTGCATCCCGCCCCCATTCCCGACTTCAGGGCTTTTGTTTTAGCCTGTGTTATTTGTGAAGGATGTCCTCTCTTTCAAATCTAAGGTACAGAGACCCTTTTATTTGAATATCATGTTTTTTTTTAAACTTTTTTTTAACCATAGCTGTTACTTTAATGCTTTTATTTGTTTTCTGTTTTTTTATGCGTCTCTGTCGTTTTCTATATTTGTTTCCTTTAGTCTCGAATGTACATTCTGCTTTCACTGGTTTGTGTAGTCTCTACTTTGTGTTTCATGCAACTTAGGTTTTGACTCATATTTGTTCTTGCACTTCGATTCTGCTTATATGTTTGATGCCATGGCTTTTATTTTACATTTGAAGATTACATGTGTTTCTTTTTTATCATATCCAGCTCTTAACATTAACGTGCTTTGTTTATTCTGGCTACTTGTTGCGTACATTTTGTTCCGTTTGTAGTTTAATACTTTTTTTTTATTATTACATTGCAGTTGTCTGTTGCTTTTCTTTTTGTTCACTTTCCACGCTTGGCGTTCACTAAATATATTTTTTGTCTTTGCAGTTTTGTTAATAACGTTCACATACGTTAATATTATTTGTATTTTTCTTCTTTTGCTTTTTAATTTTGCTTTATTTTGTGCATTTAACAGGATGATGTTGCACCTTGTAGTTGTTCGATGATTGCTTGCGTAGGTTGTCCCATTTTTGTCAGTGTTATTCAGTAGATCCTCCAGTTTTCTGTTGCATTGTTTACAGTCTGCATTGAACCCGTCTAATATATTATGTGTTATGTCTGAGGTGATTTTTTTTTTTTTGTCCTTAACACTCAATTCTTCTCGCTCGGTGTCTTGACTCTTCCAGTGTTCACTGGGAAGAGACCTGGAGTTAAATAAGGCGTCCTTTGTGGACAGCGCCCGCTCTCCGCAGAAGAGAACCCCCTGCCCCCCACCTTCTTGTGTGTACAATTGCACCGTGGGCAGCGCCGTCCTCTGGACAAAAAACATTCCAGGGCATTCCTGGACAAAGGGACGTGTCAGCTTTCGCCACCCTTTCAAATGCCACTTTATTTTGGGTCATAATTCTCAGTTTTTGGTCTGCTCTGTCGTTTTTTTCCCCATTATCATCTTTATTGGTGCGGGGTGAGTCCAAGAATACAGTAGCGTTTTGCTGCACAAAACAACGTTGTCCAGTAGAGCGGCTCCCGGGCGTTTCGTGAGAGTATTTTCAATCAGTGGGGCGTTTGCTGGCGTCGCTAGAGTTTTCTGCCCGGGCACTGAGTGGCGTTAAGGTCTGTCCTGGACCACGTGCGCCGAGAGCACGGAGCGGCTTTACTTTCAGGGCGGGGGCGGGGGCAGAGAGAAGGTAAACATTCACCAGCAGACGGTGCCAACTGGCAGGACACTGGGCGCTTTGCGTTTACTGCCTCGTGCATGAGCCGCACTTCAGTGTTCCCGCAGCATGAGTACACACCCACGTGAACCGAGCACACGCAGACGCGCCTCTTACTCAGGTGAAAGTGCTTGTAATTTTCCACGTGCTCTTCAGCTGTGTGCGAGTTAGGCGATTGCAGCCGAGGAACCCATCTGAATGCATGAGCTATTTAGCATTTTTTTTTTTTTTTTAAACTCGAGGTGTGTGTTAATACTTATACACAAATGTCACGTGCGTTTGATCTCCCCAGACCCAAGGGAGACTGGTAGATTTACTGACTCGGCCTTAGCACGGGTCTAAACCATGCCCTAGGATGAATAGTGCACTCTAGCTGCCCGATGGCCCCATGTCAGGCGTGACACCGTGAGCAAGTACTGGCTTTTCAGCCAGCATCGCTTTCATATACTTTGTGTTTTTAAGCGTATCACAACAGTGTTAAACGTGGAACTACACGTCCCAGAATGCAAGGGCAGTGGCTAAAAACCCAGGACTGTCTAAACGTGCAACCCATGACGTGGACTTGGTGTCCACCGCACGTACTCGCTGCAAATGCATATGCGTGTGCAGACCTAGCAGAAGGGTGGCGGGAGGGAGGGGGATGCTTTTTCCTGGTTTTCAAAATTACTGTAAACTCATAAACTATTGGCGCGGAAGCGCAATATTTAATTAATAAAGTGAGATTAACTTTTTATGTTTTCATATGCCATTTTTAAATGCAGACTTTCAAGAAGGATCGGCTCTGCATCGTGTGTTGGTTAAGAAAAGCAATTACTTGAACTTTAGAATATATCGAGTTCTATAGCTCACTAAATCTGTGCTCAAAGCGCCATGTCTTCCACTGCACTGGGCATCTAGTCTAACAACCGTGCATCCTTCTACTGAGCTACGCTATGCCACGCATGAAGTCATGGCTATGAATGACGCATTATACACCTCTGAGAGATTCGTATTTGAAGAGATGGGTGATATCTGGTGGAATCTTTGTTTTTATTAGTATTTGAATATGTATGTGGTCTCTTCCACCACAACAGCTAGCAGTACAGGCCTGGGGAGTTCAGCTAGCCTTACTTCGATACTTTGCATCTTGATACTGGTAGTTTTACTGTTGAATGAGGCACTACAAGTCCCAGAAGGCAATATAAAAGATGTGTTCTGGCTGTGGTACTATGACATGGGGCAGCCAGTGCTCCCTTTTTAGTCCTGGTGGCCTTTGTCAGAGATGCAAAGCTATCACAAGAGGACCTGTTATTTCCATTTGTATTCTGGGACGTGTAGTCCTGTATTCATAGTTGTGAATCCCAAACTGGAATCCAGCCAGGGCCCCCCCTCCAATGAGCAGGAGGTGAAGTCCTGCTGTGGGGGTGAGGCGCGGAGCTGCAGTACCTGGAGCGTTGTTTGACAGAGGCATGAATGGCTGAACCAGGCATGCCTCGCATGGCTGAACCAGGCATGCCTCTACAACGCAGTTCCAACCATGAATGCTTCTTTACCACGTGTTCTTTACCACGCAATTTTGTTGTAAAAGCATGATTGTTAAAGGGATATTCGTGTTAAAGATTACCTGACCCCTCCTCTCTGCCATAAGACCTAAAATCCTATCTCCCACACCCTGAGGCCTAAAACCAGGGGCGGCTACTCCGCTATGGCGGAGGAGCGTCGTCCCACTGCTTTTAAGCAGTGCACTGCAAAGTAAAGGAATATAAAATAATAATAACTTTGAGCTATTATCATTTTATGATTTCTTCTGCTTTGCGGGCGGGTGGGGCTGCTCTGCTCTCGGAGCAGGGGAGGAGTGGTTTGCTAACTCCTAAGTGCACAAGCCTGTTTTGGCCGGCCCGGCATGAGCACTTTACCTGTTCTCCATGCAGGCTGCATTACAGCCTGCGTGGAGAACATGTCCAGGCCCCCATTCCCTGGCTGAGCGTCGAACAAGGATGCTCAGATCAACCACAACGCTGCATTGCAGCATCGTGATTGGTCAGGGGAGCCTGGCTGTGCTTCCTGTGCCTCAGTCCCACAAGGAGAGCAGGAGCAGAGAGGCGGGTCCTGGTGCAGCAAGGTAAGTGTTTATTTTATTATTGTTTTTTTTTAACATTGCGCACTGTTTCCCCCCCACCCCCTCCTCACGCCCCGCCTCCCGCAAACCATGCCGGCCGCCACTGCCTTAAACCTGCCCCATCCTGCCCTTAAAACTACCCCTTCCTCCTCCTCCCCCGTCCTGAGGACTAACACCCTGCAACCTACCAAAAACTACCCCAACCTCCCCACCATGAGTTCTAAACCTTCCCCTGCGCTGACTTTAAAAGTACCCCTTCCCCCGCCCTGAGGCCTAAAACCCTGTCCCCTGTTTAAAAAACTACCTGACCCCCCCCCACCCACCCTGAGCCCTAAATCCGACACCCACCCCTAAAAACTCCCCCAACCCAGCCCTTAAAACTACCCGACCCCCACCCTGAGCCTTAAAACCCTGCCCCCTTTTAAAAAGACTGCTTCTACCCCATGCCCTGAACTCTTAAACCGACCTCCACCCCTAAAAACTACCCCCCAAACCTGGCACCGGCCCTTAAAACTACCCCATCCCTCGCTCCCTGCTCTGAGCCCTAAAATCCTGCCCCCTTCCAAAAAACTACCCCAAACTCCCTCAAACCTGATCCCAGCCCAACTTACCTGTCCGCATCAGGAGCTTCCTGTTTTGACCCTTCCTCTTCCTCTCCCGCCCATCCGGACACCAGACCGCTATCAGCATTAATCACGCATGTGTGTGATTAAGGCAGATGCGTGGTTCAGGCAAGCATGGTTACGCTTGCGGGGAAACGGCACGCGTGTCTCAGCCCACGTTGTAAAGACCGTTTCCCACCTTGAGTCTATGGAAGGGAAGGTGCTGATGTGATAATCAGGCCTGGAGAGAAGTGCTGGACATGGGAACCCTAGACCCTGCCATCACTTGACACACTGATGATGAGGTCACTTCATCTGCTTGTGACTCAGGTAGTTGGGTGGGGGCAGGAGCTCGCACGGCCCTTCCTTTCCTTCTCGCACACATTTCTCTTGTCCCTTGAACCCAGCCTTCCTTAATGATGCATGTTTTCATGCCACCTTCATTTATAGCATCTTACATTTTCTCTTCTCTGTAATTTCTGACCTCCTTTTATCTGTTCCTTCATTTCTTCTTTCTCATTTCCAATTGCCAAGACCTTCCAACTTCGTTCATCTTTTTCATCTCCACACTTTTTTCTTTTATTTTATGCTGTACACTGTTCTTTATCTTTTCCCTAACAGCTGCAAATGAATTTTTCTGAACCATATTTTCCATTTCTCCTGATTGCTGCCTCTCTTTTCCCCCTTTCATCAGTTTCCACCCCACTTCCGTTCTCTTCTATCATTTCTCAGGTGTGTTTTCCACTTTATGCGCCCTTTCTCTCCTATCATCCTTTTCCTTTTCCCTTTCTCACTCTTTTCTCCCTTCCTCTCATCTACTTTTCCTTTTACTTTCTTCTCACCCTTTCACACTTTTCATCTACTTCTCATTAACTTCTTTCATATCATATCTCCTCTCATTTCTTTCTTTCCTTGCCTCATTACTTTCTGCTGCCGTTCTTTTGTCTCCACCCCATTTCTATGTTCCCTCCACTCATCCTTTTTTGTCACATTCCTTTCTGCCCCCCTTTATTCCTTCTTCCACTTTTCTTCTTTGTTCGCTTTACTCCTTCCTTTCACACCCTCTTCTTTCTTAAGCACTCTGAACAACATTAAAATGCTGTCTAATTATGCTAAAACATCCATACTTTGGTAAACTGGAGAGGGGGCTCTCAGATGAACACCAAAGCCAGTCAGTGAGTTATAGTGTCCCAAATGCACCTCTACCTCTCTCACGGTCTAAGAAGGGGCTACCCCCGAAATTCCTTCTCACTCCATGATTGGGCCCCCAAGTTATCTCCTCACCTGGGCTGTAGACTATAGACCCCAAGTGACACTTATTTCTAGTCCAGCGCTCTCCTGCTGTTCCCTACCCCGCATGTTCTCGCTCAGTTGCACCACTTCCAACAATGCCCCCTGCCCTCTCATTTCAGCCCTGGCTGGAGGGTGCTTTCCTCACCCTGCCTAAAGCTCTGATTGTGGTTGCATACCTATTAATTTCCTACATGATGCTGCCCCTGCACTGGCCCATGCTGCTCACTCTCCCTGCCTCATTCCCAGCTGATGATCTTCTTGAATTCTGGTCTCTTGTTCATCTCCCCTTTAACTTTACACCTCATTCAACCTCAGGGCAGATGGCAGTCTTCTAACTATGAAGTTGTCTTCTCCATCAACGTGGCACGACTGTGGCCAGTAAGATGAGGTTTGCCAGTAACCCATCTGTAACTCGATGTCCCGTTCGGCCGTGGAATGACGTCCCGTTCGGCCGTGGAATGACGTCCCGTTCAGCCGTGGAATGACGTCCCACCATCTGATCTCTCTGCCATTCCTAGGGTTTGTCCTGCAACAAAGCACCCAGCATAATTGGTGAAAGAACCAAACTATTTGATAAATATGACTGAATACTGTAAAAATCTGTCTATGCGTTTAGTCCAATGGTGGCCAATGTTAACTGTTGTTGGACGAATATTCGTGGCCTGTGTATTTTCATAGTTAGTTCATATACTAGACATAGGCAGATTTCCATAACAAATGAATGCATTTGTAGGGGCAGGCTGTCCACATCTTGAATGAAAACTGTAACTCTTGTTTCATTGAGTCATCGTCCATGACACTAGTCTAACGTTCTCTCTCTCTTCTGTGGTTTGCTTTTGGACAGGTAATCAGTGCATCACAATCCGTTCCACATTGACAACAGGAAAGAAAGCCTGATGACTCAGTCTCGGGAGTGTTATGGATTTGAATAACATGGGTGTGATCCAGCTGCAGAACCCCAACCATGCCACCGGGCTCCTTCACAAGGCCAACCAGATGCGGTTGGCTGGAACACTGTGTGATGTGGTCATCATGGTCGACAGCCAGGAGTTTCATGCCCACCGGACTGTCTTGGCTTGCACTAGTAAAATGTTTGAGATCCTCTTCCACCGCAACAGCCAACATTACACCTTGGACTTTCTCTCATCCAAGACCTTTCAGCAGATTCTGGAGTATGCCTACACGGCCACGCTCCAAGCCAAAGTGGAAGATCTGGATGATCTTTTGTATGCAGCAGAGATCCTAGAGATTGAGTACTTGGAAGAGCAATGCCTGAAGATCTTGGAGACCATTCAGGCTTCCGATGACAACGACACTGAAGTCAGCATGGCAGATGGTGGAACAGAAGATGAGGAGGACCGGAAGACAAGGTTGATCAAGAACATGCTGATCTCAAAGCATTCCAGTGAGGAGAGTGGCTATGCAAGCTTAGCCAATCAGAGTTTATCAAATTCTCTGGTAGAGCAGAGTCCCTCTGTTTCAACGTCTTTTGGACTTTCGGCCATGAGCCCTACCAAGGCCGCAGTAGACAGTTTGATGTCTATTGGACAGACTTTACTCCAAGGAGCTTTACAGCAAAGCGCAACAGACTTGCACTCAACAAGCAACCAGCCTCCAGGACTTTCAGATATGAAACCAGAAGCTATGCAGGTGGACGAAGCTTCCTCTAACCGAGGAAGCCCAAATGCAGAACCCAGCACACCTAATGGGGACAAGTCTGATGACAAATCCAAGGAAGCCCCGGGCACCCCCACCCGTAGCAGTGTGATCACCAGTGCCCGTGACCTTAATATTGGTCGAGATGAGAATGCACCTGACCAGCCCCCTGAGTCAGGCCAAGGGTTTTTGGTTGGTCCAGAGCATTCATTTTCTCAAAGTGAGAAACAATTGAGTATCTATTCCGTCTTACCCAATCACAAAACAGACTCCATGATCAACATGCCATCCTCCATGGCAACCGCTCTCCATATGCCGCCATCGCTGGCGGTGTCCATGGACTTCAGTGCCTATGGGGGACTTCTCCCTCAAGGGTTCATTCAGAGGGAGCTTTTCAATAAACTGGGCGAACTTGCCGCCGGCATAAAGAATGAAAACCAAAGCATTGGGGTGCGGTGCAGCGTTTGCGGTGCAGAACTACCAGACAATGATGCAATAGAGGAACACAGGTAAGATTCTCCTCATGGGTGGTTAGTATTGTATATTTCAGCAGGCACATAATTGCAATGTTGTCCATGTTTTTTTAAGAGATCTGGGTCTTCTCTCAATAATTTTTTGTAGGAAGCCACCTGGTTCGTTGAAACCAATCGTCATTTTGCAGGCCAGCTATCTAGCTTTGTAGATCAAAGGCATCAAATTGTTAGTACTGGGTAGACACAGGACATAATTATGTCTAGAAAAGCACATCTCTACATCTTAGATTAGAGTTGTAGCAAAATTAACCTGTCCGCAGCCAAGTCGAAGTATGCCCTTGAAGTGTGTTCCTCTGTTGACTTGCTAGATTCATACATTGAATTGTCTGCGGCTTGAGAACAGACCGATAACAAATTTTATCAGAAGTCATTAAAAACGGCTTACCCCATGACCAGTGATTTAAATGGAGGTTTAAATGGTCATATACTGTCAGGTAATGAGTACCTGCACTTCTTTAATTTGAAAGCAAGAGTACCTGCACTTTTCATGAGCAAACAGGTACTCTGGGTAGTGAGTACCTGCACTTCTATATTTCCATTTCAAGCACTGCCCATGATGCGTTTTTTGTTGTTTTTTTTTTAGGATAAGTTCGGATTTTAAGGGTTTTCTTTTTCCAATGCTGCTGTGTGCCCCTGCACCTCTGTTAGTTGCATGTATGATGTGGCTTTTGTTGTATGTGAGCGTGTACTGGTGCACCCAAGTATGTTACTGACTTTATCTGTTAACAGTTACGGTACGTTATCCAATAACCATAGTATTGTGTTACATCTAAATCAAGCTGAACATCCTTTCTCAGGATTCAAATGACCCCCACACCAAACACAAATAACTGGACCCCTTTTTGTCTCACTACTGAGTAGTAGCCTGTCTCTTTGTAAAGACGAACCAGAGACCCTAACAGCCTAAAGGTTTGACAAGGAGCATTTATGCTTTGGTTCTTTGGTGCAGAACCTTCCAGAATTGCCGTGCACTTGTGGTGTTTCGGGGTTGCAAAGCCACATCCTGGTTTAACCTATATCTAAAGCTGGAGGATATGCACAGGGACTTCCCCCATCTGATGCTGAGGAAGTGCGCACTGTCTTATTCTAATTGTATTAGTTTATCTGAGATCTTGTGACCTCCTTCTAAAGAAATTATCGTGGTCAGCAGTTTGGTGTAAGCGTGCGTTCGGACCTTGCTGTGAGACCTAGTCTCATTAGATAAAAAACTGAAATTGATGTATTTATTCTCTACTTGTTCTTCAGTCCAAAAACTAGGAAAAAACACTAAAGCAGTTGTGTTGAATGTTCCCAGATGAATGACCACCTCCTCGATCGAACACCATAGAGGTCTCATGTCGTTCATGACCAAACCTTTGCCACATCATCAGTTGTATGACACAAAGAGACATCTTTCATTGCTTCTCGATTCGGCAGAGGCTTGGGAAAGCATTATAGTGTACTTTAGATGAGACAACTAAAAAGAAAGCACTAGTAGTTCTTTGCTTGTGCGAAAACACAATTCTCTCTTGCTACATCGCTTGATTGAAGCCAAGAAAATACGTTTTGTTAGCTTTAGAAGCGGGAGGCAAAGTGAAAGCATATTACCAATTCAAACAGCTTACAAATCTTTCCGTTAGTTTAAACCAGTGAAAGAGCTAGAAAAGTAAAGGAACCTATATGGGCACTTTGTTTGGTAAAATAAAGAAAAAACCTTGGTAGTGCGTTTGGTAGGAGAAAAGGTAAGATGGCTTTGGAGCCTGTCAATTGGGTGAAGCAAGGAGGCAGGATTTCACCCAGCCAAATACCTAATCATGCTTTCTTTTTCCTCCATCGAGCCAAAGAGGTAAGCTAAAACGGTATTGGCACTTTTTTGGGGGTCAAATAAAGGTAAAGATTGAATGCCACTTCATGTGGATGGAAAAAAAGAAGTGGTTTATTTATTCAAAGAAAAGCTTTAAAGATCTTTGGTTGGGTGAAGCAGAGAACATGTTTTACCCAAGCAAGGGTTTAATAAATGTTTGTCCTTGTTGCACCCAGTGGTAGTGCTACTACATATCTCCATCCTTTCACCTAAACTAAACAAGCATTGGCAAATCCAACAGGTCTGATCTTAAAGGATTTCTATTTTTGTATTTATTTTATTTGCAAATATATATGCAACATGCAAAAATATATAAGTAAAGCGGTGGCCCAGCAGCCCAAGCACACCAGCAATGGCACTGAAGTGCACTCTTTTTCGGGCGGCTGATCACATGTGATCAGGAAAAATTCAGTTGGCTGTACAAGAGTGTCCTTGACCGAAGTGGACTGACCAATTGCCCCATGCTGCAAACTGTGATGGACAGAAGCAAAACATGAATGACATTTGAACATGCCAATGGACGAAGACGGTTTACTCAAAGTCCATATATTTATGATATTAGTTATGAATTTTTTTATTACTTGTGGCTAGTGAGAGAGCTAAAGCTCTCTAGGCCAGACCTAAAGTGAGCTGCATTAGCACTTCACTTGGGTAACAGAAAGCGAAGGCTTTAGTGTCACTTTGTAGAAGTGTAGCTAACATTATTCCTTAGTGGCAAGCAGTTTGGGCCAAACGCAGAGCACATTTCAGTACTATTTTGGTTTCGTTAAAATGAACAGAGGTTTTAAGTAGTACTTTTAAGAGGCATTTACTATACATTTGTCCTAGACGTAGCAACCTGTGCTACTTCACAGTGAAAAAGAACACAATTATTTTTAAGTCTGAATGAAGACCATGTGCAAAATAGATATTAAGTCCGTTTTGCTTATTTAAATAAAAAAATAAAAAAGGAAATGCTTTTGGCCTTCAAGAATACAGCTGGAGTTGTTAGTCGTTGTAGCAAATACCTATAAAGCACTAATAAAATGTATATGAAGTGAATATTATTTTTTACTCGTACTGTTAAATTCGGAGAAGTACTTAAACGTACCTCAAACAATTAAGGGGAAATAATTAGTCCTTAATGATTTAAAAAAAAAATCTAAAATACGTTAAACGGAGCATCCCTTCATTTAAACGTCCAAACTACCATTTGTTTAAGATGTCCACACGAATATGCTTTTTAAGCATCAGCTTTCCTAATGCACTTTTTTTACATTTCCATATTCATAGCAGGAGAAATCCCAAAATGTTGTTAATGTCTCTCTAATTGCATGTAATAGTTACATATGTTCTCTTCCAACAAATATAGTGAATTTTATAGTCTGTCGAGAATTGACTTACAAAGGACATGACAACCAAAAATTAATATATGTTCAGATCAATAAGCAATCTATTCTACTTATTGCTAGGAGAGATATTTATAGAGGGCCAATGTATCCCTGAGCGGGCTAAGTACACGTACTTTATGATAAATGTGCGAACTGTAATATAAAACACAGACACTTATTCTCAAACATCATAAGCTAGTTCAACAGAATTGATCATCATTTCTGCTAGAGGTGGGCGAGCCAACAAATTAACAGGGAGAACCGAGCCAGAGCCAAGCCAAGGGTCTGGTTCGGATCTTAGAGCCTGTGTACAAGCCGTGCCCTGAAATTGTGTTATATAAATCATACAACAAACCACGAAAAATATGATGAAGTCTCTTCAAAGTTCAGAAAATTGTGTTTCTTTAACATTTGGAACCTTTGACATTAATAGGGCACATTATAGCACGCCGCTGAGAAGTACATGTTAAAAGTGATAGTTTTTGTTCAAATGGTAGTCTGAACTCACATATTCTAAAGTGCTTTCATACACGATTATTAAGAAAAAGAATTGTGGTAAAATAAAATATTTGCCTAAGATCAAACAATTTAGGCACAGAAGCAGCGATTTATCCTGGTTTTACTCTGTACAAATGAGCCAGTAAATGGGTATCTGTTTGTCTTACCTTATGTTAAGGCTTTGTTTTTACCTCTAAGTGCATTCTTGTGCAGTTTTTAAAATATAGCGCAAACTCGCCCAAAGGTATTGGAGCGTTTTACATGAGCACCAGTTACATTACATATGGTTGCATGCATTGTTTATAGACATAGGGAGATTAAGTGATTTTGCCAGAATCACATTGTTGAGCCTACGCTGAGACTAGAACCTGGTTCCCAAGTTCCATGGTGGCCGTAACACCACATGACTGGTAGAGTGAGGGAGGCAGAAGCCACATGAAAGGACCCAAGCTGAGCCAGAGCCAGGCTTCATGGTCGTGCCTTGCTCGAGTTTTCTGTGGCTTGCCCACCTTCAATTTCAGCTTGAGGCTAGTATGTCCTCGTCAGAATGTGGACAATACTTATAACATCCAAATGAACGAGGTGAGAAAAACCCATGAAAAGAAAGACATACATGCAGGTACTTTATAGGTATCACTAGCTGTAGCAGTTGAGATCTGTCTTAGTTATTGTAAATACATCAATGTTTCAACCGAACACACAATTTGAAGGGTCAGCATCCGGATGGAATGTAACGTGGAAGCAGCAGTAGCAAACATTTGGAGTTACCTGTTTGGCTGCAAGTCTATTTAAGTCTTATGTGAAAAAAAGTAGGGCTCTTGAGAGGAAAGAAGTCTCCTACCTAATGTTAGATGAGGCCCATGCATTTAATGTGAGCAACAGCAGTGAACGAAATGCCATATGGAGGAGCTTGACACAAAGAATCTTAAGTCAAGCATGCCAGACTCTGGGAGTGACTGGCAGGGAGAGCCTGCACTGTGCAATTTGCAAGATTCTCTTTAAAGCCCTTGCATCTATATGTACATCATACGTTACTCTATGCTTAGGCTTGATATAGGATTCTTTTTATTTCATTCAAAATCTGTAATAATGGCATGGCTTTTTATCAGTGTAGGTAACACGTTACTGCATACCTCTCAGAAGTTCGGGTAATGGTCAGAAAACTTGTCTGATTATGTTTGGTTATCTTCATTACAAAAAATCCCACTATTCCTAATTGTTGACAGTGGCTAAACCATGGAGGTAGGCAATTTTCTAAATTTGAAAACCTTAAAAAATCCAACATTTTTGCTTTTGTGGTTAGATTTTCTTTATTTTAACTCTTTGGCTTGAGAGAGTACCATCATTAGGGCACCAAACGCTTAAGAACACAACCTGTGCACTTATCCATGCATTGACAAAGTTGAAAAGGAAGAGTTCATCACTGGGAAATTTTCCTTGTGAAATGGGGCCATGATCTCTTCCTCCCCTACATCTAATCAATGAGGACACAAATAGCAGTGCCAGGCTATTTGTGATCACATTCCAGAGTTGCCTCGATCCTGCTGCACACATGCATATAGAAGCTCAAATCAATACAATGTTGAGTAGCAGTTAAAAAGCAGTAGTAGTGAAACTCGCATTCCGTTTGTAAGGTGATGAAAAGCAACACAGGAAGCCCATGTAGCTGCTCAACAAATATTTGCCGTGAATAACCCTCAGTTTTTATCTTAAGAGGCAACAGTATGTTTTGTGGATTTGATCTCCACAACTGTAGGGCGTCCTAGCTTGGACTTGTCCTATGCCACCCCAACAACCACACGCATCCAAGTAAAAAAGGTAGCTGTGGGAATGGAGTGAAACTATCCAAGATGCATAATGTGACGTGTGGATGAATTGCTCGAATACTTTCATGATAAACACCGCAGCTTGATTTTCAGTATAACCATTGACTGTGCAGATGAGTCCCTGCCACATTCACTGTATGTAAATTAAGCGAATGTAGTTATCCCGACACAATGGCGTTAGGGTAAAACTGGGAATGAAATAGGCATACGGCGTTGAACTGATGCAACCCTGGTTTCAGCGCAGACCTGTTTGGTACAGTCACATGCTCAGAATTTGGGGTTTTGGCATAGCCTCGGGACACCCAGCCTACTAACCGTCTAGTAGGGCACTGGCGCTGTGCCACTCTTGGCTGCATTAGTGCATGCTTAATTCTCCCACCCAGTTTACAGTGCCACCAAGCAGCTGCTCCCGCAAACAGCCAAACTCCCTGTCTGTCACTGGGTGTGCTTAATTACGCATTCAGATCACTAATTCCAACAACAAATGTGACACTATGCTGTGTTTGATCAATTTCAGCAGTTTATTTCGGGTCTGCTTTTAGCACTTTTTTTCACCACGTCTGTTTACTTGGCCCTCAGTAATTTGTCTCCGGTTACAGCGAGGACATTTCTCAGACTTTTTCAAGCCCATTCCTAATTTCAATTGATAAATACTGTGGGAGGGATTGGCGGGCCCTATTGTCTCAATTGCTGAATGTGAAAGACCACTGATCTGAAGAGGGAGGGGAATTGTGTATGCATGAGCAGATGTGCAAATTTACATGCACATCCAAATGTATGGCTTATAAAAGTACATATAAACGAAAATACACGCACAAACAGACTGCGAGGTGTAGATGCACACATCTCTTATTCAAACGTACACACGTGTGTGTGTTTGTGTGAGCATTAATAGATCTGTGTTTTGAGTCAGATTTGATCAGGTCTGCAATCTGGTACCTACATGTGCTTGAAGCTGGGAGCGGGTGCATTTTCATCATTCTAGTGCAGAGGAAAGGATCATCCACAAGCACAACAGTGGAATCTGACACCACAGGCATCACCTCTACTCACTTACCCTTCCCCTGTTGTTTGATCCCAGCTATTGTAGACACAGTTGACACCGTGAATTCACACTTTTGACTGGACAGTATAGATGCACACAGTTGGCTTTTCCTCTAATTTAGCATGATCTTCCCTCTGACGTGAAATGGAAATATCTTTAAAGAAAACATTGCTTTCGATGAAGGTTGTCCAGCATCAATCCACGAGGGCCGGATCCAGAGTGTCAGGATTAACACAGACTCTGAATCCCATTGAGATACATTGTATGTAATTTTATTTTGTGTGTATATTCAGAAAAGTATCTTGATTGGCTCTGGTCATCCTAGGCCATACTTGGACATCCCAGACTTAAGATTGTTTGTAGATACATTTGTGAAATTCTGCTCGGTTTTTTTTTTAAGGCTAAACCACATGTAAAACTTATGTTAGTCCTTCGACATTTTATTAAGCGAAAAGAGGTGCTCCCTGAATGTATTTCCCTGATGCTATCCCTCGTTGTGTACTTGTCCATTAAAGTTTGGTAAGACTTTGGAGAGCGGAGGAGAGGTCAGCCTGTCCTTGTCAGAGACAATACAGTGATACTGGGGACTGCATGTGAGAAGAGCTATGTTGTAACAAGTACAGGCTGTGGTTCACATAGTGCACATCCTCCATTTAAAATGTCACCCGCTCAAAGTCCCTCCACCCAAGAGGACTTCGAGGCCCAGCCTAGAGAGAACTTCACTGCACCTCAGACCTCTCCCATCAAGTCTTCATTGCTGCTCTGTGGACTCCGACTAGAAATCCTGCGGTCTGCAGTGAAGACCCAGGCAGCCTGGCTGTCCAAGTGTCTGCTGGCACTGCGATGCCACAGGCACCTATTGTCTGATAGTGCCCGTCATTGTAGAGGGCGCTTCGGAAGAGAGACCTGATAATGATTCTACCTGTTGTACCATCCAGAGCTGTGATCAACCCAGTGCTCATTCTCGTGGCTCCACAAATTGGTACAGAAGAGATCAAGCAGTAGAGCCCCTGTGGCATGCCTGTGTTTACCCCCCCCCCCACTATGCCTTGCAAATTCCCTTTCCCACACATTCATTCAGTCTGCCACGATTTTAAACGGACAAGATTTACGTTTTTTCTTTCTGAATCCATATTCTCTGCTCTGGTTCATTTGTAGTGAATGGATTCTGTTATTATTAATAAAATTAAAAAAGCTGTCTCTGTTCTGTACATTACTAGTGAGAAACCTATATGCCATTAAGTCCACACAAGCATTAAATCAGTCACAACATGGATGCTTTTAACGGCTCATAATTTCTTCCGGCATGCTTCTCAAAACGTATCTAATTTAAGGTGATTGAGTAAGGCCAGCACTGTTGTGTATGATGACGCTTTTAACACTTGAAGGCGGGTTTGGTGCAAAGATTTTTGCCACCCTATATGAAGGGTGGTGCCCCCCCTTCCCTGTTCTCCACGAATTGGGACAATGTTAGATGAAGCTTTGTTGAGGAAGGCACTGACCTCATAATTGACCAAGCCACCCAGAGCGACAATGTGATCTTTCTGGGAGACTTCAACCTTCACTAGGGCACCACAGAAGCCTCTACAGTGAACTACTTCACCTCCACTCATCTACAGTGATTTGAGCCAACATAACCATAAGGCAACATACACAAAAGGCTCCATACTAGACCTAATAATCTCCAAAGACAACATGCTTTCAGTGAATGATCCAATCCTGGTAGATTGGTCCGATCACTCACTTCACCCAACGACTCTCTCAAACCGTGGTAATGGGTCAACCAAAACATGCAACTACCTGGTTTTGAGACATCAGATACATAAACATCACTACTCTTAGCAACACTGTTCAGAAGATACTCCTCCCCCCTCCATTAGCCACACCACAAATGTGAATGACGCTGCCTCACACAGCTTTGCATGCCTCTCTGATGCACTTGATGTTGCAGCTCCATTCTAAAGCAAAAAGAAGTGTCCTAAACCATCAGCGCCACGGTTCAACAAGGCCCTTTATGAGTAAATGAAAGCCTTAAGAATCTTATACTGGAAATGGAAATAGTCGCCCTCTGCCACTAATTTCACTTCCCTCAGAAATGCTAGGTCCCAATACAAAAGACCCATACATCTTCTGGGAGAAATCCAACCACTTTAGGTCCCTGCTGGACTCAGCCAAGAACCAATCCAAACAAATTTTCGATTTGATCAAAACTGAAAAAAAAAACTCTATGCCCACATCCAGCAAATTTGAAGCCCGCCATCCATAGCTGAGGAGTTTCTACAGTTCTTTAAATCCAAAGTTCAACAGCTACTCCTTCATGATGTCCACCCTGCCTCAGCCAGCATGCAAATCCAAAGAGACTTGGCAACTATTTAATTCTGTTACAGAGAAAGGCTTAATCAAGATTATCATAAAAACAAAACCCAGAAACCACTTTGTAGACCCAGTTCCTCGTGATATTGCAAAAGAGCTTTATACTCTCATGCTTCCCCCACTGGACAAAACTGGTGAATCCCACTCAGCCAAGGAATATTTCATGACTGCTTCAAAACTGGAAAAGTCACCCCTCTCAAAAACAACGACCTGCTAGACTAATTCCAGCCTAGTTTCAATCGGTGCTTTAACACAGAAACCGCTCTATTACAGGTGGTTGACAATAATCTTCGAATTCTAGACTTGGACAACTTTTGCCTCCTGATTAATCTTGACCTATCATCAGCCTTTGACATAGTCAACCGCTACAGGCACCTAGACAATCTAAAACATTTAATGGGCGTTGATGGCATAGTCCTGAAATGGTTTGCTTTGTTCCTCATGGGCAGATCGCAGCATGAAAAAATTGATGATCATCTCTCCTCACCGATTTCGGTGGGCCAAGGGGCCTCCCAGGGGCCCATCCTTGCCCCAACCCTATTCAACTTATACGTCGAGCCACTCTGAGTCCTTCTTAAGAAGTCAAACATCTTCTATCACTAATATGCAGACACCACAAATATGTATTTAAAGGTCTCCTCACAAAATATCACGCACGCCGCCTCCACCCAAAACTCTGTTCACAACTGGATGACCTCTCATCACCTAGAGCTAAGCCCTTCTAAAACTAAATTTCTCCTTATCTCCCCTTCTAAATCAACCCCTCCACTGCAATCCTGGATGGACACACACAACATCTTCGAGTAAATCCACCATTGTTGACAGTGCCATGTCTCTTGGAGTCATCCTAGACAAGAGACTCAACCTACATTCTCAAATCAACACCATGGCCAAAAGCACTTGCTATCAACTACATCTTTTGTGGGGAATCCACGTTACATCCCAGAACAAGATCTTAAATCTCTTGCTCATACACTGGTACTCTCCAGAATAGTCTATTGTAACTGTTTTCTGACTTGTCTCCCTAAAATCCATCTCAACCCCTGAAAATAATTCTACACTCGGCAGCATGGTTCGCTTACAGCCAATAGAAATTACCACATTGCCCCAATGCTGATCATTCTCCGATGGTTGCCAATTGAAGTAAGGGCTATCTACAAGACTGCTGGTATCACATCCATTCCCCAGTTACCTGGTGGACAAACTCAATCTTTCAGGTGGCTCCAGCCCATCGTGAAATGCTGAAGCAATGCTCCTTGAACCCACATCCTTTAAAAGAAAACAACTGATTGCACAATATTTCTCAGCAAGCTGAACCAGAGTCTGGAACGTTCTACCTCCAAATCTGCACACCATCACCTCACTGATGACTTTCAAAATGGACCTGAAAACCCTTCTCTTCCAACTATATTTTAGCTAAAACGCTGTAAATCAACTCTTGTTACAGATCTCTATACTACCTCAAGCTTTTTACAGCTGCATATTTCCTCTACCTTCTTACAGCTTTTGTACATTCTGTTTTATATAATGATACACCTTGTTGTACTTTCAAACTTTATAATTATTTATAGCTGTAATTTCTATCTTAAACCATCTGTAGCTTCCATGCAACAAAATATTTCTCCTGTAAAGCTCTCTAGCACCTTGGGGTATATACATATGCATAAATAAATAAATTGCTGCTTGTATAGGCAGTCTAGTCCCCAACCCCTCAGGGCTGTTGCTATCGGTAACCACCTAACACTGACTTACTGTCGAACCACCTCTGCACAATTGTTTTTGCACAACCCCTTTGGTAAGTGGCGTAACACAAAATGATGGTGCCCCTGAGTCTCCTATATTTCACAGGTATTCATATTCATAGACCAATGCCTGAATAGGGGGCCCTGTGAAGGGTGGTAGCCCCCTGTTTAATACAGGGGCAGCGCTGCCTACATTTGGGGTCTGCATTACACCCCTGCCTTTGGGATATTAGGAGTCCACAAATGTAAGGGGTAGTGGCATATACACATCACACATGCCTCGTACCTTCAAATTTAACTGGGAGGTAAGGATGGCATGTCTTTGTGTAGTCTGACTGAGAAATCACAGTCTGTACAGTTTGAGGCTATGATATCTTGCATTCTAGGGACCGTGTCTCACGACACCGAAGGTTTGGTTGGAATAAATAACTGTGGGTGGTTAGGTTTGCATGTATTTATAAAGAGGAGTCCAGCACCCAGATGACTTGGTTGGATAAAGACTTGTGCCATATTTTGTTCAACTTTTTATCTGCACCATCCATTGTCGTTAGTTGACCTGAAAGTGATGGTGATGAAGAAGATGAGGAATGGTTATGGTGTGCCCTACAGTGGGTCCAAATGCGAGTTGTACACTTTTATTGCAATCTAACCATATTTTTATGGTAGCAGGACATTCTTTTTATGCCATTGTTGGGGAAAATGTAATTAAGCCGTGTAACACAACATGTAACTGTGGGAGAAGTCAACTAATCGAGGACTAGGAATACTGTGGAGGGTCGGACTTGTCCGAAAGAAGCATCGGGAGCGGCTTCAGATAGGGTTGTCAGCTTGTGGTCAATCAGTAACTAGACAGACGGGCGTGCAGCAGACCTTCTGAAGTAATTCTAGTGTGAGAGCAAAGACAAAGCTGGAGACTAAGTTGCGGTAACAACAGCAAGCAGTGATATTGCCTGCAGAGATGGATTTCAGTGAGGAGGTCAATATATTACCACTCACTTCTTGCAACACAAAAGTTAGCAAGACGCTTAATGCATTAACTACAAAAGTAATAATCTGATGGAAAACTTAGTGCACAACTTGGGTTCAAAGATCGGGGTGACAGGGTTGCTTCAGTGGCCATCTTGTTTCTTTTGGTACCAGTAGACCTTGGTTTTCACGACTTCTTGTGCACAGTGTTTGATCCTCGTCAAATAACTCTTGTCATTGTCTGACGGGGCATCTCAACACTTTTTCTTGACTTTTACCACCTGATATCATAGGCACTGAGAAGTGGACAGAAAACGATGTGCTTGCATCACACAAATCCCATCAAATATATAAAAACAAGACACTGCATCTGTTCCCTTATCTGCAACAACAATGGGGTGGGGGGATGTAGTCTTACAAATCTCTAAAGTTTAGAATTAAATGTCATGTGCATATTGGGCACTGAGGTCTGACGTTTGTAAGCTAAAGTATGTGGAACACAGACCATTATACCGTGAGCACACCCACATTCAAGTGATTATTTCAGATTTTTTTTTTACATAGCGCATTGGACACTTTGTAGCAATTTCAGGTCGATTAGTATGGAGGAGTGCCCCTTTTGCTGTATTCTGCTCTCAAACTTCTTAACTGATGCCTTAGTGAGTTCGTGTAGAGTTTGTTAGCAGTGTAAAAATTCATGCTGTAAGTGGATCTGCACACTGAAACTACGTTGGTAGTTGGTGATGTGACATTACCACTTCACTGTAAGAGAAATAATCCATGCTTTTCTGCACCAACAGAAAGTTGTTGCTAACTGTGCACTCTTAAGTGCAGCAAATCATGAATAATCGCTACTTCCTTGTGTCGCTTTATAATTAAATGTAAATTTGCGATAATATCACTGCAACCAATTGCACTAATGCCCACTTCCAAAAATTGCTTTACCGCAAAGTCATAAAGGTCTCTAAATGAGGGCCTGAGCATTGTTAGATGTGTGTTGTATAGAGAACATTTGAGTGCACCAGAGGAACAACCCCCTAAGTTGACCCGCTGGTGGCTTTTGATTTCACCAGGTAAAACTGCTAAACCATAGCTTTGGGCATATTGCTATTTATTTCTGAAGATGGCAGCAAAGCCACTGCAGTTTGCAAAATTTTAGTTTATCTTGCGTCAAAATGGGGGGCAAAAAAATACACCAAAGGTATGCCAAGAAATGTCATGAACGTTTTGGTCTCTCCATATAGTTGCAGTCACACAAAATGCTCCAAAGTTGCTGACACCGCAAAATTCCCTGGAATTTCACGAGATGGAACAGATTTACAAAATCCGCACCAAACCTGTTCTGCACGTGAAATTCCTCTGATGGTAGGTCTGGCGCATTCCATGTTGCAGCATAATGTTTCACCCAACAGTATTGCCCACTCCTTCTGTAGTCAATATAAATGGAAACTGCCCCTTTCACTGTCCTGGTCACCATTCTCCTGGAGCGCAATGTTTATTGAGTGTTCCCTGAAACCAGATGACTGCAGAAGGCGAACAATGGCCAGGATAGATTTGCAGGCCGCCCTCGGCGGGGTTAGGAGGCCACCTTCCCAAGCCCCCAGGTTCCTTGGTGGACCTCGTTAGCACCACGACCACCAACTGGCCTCTAAGCCCCCCTAATGGGATCCAGCGGCTGCCCATGCCTAGCCGGGGAAGGGTCTGCCTGCCACAGCCGGCCAAGCCCGAAAGACCACATTAGGTCTACATGTAGGGGAGCCGGTCCTGGACAGGAAATGAAGGTGGCCTCCGAGCTCCAGGCCAGCTGACCCTGACGGGACAAGCCTCAAGCTGCCGACAGAGACCCCTGTCAGTGCTGCCGGCCATGGCAGGCCCTCTCTGCTTTCTGTCAGGCGAGTTCAGGGCACCGAGCGCCAGGGCCTGTGCGGGGCTTGAACTTTAGATTTATTAATTGGGGAGAGTTAATTATTTCCAGGTCTCTCCTTTGCCCGCATTTCCCACCCCCATCACTGTGACCTTAACTCTCCCAGGATAAATGTAGGAACTGACTCATTACAGATTTTCCCACTGCACTCTTTTTTTCTTTTTTCTTCCTATTTTTGGTTTATGCTGCTCAGAAAATCTGCAAACCAAAGTGTCTTTCTTTGTTTTTGAATGAAATGCCTAAATGCTACCCATCTAACTGCTAACTTGTGCGATTAGTGCAAGACTGTTTGAGAGAATTCCTTTACAGCAGTTTTGTTTTAGGAGTTTATATTATTCTACAAATCATTACCAGTGTATCTAAAGTAGCCTTAAACTAACCAGCAGTGTGTGCCGGCAGCAGTGGTAGAGCGCCACTGAAAACGTTTTTTTATTTGGAGAGCTAATACCACAAGTGGTAAAACCGATAATGCAGAATACTTTATTATCAGTTACCTCTACATTCAGTTCCACGCCTTGCAAAGAGGTATAACCCGGTTACACCATACATTTTCCCAATTCTGAAATTCAGAATATTGTTGAGTTTTCCCCACAAAAATTCTGGCAGGTACTAATTACCTTGCAAATCGTCTTTGTGGGTAAAGTGTGCCTTTTTGCACTGGTCGTAATCCTGATAGGGTTGCAAATTATTGTTTTTGCCTATAAATGAATTTGGGCCCATTTGGAAAGCAGGCCTCACTGTTTATAGTAAACAGAAATAAATTGGTAAAAAGCCACAAAGATGAATCATATTATGAGATACGACCAGCGTTAAGACGAGTTGATGGTGGAAGAGGAAATGGGTACACAAAGATGAAATAGGAGATAATTGTGGCAAGCAGTGTTTTTAGGTATTGCTTGAGACCGTGATTACACTATCCTAAAATCTTCTGTTTACAAAAAAAAAGATTAAAACGGGCTTAGAGCAAGCCTCCTATTACTTTCGAGTTGTTGGCTTCCACGTAACTCTTGCTTCCTTTCTTCTTTTTGGTCGGCTCCTCCTGCTTCCTCCCGGAGGTTCAGTGTGTGTTCCTGCTCTGGAGCATGGACCATGTACAGCTTCCTGTTTGTGGCCAGTGTTCTTCCACTAGCCGTACACTCCTCTGGGAATTTTTGTTGATGCCTTGCACTCTATTAGAGTGCATGGCACTCTACAGTCTGTCTCTCTCCCCCACCTCTCCTTTGTGAGGCTTGTCCCCCTCACTGTCCTTTGTTGCTGCTCCCTCCCTCCTCCTGCGCAGCTTTCTCATTTTGCTTGTCCCACTACGCTATTTCAGAAATACTGCACAGCGGACTGCTGTTCAACATGGCTTGAAGAAAAAAAAAAGTGCTAGGATGCACAAAGACTAGCCACATCTAGCACTTTTTTTCCTTTACTTTAAGCCACGTTGCACCATATCTATACAAACACTGACAAAGACAATAGATCCTACAAAGGCAAACCTATTGGCTTTGCCAATGCTTATTTTCAACGAGTTGCGGTATGTGTGGGACATTTGTAATTGGCTTTGGTATGCTTCAGAGATCTAGACTGACCTTTCTGAATAGAGTACATAAGTCCTGGCATAAGATCAAAGACAGCAAGAGAGAGATTCCACGCGAGGTAAATTCAATACAGCTTACTGATTCACATTGCGCTCTTTCAGAGAGTGTAGTGTAACAAGCATGACATCAAAAGCGAAGAATGTTATAGAAATAATTACATGTAAATTACCAAAAAGTGTTGGTTCACTTGCACATTCTCTTCTTTAAAGATTTTTTTGTTACTTTCTTTGTGACACCGTTTCTTATACATGACATTACCTAGTCAGTGCATGATACCACTTTCCCATGTATGACGTACAGATTGCATATGTGACATTACTATCAATAATGACCCTGTAGTCAGCAAATTTGGTTTGTTCAAAAATATGGAACCAGGAAAGGTACAATTGATTCAATTTTGAGTTGTGAATAGGGAAATGCAGAGGGAGATGAGAAATCTGCATATAAGGATGCATATGTAAATATGGGGGTAGGTCTTAGTTGGGCTGCCTACCCCACCTCTGGTGGAAGGACTGAAAGAATGTCCTTTGGAATCTGTGAAACATGAATGTAACACACCTAAAGGTAGTATACTTCACTGTTCTGTGACTTGTCGAAAAATGTGCCTGTTTTAAGATTACCTTGTACATTTTTCTGCTGTTCCATCACTCTACTCTGCACCACTCCACTGTATGCCACTGCAATCAACGCTTCACCACTCTACCCAACACCACTGCACTCTACCCTACTACTCTATGCCACTGCATTCTACTCTGCACCACTATACTCTACCCTGCACCATTTCACTCCACTCTACTTTGAAACAATTTACTCTACGCCACTGCACTCTCCTCCACTCTATGCCACTACAGTCTACGCTGCACCACTCTACGGCTCCGCAGTGTATGGCATGTCACTGTACTCTAAATCACTGCACTCTATGCCAATGCACCCTACACCACTTTACGCCAACTACTTTGCATCACTGCACTTTACACCACTATAATCTACAACATTCTACTCAATGCCACTGCACACTACGCCACTGCAGGCTATGTCACTCTACACCATTGGACTCTGTCACTGCACTCTTTGCCACTCTAGTCTACTCTGCACCACTGTACTCTACGTCACTGATCTCTGAATCACTCTACGCCCCCGCACTCTATGCTGTATGCCTCTATGCTCTACGCCACTGTGCTCTACACTACTCTACGCCACTCTACCCTGCACCACTCCACTCTGCCCTGCACCACTCCATTCTATACCACTTCACTCTACGCCACTCTACTCTGTGCCATTGCACTCTACGTCAATGTACTCTACACCACTTTACTCAAAACCAATGCAATCTACTTTGCACCACTGTACTTTACTCCACTTCAATCTAGGCTACTCTGCTCCATGATAATCCACTCTATGGTGCTCTACTCCATTAAACTCTGCTTCACTGACGCTCTACTCCACCTCATGCCATTCTAAGACACTACTTCACTCTATGAAGCTCTACGCAACTCCCTCCATGCCACTTTACTCCACTCTCTCTATTCAATGACACACTACTCCACTCCGCTCTGACAATCTATGCCACCCATCTCTGACAATCTATGCCACTCCGTTCTGACACTCTATGCCACTCCACTCGACAACACTGTACTCCACTATATACCACTGCACTCTGACGATCTACTCTGCTCTATGCCACTCTACAACACTCTACGCAACACCCTCTACGCCACCACTCCACTCCTCGACACTCTATGCCACTCTGCTCTATACCACTCCACGACACTCTATGCCGCTCTGCTCTACACCACTCCACAACACTATGCCACTCCACTCAACTCTGACACTGTACTCCACTCTGCACCAGTCAACTCTATACCCTTCCACTCTGACACTCTACTCCCTCCACAACACTCCATAAAACTGTACGCTACTCCATGACACTCCACTTCAATCCTCTCCACAACACTGAACTCTACTGTACGCAACTCCACTCCATAACACTCCATTTTATGACACTCCATTCCACGCAGTGCCACTCTCCTTTACCCCATTGACTTTTAGCAATGCTGAACAGCAGCGACTCTGGTGTACAACATAGCTAAAACAGGCTACTTACTGGAGGAAATATGTCAATTGCTGAATCTGGAAAGGACTTTCCTGCCTTGATTCTTTGAATTTATTTTGGATTCACAGCACATTTAAAAGTCCGACCAAGTGAAAAAATAGAATTGTTCAGCATTTCATGGAGATCACTCCCTCCGTCCTTTAATAATAATCTGGATTAATATTTGAGTCATGTGCTAGGTGATTTTTTTCAGTTGTATTGATTGCTATTTATTTTTATTTATGAGTTGTAGAGAAGTGATAATGTAAATTATTTTTCTCTTAGATGGCTCTGGAGGCTTATTGATTCATGCAGTACTTAGAAAGTGCATCCATTGTCCAGTTTTATACAAAGTCTACTCTCTCCTGTGCACTGGACCTTTTCAGTGAGCCTAATTATCTGGTCTGGTTTGACAGGACCCCTGTCTCCAAAACATATTGTTACCAATTCATTATCTATCTATCGTCACTGTAAAAAACGAAGGTTACATGGACGTTATAGCGAGGCTCAGATTTCACTCGTACAAAACCAGATACATTTAGCAGTTATAGTTATCTGAACTAACTATAACTTAAGCACCCACAATGCACTGCTTATTACCTCACATATTGCATCACTCACGACCTGGTCAGTGACATCACTGATGACATCATCTGGCGACTGTGAGTATAATAAATATAAATCCATATCCAGGCCACCAAAGATCCACTGCACTCGCGGGCGGGTGCTAGTACTACGTGAGGGTGAACTCACTAGTGCTTTGGCTCCGTCCAGAGTAGAACTACTCCATTTATGCTCTTGGCTGTTTGGTATATCATTCTGCCTTGCATGAGGAGACTGTGTTACATCTGAAAAGTACACTTAGTCATCACATTGTTTTCCATATTCAGTTTTTTTTTTTTATCTCCTGTGTGCATTCTTTAGCAAATGCAATTTTCTTGATACTTTTTTCCCAGCAGAGGTACAGCCAATTTGGTCATGATTTAATGTAGTAAACACCATGCCAGGCATGCAAACAGTATTTGTGCATGTTTTTATCTACATGCTTTAGCACAATAGAGTGAGTCCTGTTGGGTTTGCCAGTGCTTGTTCCATTAGTAAATTTGATGTATTCGGCTTGTGAGCCAGATCAAACTCTAATTAGACTATGATGAACTTCTATATCTGGGTCAGCAGCCCCATTAAAGGGGTCTGCTGCTGTCACGCTGTGTACACTGTTGGGTGTATAAGAACAGGCTATTGTTATTAGAACCTTCCAGCCATTTTACGAGGTGTTTTTTTCAGAAAAGTGGCAATAAAGTTTAGCTAAGTCATAAAGGGAATTAGATTGACATTCCCGCTTGCAGAGACCGGCCACCTTTTGTAATTGCCTCCTTCCCAGCAGAGAGATGGTATTAGGTAGCATTTGTTGCTAGATATGACTCTTCTCTACATAACTACTTTTGACAATTATTGATATTAAGGTCTGGTGATTGGTCTGTTCGACGACCCCTGCGACATTTCTGATTGCTTCCATGTGATCTGGCAAGAGAGTCTTCTCAGCTGAAATGTTCATAAAAAATACAAGTAACTTAAGCTCTAAATAGGCATAGCTACACACACTTTTAACAGGAAATGGCTCTTTAACTTGTGAAAGGCTGTGTGTGTGTGTGTGTGTGTGTGTGTGTGTGTGTGTGTGTGTGTATGTGTGTATGTGTGTATGTGTGTATGTGTGTATGTATGTATGTATGTATGTATGTATGTGTGTATGTGTGTGTGTGTATGTATGTATATTATCTACTGGCGGTCGCCAGTAGATAGTTATAGTTAAAACCTATTTTCCATAGGAAATCCGCAACATTCTATTTGAAATAACTCTTGCGCCGGTTGACGAATCTTCGCAAAAGCTTCCAACTTGTTGGGGCGCTCCGCTCCTACCCTGAAAGTCTCGGGTTGATTTGTCAAGCGGGGGCCGAGAAAAAAGGGGGGTCCCAAAACGCGTTTTCCCCATTTATTTTTCCATAGGATCCTTTCATCGCGGCTACAGCCCGAACTGCTGAACGGAATTACACCAAATTTGGCAAAGAGGTATCCCTTGGTTCAGTGTCGTGCCTTTTGCTTAAATGGTGTAAATCCGTTCAGTAGTTTCTGAGAAAATCACAAATAAAATCACATATATATCTATGGCCGAGTAGGGTCCGCGTACCCTCCCGATCACGAGCTGCATGCTAATTGGCTGTCAACACTCCAAATCAGGAAGTGTTGGCAGCCATTTTGTCCCTCGGTAGAACCGAGGGACAGAAACAAGTGTGCAAAGCGCAAAAAGGGGGCAGGGTAGAAACACCCTGACCCCCTAGGTCTGCTCAGGGGGTCCCACAAGGACCACCTGGGCAGAAAAAAGCATTTTTTTTTTTAATCGGCGGAATGCGCTCAGGGTGCGCGGATCCTGCTGAAAAAAATAAATAAAAAAATCGAAGCGCGGTCTCCCGTGCTTCGATGCAAATTTGCCCCCGGGTGGCCCAAGTCCCGGAGGGATGCGGGGGGTGGGTTTATTGTTTATGGGGGGGCCTCTAAGGCCCCCCAAACCCCAGGGACCGCCACCCCCTGGGACTTTATAAAAAAAATGATAGCGGGAGGGCTGTGCGCCCTCCCGCTGCCCCGGGGACCGCCACCCCCGGGGCTGTTTTTTATTTTTTTATTTTAAAAACCTGTGTGGGGGCTCCAGGCCCCCACACGCCCGGGACCGCCACCTCCCGGGGCACTAAAGATTTAAATATGGGGGTCCGTTACGGACCTCAGAGCCCCGGGGACCACCACCTCCCCGGGGCTTTGAACAAGTTGGGAGGGGGCCGCTCGGCCCCCTCCTGGAGCCAGTGATGGCCCTGGGGACCACCACCCCCCAGGGCCGGCTCCTGCAGTGTCCCGGGTGCCTACCCCGGGACACTGTAGTTTGCTATGACAGGACGGGAGCATCGCGGCTCCCGTCCTGTCCATAGCAAACTTGGTTTGCATTTTGAAAGAGAGAGCAGGAAACCTGCTCTCTCTTTCAAAATGCAAACTAATTGCTTTCCACACGGGGAGCAGCATGTTAGCTGCTCCCCATGTGGAAAAGCAATGCCGGCTCCCACAGGAGGCGGGGAGCCGGCTGGGACTGTGGGGGATTGGGGACCCCCCCACAGTCTCCAACGAGAGGCCAGGCCCCGGGGGATGGGGTCCCCGGGGCCATAAGTGGCCCGGGAGGGGGGCACGCAGCCCCCTCCCCAATTAAAAAATAAATAAATAAAAAAAGCGCAAGGCCAGCCCCGGGGGATGGGGTCCCCGGGGCCTTAAATGGCCTGAGGAGGGGGGCCACGCGGCCCCCTTACCGTTTTTTTTTTTTTTTTTTTTTTAAATGCTCAGGCCCCGGGGGATGGGGTCCCCAGGGCCAAAAGTGGCCGAGGGAAGGGGGGCCACGCAGCCCCCCTCCCATTAAAAAAAAAAGGGGGAAAAAAAAAACGGCATTGTGCCGGAGGCCCCGCCCCCTCCCTGCAGCAGTGTGCAAACGCAACCCCTGGCGCGTTTTAAGAAGGGGAAGTAATTCCCCTTGAATACTGGGGGCCAACTAGCCCACCAGGAACCTCCAGTATGCGCCAGGGGGCTGTGTTGCAGAGAGGTGTACAGAGGCCACGCCCCTTTATACACCTCTCTGCCACGCAGCTCTGTGGCGCTATTTGGAGGTACATGGTGGGCTAGTTCGACTCCAGTGACCCTCAGGATTCAAGGGGACTTAATCCCCCAACTTAAAATGCGCCACGGGGCACATTTGCACAGTGGTGAAGGGAGGTGGCGGGGCTTCAGGTGACATGTGTGCAAACAGGCCCTGTGGTGCATTTTAAGATGGGGAATGAAATCCCCTTCAATCCTGAGGGTCCCTGGGGGCCAACTAGCCCACCAGGTACGTCCAGAAAGCGCCACAGAGCTGCGTTGCAGAGAGGTGCAAAAAGGGGTGTGGCCTCTGAACACCTCTCTGCAACGCAGCTCCTGGCGCATACTGGAGGTACAGGGTGGGCTAGTTGGACCCCAGGGACCCTCATGATTCAAGGGGACTTAATCCCCCAACTTAAAACGCGCCACGGGGCGCGTTTGCACAGATGTCACCTCAGGCCCCGCCCCCTCCCTTCACCATTGTGCAAATATTCCTCTAAAATCAGCCGAACTACGAATTCCGATTTACTCACCTGTTATCAGGAGAGACCTCAGTGCTGCATCTTTGAGCCCAGTACTGATCCTGAAAAGTAATTTTAACCGTACTTACCAGTAACTTGAATTTCCTTCCATAGGCTAACATTGACTGGTTTCACTTGGAAATTCTTCTAAGTGTGGAGTTTTGGAACTTTATAATATTCCTCTAAAATCAGCCGAAATACGAATTCTGATTTACTCACCTGTTCTCATGAGAGACCTCAGTGCTGCATCTTTCAGCCCAGTACTGATCCTGAAAAGTAATTTTAACCGTACTTACCAGTAACTTGAATTTCCTTCCATAGGATATCATTGCCTGCTTTTTGCTGAAAAAGTTTGTTGATTTTTGTAACATACAAATATTCCTCTAAAATCAGCCGAACTACGAATTCCGATTTACTCACCTGTTATCAGGAGAGAACCCAGTGCTGCATCTTTTAGCCCAGCACTGACCTTGAAAAGTAATTCTAACCGTACTTACCAGTAAATTGAATTTCCTTCCATAGGATATCATTGCCTGCTTTTTGCTGAAAAAGTTTCTAAGTGTTGATTTTCACAAACTACAAATATTCCTTAAAAATCGCCTGTATGACTTAAAGGCATTCTTTCAACTGTTTACAGGAGATGCACCAGTGCTGGATCCAAGATCCACCACTGAGTAAGAAAAAGTAACGATAACACTACTTACCTGCTAAGTGAATTTTCTCCCATAGGATAGCATTGGTGATTCTATGTGAAAAAGTTTCTAAGTGTCAACTTTTAAAATACAATAATATTCCTTAAAAATCACTACTGTAACCAAAACGCTTTTACTCAACTGTTTACAGGAGATGTCCCAGGACTGAATCTAGGATCCAGTCCTGTGGTTAGAAAAGTAATCCACAAAGTAACTAATTGCATTTAACTTGAAATTCACATTGAGCTCAATGTTGCATTGTTTGAAATTGTGTTGCCCATTGCAACAACTGTAACTACTGTACTTAAAAGTCTATTGTCTATTTGCAAAGTATTTAAACTAAAGTAATTCATTCTGAGAAAGTATATTTTGTAATGTAATGTATAATGTAATTACAATGTATTTTAAAAAATAAAATATCTAAAAATAAATAGTTTAAAAAATGTAGTAAATCAGTATCAAAAAATAAATATAACAATTAATACATTTAAAAATTGTCATTTACAAAACCTTTGAAATTCACTGAAAAAAACCATAGGTTTCAGACATGTTATAGTTAGGAATTAGCATTTAAAAAACCTTTGAAATTCACTGAAAAAACCATAGGTTTCTGGCACGTTATAGTTAGAAATTAGCATTTAAAAACCTTACAAATTCACTGAAAAAAACCATAGGTTTTAGGGACAGTTATAGTTAGTTGGACATTGCACTCGTACAAAACCCGTGAAATTCCCCGTTATAGTTAGTTCAGGTAACTATAACTCGCGCCCCGCAATGCACTGCTGATGACATCACATATTACATCACTCATGACATGGTCAGTGACATCACTGATGACATCTCAAATGACATCACTGATGACATCACTGATGACATCATCCATGTGATAATTTGATGCATCTTCTCACACCCTAATATAACTTTTGATACACCCACTGTAAATTACAGACTGCCATTGTCAAAACCATAGACACTCCAACACCAATTACTATATACACACTCACTGATTCTTAGGTCTACACACACACATCTACTCACTCACCCGTACAGTCATTCATACTTATAGTCACTCAGTACAGGACTATCATATGCACTCATACACCTATATAAACACTCACACACCGCCACTCATCCATAGAGGTACTCACACACCTAGTCAGTCATGCAAAAATTAAGCACACACCCATTTACTCACCTATACAGTTATACACACACACCAGCTCACTTACTCATACAAATACTAGCACATTCTTATGCTCTTATACAATCTCTGATACAAGCACACACTCATCCATACAGTCACTATCACAATCACACACTCTCGCTTATAGGTATTTATATACTCCAACACACATATATACTGCCTTTCACATACGTAGTTACTCACACATGTACCACTGGGACATACATTCACTCACTAACACACTCTTACACACACTTACCCACCCATACAGTCTATCACAGATGCACTCTTGTAACCATCCATCCAGTGAATCACCCACTCGCACATCTATGCACAGAGTCGCACACACCCCACCCACACAAACACTCAGGCACCCATACAGATACTCCGCCAACCAATCAATAACTCATATAGACACTCATGTAGCTATTCACAAACCCATGCTGCCACTTACACAGCAACAGACAGACGGATACAGACATTCACCCAGTTTAGTCACTAACCCATGCATTCAGTAAGATACGTTTAATCACTCACTTATAGAGTTAGTCACGCACCTACTAAATCATCCATTCAGACACTTATACACCCACTCATTCTTCAATACGCCTTTCCCTATATATATTAAACATATTTAAACTTTACAGAAACACACAGTCACTGGATGATGTCATTTGAGATGTCATCAGTGATGTCATCAGTGATGTCACTGACCATGTCATGAGTGATGTAAAATGTGACGTCATCAGCAGTGCATTGCGGGGGCGCGAGTTATAGTTACCTGAACTAACTATAACGGGGGAATTTCACGGGTTTTGTACGAGTGCAATGTCCAACTAACTAGAACTGTCCCTAAAACCTATGGTTTTTCAGTGAATATATATATATATATATATATATATATATATAACGTGATGGACGTAAAAAATAGAACGTGATGGACTTTACATTCCTTTTACTAGTATGAACCTTTATTCCAAAAACATTTTTGATCATGTCAGATTTTCATGTGATTTTTTTCCAGTTGTTGTTGAGTTCCGAAAGAGCTTTCTTTTGAAGCTTTGAACTGCTAACATTTAAAATTTTAGTTTCTAAAATGATCAGTAACATTGCAATCTTCAAAACATTTGTAATATTCATTAAAAAATTCAAAATGAATTTCAAATTATGATCTTCATGACACGCGGCTTGATTATTGGATTAACGTCAATCTTACCTCTTACAACTGCGATATCACTTTAACCTGCCTCAAATATTGAACGCAGTTAAAAGTTGGATCATGAAAACAAAGGCATATGTAGTAAAATAAGGATTTTTCTTTCATTCCTACTGTTAACACTAGATCGTTCTATTTATAACATGTTGTTTCTTATTGAGTTGAGCATCAATGTCTACATTTAAAAAAAAAAAAAAGAAATCTGTGAAGCATTCTTGGATTTTAGCTGAATACTTTAATCATATTTGTTTGAATCTTAAAAGAAATTTGAAGCAACTGTTATTGGGCAAATCCTAATGAAGTGTAATCCACTCTCTTAAATATACTGTATGCATGGTGCGATATTTACATTTGTAGAAGCCAAAGCCTTTAGCCGAGCGCCATAACTGGAGGAGCTGATGCATCGCAGCATTATAGAATTGGCATTGTTTACCTATGTGACGACACTGCTCTTGATGCCCACCTGCCATGATCCTTATTTAGTGTCTAAGAGATGCAGTCTTAAGTATTGAAACCGAAGGGAGACAAAGCTGAAAAGGGGGTTGAAACCTTCTCATCACCATCCAGACCAAAATCATGTTTTTTTTTTTTTACCACCAGACTTTCTGCGTATTGTATAAACGGTGTAAATATTGAGATCAATGTTTTTGTTTATTGTTTGTGAAATAAAATACGGCCGGGGTTTACGACCCTTAATCCAAGCTGGTGTGTTGTCTACCTTGGGGTAAGAGGGCGGTGGATCTGACTGCCCTATCAGGGGCCCCAAGGGTTTCTTGAAGTAAGAGTGGCTTGTTTGATTAAGGGAGGGGCACTCGGCCGTACCTGGCCATACATCCTTTGACTGCTCTTATCTCAGCCAGTGTCGCGTTCACTCAAACTATCTATTTAAATCACTTTCTTTTTATAGTGTATTGACTAAGACAGCTTTCATGTAAAGTTTAACCCCAGTGTTCTGAGGTCCTGTAGCTCAGAACCTCTGATGAAGTACCACCATTAGAACCCAAAGTACAAACCCCATAGCCAGGTTCAGTTGATTTAACCAAAAACCCTGCGTAGGCCAATACAGCAAACATAATTCAGAGAACTAAGGCCCGGAGCTGTGTTACTAAGGTCTGACAATGTACTCAGACTCTGATTCATCAACGGAAATAGCTACAACCCTATGATAAAGGTCTCCAAGCACCAGATCCTAGCCCGTTACCAGGATCCTTCCCGTAGACTACAACCGCTAATATCTAGAAGAAGCTGCACAATACACTCATTTGGTCATACCCCTTAGAATAAAATTTCCGGCACCACCACTTACTTGCAACAGGGTTGTCTCAACTGCACGAGCTGGTGATTGACGGCTATTACTCATTTTGGTGAGGGAAGAACCGACTGACCCCTCCCACGCAACCTGCAACCCCCCTTTACCCGTTACTGCAACTCTGCTGATGAAAACAATTTACACATGCAGCATTCACATGCGTTTTATTGGAGAGTAAACAATCTTCTCCTCTCTCTTGGCCAGTGCTTAATTTGTAACAAAAAATACGTGTCGGGCCCCTCTTCAGGAGGCCACTGCAGCTTGCACCACCCATCGCCCCCGCCAGCGCTGACACTGACACAACCAATACAGCTACCAACCATCAATCTACTATAAGTATGACCATTCAGACTATTCCAGGTCGCCAAAGCTATATGAAGGGTTTGTGTGGCAGGTATTAGTCATTTTTAATGTATATGGAATTAATAAACAACTCTCATGTGCTCATCTCTAAATTAGGCAAACAGCCCCATCCTGTGGCAGACTGTCATAAGTGCTGGTGCCTACATTTAAGTGCCAGGGCCAAGCACTGGAAACCTCCGGCTCAAATTAAGCACTGCTACGAGCATCTCCTTAAGGATAACTAGCACTGCACTCCAACACCAGCATCATTATGTGAGTCGGGTGAAAATGCACCAGTGGAAACCCCTTCTGGATGAATCATAACTGAACCAGTGTGTGCAAAGCGCCTGGAGGCCAAGTAATTGGCGAACTCTGTGCAATACAAATAGTGACATAAGTCGAGGCTTTGGTATTGGGGAAACTGGAGTTCTGATCCTCTCATCCTTACTTGACCTAAGGCGTGTGATCCTGGGCAAAGCAATATATCATCCCCAGCTTCACTTTACTCTATCTGTCTGACCTGGGAGTGCCTAGAAGTAGAGTGCACATAAGTTTTATGTACCGTAGAAGTGTGGACCGCTATGTTCTGGCGGGAAGCACGTGGAAGGTAGCAGCGGTGTTCATTCAGCAGTGCCCGCCTCGCTCTCTCTCTCTCTCCTTTCAGTGTCCCGCCTTATCTTGCTATCCTTATTGTGAAAGAGGCCGCTGTATAGAACACCCACGTGCAGAAGTAGTCTGTTACATGAGTGCGAAACCAGAAGTCTTTAAACCCTCTCATTGAGTTAGAAATATGCCCGCAGGGTGTATAACATGATCAGATTACGTATTAACTATTTTGGTCGCGCGCCAAGTTTAATAGACACTAAGGACATTTTCATCGAACTAGGAACTAAAGCTGAAGCTGTGTATTTTTTTTCTGGTTGCAAAAGGGGCTACCTATCTGGCGTGACAGACAGATCTTCGATTCCTCGTGCGCTATTTTTGTTTTTTTAAATGAATAATTACGAAATATTTTCTGGCAGCAAAACATGGAAAGGGTGGTGCAGGTCCCCCCGCGGCACAAGTGGCCGATATTTCTGATTTGAGTTAATTCTCGTATCAGGGGGGACCGTGCTAACAGGGTGTAATTGCTTCCAGATAGGGCCGAGGGGCTTGTGTGTGTTGGATGAAGGGCCGGGGTAAGTGAGCGCTTCCTGTGTGAATTACCTTTCTCCATTCAGGCCTCTCCTGGAGTTTGTCACTCCTGCCATTGAGAGTGTGTGTTTTCCGTTTTATTCCCGAGCTGCTGTTCGGAAGCTGAACACTTCCCGTCAGAGGGTTGAGGTCGTTTGTCTTTTTAGGTCGAGCCTAGCCCTACCAGACTGTCGGAAGCATATTGTGGCTTACCAAGAACATGCAGTGGCTTGGAGCCTGCCTACTGCTTACTATTTGTCTGCTTGCTTGTCGCTCTACTTTGCTTGCACCTTATTCGGGTCCCAGCTTGTCTAACTTGTGTTTCCCCCACCGATGGAGCATTGCCTCTTAACAATCTATTGGCTGTCACCGCTGCCTCCACTGCTTGCTTTTCAAGCACTAGTGTTTAATTTTGTGTGAAGCTCTCCATTAGAGTGCATGTATTTTCGAGTTGTCTCTCTCATGCAGGTCACTCCCCCTGCTCTCCATGTTGCTCTGTATTGCCCAACTGTTTATCCCTGCCCTCCTCCCTGTTTCACTCGGCCGTGTACATCTCCCCATTGCTTTCCCCCAACCCATGCCCTCCCCCATTGCTTTTGTGTCCCCTCTCTTGCTGCTTCAGTGCCCCCCCTCCCCCGTCTGGCTTCCTCCCTCCGCTTGAGAGCTTTTAAAAAATAAAAGGGCATTTGCACTTTTTATTTTCTTTAAAGTTACTCATCCAAATCTGATCCATAACTATAAAAAGGGGAGAAAAAAACACCTGTCATTTGTAGGTGCTCCCTACAAAATAACAGACGGTCACATCAAAGATTTTTTATGTATTTATTTTTCAACTTTAGCCATGCTGCACAGCATTGTGTATGATGTGCATGTCTGTGGCATATTGGCTTTGCCAATGATTTTTAGAGTCACAGAGGTGAGACCTACTGGCTTTACCAATGTTTGTTTCACTACTTGTCTTTGTGGGGGAGTTGCATCTTATTGTATGTTATGTTACACAGAGTTATAAAGCAAGAGCCAGCCGTGGCCGCTGCAGGTAAGAGCGGTGGGGCCGGTTGGGGGGGATTTCGAGAAACGACCATGAGGGAAAATTAAATAAATAATTTTCCCTCTTGGTCGTTTCTTGACCCTTGTGTGTATGTGTGCTGACAAGGACATCTAGATTACATGGTGTCAATTTGTGGGCTTTCTTAGGGTTATGCATTTAGGGGACGGGTCAACCAAAACTCTACTGCCCCATGTGTATTTAAAGGTAGTGGGTCACAGTTTGTAAATGGTCGACACCCAGAGTTAGAGCCATTGGGTAAAGTGAGCTTTTCCAGCACCACCTGTGGGTGTGTGTGTAGGTGGAGGGAAACGTGGTCATCGATTGTGTGATTCCCATTAATAGTGTCCTTGTGACCAAATATAAAGTTGCCCCCTCATTAGTGAATCAGAGAGCCAACATAGTGGCCATGTTTGCAAATCAAGGCAGTTTTAAACTTCTAAAGACCAGATTTATAGTTTGTTTTTTTTGTTGCAAGAAATTGGCGACCGCATGCATTTGTGCTTTATGCAGGCAATGTGTGTGGTATTATCAGAGAAATAAACAGTAAAAACTGGCCCAAAGACACTTTTTTCAAGTACTGATTTCAACAAGAGGAAGAGTCACCAGAAAATGTGTCCACGTTAGCAATAACAAGTTGTAAAAACTTGAGAACAAAAATGTCCTAATGTGATATAGATCAGCGTGATTAAAATATCTGATATTCTGGTCATTGGACATTTTCTTTATGCTTCACATGGTGTGTGCGGTATTACCATTTCATCTTCCAGTAATATTGGTGATGTTTCTAGAAGCCTTTTGCTGACCGATGAGACATAGATTAATGACCAGCAGAAGATCTACTGTTATTCCCGAAATTATAGGCTAGGTAAATAAAAACTGCAGAAGGGGCTGCAATAATGGTATTGTCTGATCTCATGTTTTCAAAATATTTGCCAACCAGATCCCTAATCGGAACTAAATTGACACCAATACTGTTTTCTTGTATATCCTAATGGAAGACCTATTGGCTTTGCCAATCTTGTTAACTTTGTTTTAGCTATTTGATCATTGTGTGGTGGCAGTCAAATAACACAACATTTGTAAGACCACCTGTCCTGAAGTGTTTCACACGCCTTAGGGACCATACACTTAGTGAAGTCAGAGCTAGGCTGACAGAGTCCTTTGGTGGAAGTCGGAAATTGACTTAGGGGAGGTTCACACCACTGTTGCACTTGGGGTGCTAAAGGAAAATGTGATTGCATTATTGAAAAGTTTGAGAACCCAAATGCTGAGGAAAATAGCCATCGTAAAACTATGATAAACCGTAGTGTATGAATCATTAAAATAAGTGCACAAAATGATGTATCTATCTCCAGCATAACATCATGTTTTATGTTAGGCTCGTGAAATTTTCCATATTTGGGCTGTGGTTTACCATGATGCGGACCACAGCAGTTTTAAATTTATATGCGAAATCCCCCATAGTTGAATTTCAAATAATGAACAGTAAAAACAATGTATCCACTTTGTGATGCAAAGTCGCCATGGCATTGATGGAGATCATTTTTTTTTTTTTTTTAGTGTAGACTATGTTTGTGTATTTGTTTTGAATTTTTGTGTGCTTATATCTGGCCTACCCAGTCTTTGGAGCACTGTATAACATTTACAATTGAGGCAGAATTGTCTTTTCTTTTTTCCTCCCTCATTCACAGTCAATATCATTATGACATATATCATTTGACTACAATAGTACTTGAATCAAATGGTTTGATTGGTACATGTTTTCAGTGAGACCACTGTGGAAGTTTTTATTCTCGGTCACTTAATTGTTTTTCAAAGTTTATTTTTTAGTTGATTGTATGGTTTCTTCAAAGATTTAATCTGTAGTGTGAAATTAAACACATCAAAAAGTGGTTAGTAATTTGCTACAAATAGATATTAGAATCAGTTTAATGCAAACCAGATTAAAAATGCTGCAGGTGAGTGAGTAAAAATGTTGTTTAAACTGCAGCTGCAATTATAGTATGCGACGTGTGTTTTAACGTGGCTGCTGGCAGCAGGCATTGCAACCTCGAAGGCTGGCGGCAGAAGAAATATTTTTTTTTTCTAATTTCCCAACTTAAACAAAAGGATTTCAACATGTCGTATGGGCCCAGTTTGAGTGGTTAGATATAGTCAGGGTGGTAATACCACTATTACAAAATAATGCATTAAAAATGCAATTTATCTGTCGTAGAATATATCATGTATTATTTATACCAATACATGTATTGCCTTTACATGTGGAGCCATAGGCCATTGTAGCCTGTTCAGCTGTGTGCCACTTTGGCGTGCTAAAAACGCAGCTTTCCTACCTTTTAATGTACTGGTTGTGTGCAATTTCTGGGTTCGCAGCTTGCATCTGTAAGAATAGCAGCCAGCTCCGGAGGAAGGCGTCAATCAATCTAACTTTTTTCGGATGGAAAAACCTGTTTACGAAATTCGAGGGCTGTGGCTGACAGACCTGAGCAGAGCATTCGTACCTGTGTTGACATAGGGAGCTGGCCCATTATCTCCGTCTATCAGTCCAACTGATAACCCCATGGTCTGCTCCACTAAATACGAAAAAGTAGATGGCTTGATAAGACCCCACCGAGATTATCCATTCTGCTGAGGTAACTGAAAACAAAAAGCATGCCTTTCGAGGTCGCACGTAGACCGCGTGATGAACATGTGGTTCTTTTGTACTGCTTCTTGCCTAACCCTTCCGGCTGGAGCGACGCGCCGTCCCGCCGACGAACGGCACTTGTGTGTGGTTTGTTCTGCCGGTTTTGTTAATTATTTGGTGCTCGGAGATGCACTCTTTTCTAGGTTTCCTTTGTGGCCAACGCTTTGCACCTTCCACGCAGAAATAAGCCTAGCTTTAACAGCTACCTGCCAGCAATTTGACAAGGGCAGGGCCTTTTCCTGCTGTTTGGAGGCCGTGACACTTGCTTTGTTGGCCAAGAGTGGGCATTTTCTATACTGTGTTTGACAAGCCTAGACCTGTCCTGAGATGAATTGACCCAACTGTGGCCTATATCACGACATCAAGACCTGTTAGAAGTTGGGGATCCCAACACGAAGATGAATCTGTTACTAAGGCAGGAACATCTGATCCTGTCATCAGTAATCCATTTTCTCTCTTCGTTTGTTCCGCAAACTCGGGGTTTCCTCTTTCTGTTCCCCAGTCAGTGTTCATGTGTCACTGGTTAAACTTGCAGAGTTCACTTTATAAAAGATGACATTCATTCTCTGACTCTTCATTTATAGAGTATAAAGTGTGCCCTTTTTGGCTGACCCAGTCTAATATGGCCTGCTAAATTGGGTGTATTAGGAAATTCTGATAGTGGTGATAGGGCCCAGCACAACAGTTATATGTAGTTCTTCCTCCCACGGCTTGTACTGTTTTCCTACCAGTAAGTCATAGCCCATTGTCCCTGATGTGTTTAAGGACATGACTGGTGTGGTGGCATGTCTGGTCTTATCCTCTTTGGTGCTTAAGACACACATGGGTGTAGTGGGATTATTGAGAAACTAAGACCTTAGTGTAGGTGTTGGTAATGGACGGACAGAAGATATTGGAAGGGGTATGTGTTGATATTGCTTGGCTGGTGGGTGACGAATAAGGTCGGTCATAGAAAGAGATCATTCCCCTATGCGATACCTCCCGTCTTTCAGCCATTCAAACAAAGGTGGATGCCGTTCATCTACCAATGAACTTGTTTTAGGTAGGTGGTGATGTAATGTACATCCAAGTTTCTTAACCAAGTGTAGAGATTGATATGACCTACGTATATTTGGAATTTAAGTTCCTGCTGAGATAACAGCCAGGCCAAAGGTGGACACTTATCATGCCTCCTAAACATCACAAGCCAGTTTTAAGACTGGGCCAATACCCCTGCGAATCGTGCCCCTTCACCCATCACTTCTCATAATATGGAAGCTGTGACAAGTGGGCATCCATGCACTACTTTATTATTATTATTACCATTTGTAGAGCGCATGGCTACCTCCAACGGGGGTGTCCCGGCGCTAGTATCGGCAACAGCAGCAGGATTTAAGCCATATGAGGGATTTCAGGGAAGGCTAAACAGCCACGTTTTCAATGTTTTTCTAAATAACCTTTCTGTCTTAGCCTTCATGATGTGTAATGGCATGGTATTCCATATGGCAGCCGTTTTTACTGAAAACGAGCACCCGCCAATTGTGGATTTTTTGAATCGTGTAGTAACCAGCAGTTCCTGAAGATTGGATCCTAGGACCCTGGTCTGGGAATATTTCTGTATTCTCCTTTTCAGGTATTTTGGACCCCTCTCCCCCAATGCTCTGTAGGCTAGGGTCAGAGCCTTAAATTCAATTCTTTTCCGTACTTCTCTAGAGCGAACTCTCCCTGTAAACACAACAATCAGAAACTTGAATCATTTGGATACCTTGGGTCTCCTCGAGAACCTGGGAGCGGTCTGTGTGGGAGTAGCCTACCTCAGTACCTTCTGGTGATGAAAGTATAATTGTGCAGGCTTACTCCAGGACCTCATTTTAGGTATCCTGAAAAGTTTTACTGAATACTGATGAATTAAGGTGACCACATACAAATTATCAAGCAGTGCAGCAAACTAAAAATGCAGATTCTTCCTTGTAATTCCAGATTTTAGATCCAGGAGATTAACTGGAAAGTGTATATAAAAAAATCAGCCCCTCATTTAAGATAGTGAAGGTTCCATTTGTGACATGAACTAGTAGAAGATCAAAAATGATGCATACTTTGGGGCCGATTCCGATCTCGGCCGGTAGGGCTCCGAATCGGATTCGGCTTTACCGGATCCGATTCGGAGCCCTGTTTCCCGACCGATTTGTACGTGCGTCCGGGCGAGCGAGTACGATGCGAAATCTCCGACCGGCTCGTTCGCGAGACCCAGCCGCACCGACCGACTCGTTCGCGAAAGCCGACCGCTCCGACCGACTCGCTCGGACACGCCTCGCACCGCGCTATGGAGACGTTCCCCGGCCGGGCAAGTACGATGCGCGCCGCGAGCAGTCCGACCGACTCGCGCCGTCCGGTTCGAAGAAGCAGTCGGAGCCGTACTTTGGGGGTCCGTGTCGGACCCCCCTGTACGCGTAGCTGCGCGAGTCGCACACAGGGGGGACCCATGGGTCCCCCCTACCTGTGCGTGTACGGCGCGAGTCGCTTCGCCGCGTACCCGCTGTAGGGGCGCCCTTGTTCGCCTCGCACGCATTGAGTCAATGGGAGCCTGCGTACGCGTTGTACGACCGGCTCCGATTGACTTCAATGGGAGTCCGACCGACTCGAGTCCGATAGCATACGTGCGCATCGTACTCGTTCGGTCGGGCTGCTAGGGTCCGATTCGGTCGGAAATCTCTCCGGGTCCGGCTCGGTCGGTGAGATTTCCGGCCCGAATCGGAATCGGCCCCTCTGTCGCACCCTTTCAATGTTATTGCGAGCAAAAATATGAAATCACACCTCCAATACAGTGTGCTGTTACTATCCCCCCGTATTCACATATCAAGATCCAGTGTCCCCCCTTAGTCTAAAACCTTTGCCTCGGAATCACGGCTCTGGCGGAACATGATGGCATGCAAATTTTCACAAAGGGGCACCAATTTTTTCCTTTAATTGCATCACTTAAAAACTAAGAACAATACCATGCTGTAAGGTGGTAATAAAATGGTAGGATACTCGAGTGGCTTCAGTGTGCTCTTCTGAGACCCCAGTACAATCTGCCAGTGGCAGGTCCTCTGCTATGGCGGAGGAGCGTCTCCCCACTGCTTTTGAGCAATGGAAAGGAAAGGAAATATAAAATGATAATAACTTTGAGTTATCATTTTATATTTCCGTGGCGGGCGGGCGGGCGGGCTGCTCTGCTCTCGGAGCAGGGGAGGAGTGGTTTGCCCACTCCTACGTGCGCAATGACTGTTTGGTCAGCCCTCTCGGGCCGCCCAAACCAGTCATGCGCACTTTACTTTCCCTTTTCTCCATGCATGCTGCATCGAACCAGGACGCTCAAAACCAATCACAACGCTGCAATGCAGCGTTGTGATTAGTCAGGGGAGCCTGGCTGTTCTTCCTGGCTTCCTGTCCCACAAGGAGAGCAGGAGCAAGGAGCAGAGACACGGGACCCGGTGCAAAGGGGCAAGGTAAGTGTGTAATAATTTTTTGTTTTTATGTTTTAAATTGTTCACCCTCGCAAGCGCTCATCCCCTGCGCCTGCTGTGCCACCTGCGAGTCATGTCGGTCACCACCGCAATCTGCAACTCATGGCTTTGAATCACCGCAGGGCTCATACAGCTTTTTATCCTTATGAGGCGGATAAAAGGTACTATTGGTTTGGCTAACAAGAACACCTATAATCCAGGCACCAACTGGCCAGTTTAGTACCATGGTAGGTGAATATAGCGAGAAATACGTGGCCTCCCTGCACTTTGAAAAGAAGCATGTTCACAATTCACAATTTTTCGAACTCCACTTAAACCTTACTTGTGCTGTAATAGAAAACACCCCCCTTTAAGCAAGACACAAGACTATGATCTGGATAAGAAATGTTTTCCACTGGACATCTCTTTTTACCACCTTTTCTGACATCTCAAAAGCAAATAACATGAGTTGATATCTTTGCCGCTACCAGTGAGACAAAAGTTTTCCTTGCTTCATAATTCTATGACTAAATGTTGGCCATTACTCAAGAATAAATATGAGATATTTTGATGTCCTGTAACCTTTTGGTCTGACATCACCTGTTTTGCTTCCTGGATGTTCACTAGCCCACACAGACAATGGAAAACATCCGTGCGTGCCCCCCGCCGATGTGCATCTCTCATGGTTAAAAAAATAAATAAAGTGTTACTAACACCAAACCGTGCTTGTGAGTCACTCTCGCTGTGTATCATCAAAACTGAGGCAAAGACTATTTATGGCACAATTTTGCAACTTACTGCACATGTAAAGATAGCTGCATCTAATTTGAGTTGGGTTCAACTGTGTCCAAGGAACAGAGCTTCCGTCACTGGGCGAGACTACTTTTTTATAGGGGAAAATTAGGCTATTTTGTGTAGTGTTGGGGTGATCTGCATGAACATTTAAGTGGCAAAGTTATGTTGTTTTCCCAACATTTCCTAAATGCTATCTCTCCGGTTTGTAGAAGAGGTGAACTTGCAATATAATAGGATTATTGGACGAATAGAGAGCTTTCTTTGAAATTGACAATGCTGCCCACCTATCTCAATTGTGCTCATCATTAAACTTCAATAGAATCAAGTTTTTGCTGCTTTAACCACTGAAATATAGATATGCATTCACACACATATATATACTGTATTTTGGTGCTTGCGTTGCACAAAACGCAGTTGAATTAAAAACAAGATTTCCTAGGGAACCATGGAATATAAAAAGTATGTCATGGTTTCCTGTGAAATATGGATTTAACGTAGGAAGAGCTCTGAAATCACGCTAAAGGTTTTTACCATTTTCATGGCTACTAGGATAATTTGGCATGGAAGATCAAATTATGTAACAATGATTTGTAAACTATCCAGCAAGAAATGCAAATCATTCAGTACATTCACTTAAGTTGTATTTTCATCTATTTGAATTAAAATGTTTTGTGAAATCTGAAAATTAGGTGGTAAATGTAGTAAATTTATAATTATGTGGTAAACGCTGTAGCTACAAAATCTCATAACAGCATAAATACACTGGCCTTCACCATTGTCCATTGTTTTAACAACAGTTTTTTTTTTTTGGAGCTAAATAGAACCTAAACCATGTAATTCGACTCAGTGCTATGGTAAGCTGCACTTTGAAGAAAACAGCTTTTTCAAACTAAGTATCCCAAAATAAAATGTACTGTAAAAGACATCGCAGGTAATGTGAAATATGGTCTTTTCTTTGCCATCTTGGGGTCCCAACAATATTTGCAAACATTCAAAATATATAATATACGCACACACATCAGGAAGTGTTGGCAGCCATCTTAGGCCTCGGCTTGAAGCTGAGTCCCACAAAAAAGTAAAAAATAAAGAAAAGGGAGCAGGGTAGAAATATCCTGAGCCCCCCCACCCCCAGATATGGTGGGGGGGGGGATCCCCACAGGGACCTCGCTGGGCATTATAATTCAATTTTTCAATTTTAGTCGCAAAATTGGGGTAAAAAAACGGTCTCCCTTGCTTTTTTTAAAGGAAGCCCTCGGTCGGCCAAAATATAGGAGAGGGGCGCATGGGGCCCCCGCCTAGGGTTTAATCAAACCTAGGAATACCACCTCCACAGGGTTTTTTTTAATTTAAATTATGCAGGGAGTGCCCCTCCTGGGGACCACCACCTCCCTGGGGCTTCTTTAATTAATAAATAGGGGGCCTTCTGGACCCCCCCCATCCCTGGGGACCGCCACCTCCCCGGGGCTTTAGAAGTAAAAATGTGGGGGAGATGAGTGGACCCCCCGGAGGCCTCCACCTCCCCGAGGCAAATTCTAAAATAATGGCTCTGGGACCGCCATCCCCCAGGGCCGGCTCCTGCTATGTCCCGGGCTGCCCTCCCCTGGGACATAGCTGTTTGCTATGGCTTGGCGGGAGCTTTACTGCTCCCGCCAAGCCATAGCAAACTGTGCTCCGCTTTGAGCAAGCAAGAGCATTTTGCACTCGCTTGCTCAAAGCGGAACACAGCTCTTGCTTGCTCAAAGCAGAGCACAATTGCTTTTACACACAAGGAGCTGCATGTTCGCAGCTCCCTATGTGGAATAGCAATGCCGGCTCCCACAGGATGTGGGGATGCCGCGGGGGCCTTGAGGCTCCTCCCGCAGTCCCCAACACTTATAAGTGGATGCCCTGGGTGGGACCAGTGCACCCACAACAGAGGTGGGCCCTGGGAAATTGGGTCCCCTGGAGTGAAATCTGCCCGGGAGGGGGGGCGCGTGTGCTGCTCCCCTCCCTATATTCTTGTTTTTAAAAACAAATGCAAAGGCTGGGCCCCGAAGGATGGTGTCCCTGGGGGCAAAGATCGGCCCGGTGAGGGTGGCCGCTCGAAACCCCTCCCCATTAAAAAAAAAAAAAAAAAAAAAAGGCATGGCCCTGAGGGATGGGGTCCCTGGGGCCAAGAATGGCCCAGGGAAGGGGGGCCACGCCGCTCCCTCCCCTGGTTATTAAAAAAAAAAAAAGAAGAAAAAAAAACTGCAAGTCGCTGGAAACTCCGCCCCCTTTCACCACCACTCTGCGAACTCGCGTCCTGGCGCACTACTTGTTAGGGGATGAAGTCCCCTTGGCTCCAGAAGGTCCTTGGGGGGGGGGGGGCAACAAGCCCTCTTATTGCCTCCAGTAAGTCCTACACTATGGGGTTGCTGAGAGGACTTTGGAGGCCATGCCCCCTTTCTCCACCACTCTGCAAATTCTCCTCCTGGCACACTGCTGGTTGGGGAATGAAGTACCCTTTGCTCCAGAAGGTCCTTGGGGGCTAACAAGCCCTCCTGTTACTTCCAGTAAGTCCTACACTGTGGGATTGCTGAGAGGTCTTCTTGGGCCACGTCCCCTTTCTCCACCACTCTACAAACACGCCTCCTGGTACATTGTTGGTTGGGGAATGAAGTCCTATTGGCCGCTGAGGGTCCTTGGGGGCCAACTACCCCTCCTGTTACCTATAATAAGTCCCACACAGCGGGATTGCTGAGAGGTTGACAGAGGCCATACTCCCTTTCTGCACCGCTCTGCAACCATGCCTCTTGGCAAACTGCTGGTTGGGGGATGAAGTCCCCTTGACTCCACATGGTGCTTGTGGGCCAACTACCCCTCCTATTACCTCCAGTAGATCCCACAGAGCACTAATGCTGTTAGGACTTCGGAGGCCATGACCCCTTTCTCCACCACTCAGCAAACGCACCTCCTGGTGCACTAATGGTTGGGGGATGAAGATCCCTTGGCTGCTGAGGGACCTTGGGGGCCAAAAAGCCCTCCTGTTATCTCCAGTAAATCCCTTACAGCTCAATTCCTGAGAGCTGGTCAGAGGTACTGCCCCCTTTCTCCACCACTCTGCAAACGTGACTGCTAGTTAAAAAAACCATACAAATTCACATTAAAAAAACTAAGGTTACAGGGACGTTATAGTATGGAAATAGAATTTTAAAAAGCCTTAGAAATTCCCTGGAAAAAATAAAGGTTATAGAGACGTTATAGTTAGGCTAAGATTTCATTAGAACAAAACCAGTGAAATTCAGGAGTTCTAGTTACCTGAGCTAGCTATAACTTACGCCCCCTCAATGTACTGCTTATGACCTCACATATTACATCACTCATGACATGGTCCGTGAAGATTAGCGTACTTATTTTAGTCAGAATAAGTTAATAAATGTGAGATATGTTTAGGCATTTAAGAACTTCTTTAGAACATCAAAAATATATTTTGCAATTAAAATTGAGTAAAATGAATGTTGTTTATTTCTCATATATATTATGGCAAATGATTATATAATTTTTCCTTTTTTCCCCTTTTATTGTTGTTCCAAGCGATTACTCAATGTATTTATTTCCTCTGCTCGATTAAAATAATGATAAAAAGAAAAAGACATGGTCAGTGACATCACTGATGACATCTCAAATGACAATTCAAACAAAGGGTAACTGTTCCAAATGTAGGCGCAATAGCCATCCACATCAAAGAGAAAAGAAGTGGAAACATGAGAAACCTATGTCTAAACCCCACAGACTAGAGGCAAGCGCAAGTCTTGTCTCTTGATGCCCTCACACATCCCGAGGGATGTCCTGCTTCATCATCGGGCGTTGCTCCTCGTCGGGCCGGCGCTGCAATGCCGTACGGGTCCCCCGAAGGGTCGCTTTGGCAGAGATCTTTTGTTGGTACTGCCGTATGATTAGTGAGGGTGTGAGATTAAGGGTTCTGAAAGAAGGGTGACCGAAAGTTACTGAGGCACATTATGCCCAATCAGTAACACACGACCTACGGGTTTTTTAACCTGGCAAGGGAACCTATGTATTAAACTTAATTCTCCCTGGTATCCCTTAGCTAGTTTTATCATTCACTCACTCACTCACCCTTCTTTCAGAACCCTTTATCTCAAACCCTCACTCATCATACGGAATTATCAACAAAAGATCTCCACCAAAGCGACCCTTCGGGGGACCCGTAAGGCATTGCAGCGCCGGCCCGACAAGGAGCAACGCACGATGATGAAGCATGACATCCCTCAGGATGTGTGAGGGTATCAAAAGGCAAGACTTGCGCTTGCCTCTAGTCTGTGGGGTTTAGACCTAGGTTTCTCTTGTTTTCACTTCTTTTCTCTTTTTCTTTGATGTGGACGACTATTGCGCCCACATTTGGAACAGTTACCCTTTGTTTGAATTGAGATTAACACAGGGAGCACGGGTACTGGACCACAACTTGCTCCGAGTTCCCCCTTCTTCTTGTTACATCTCAAATGACACACCAGTGTATATATACTATACGTTTGTGCATGTCAAATCCTTGAGCTCATATGTAAGGGATACCAAGGATTTTATTAGTGAGATCGATAGTATACATTGGGAACAGGAATATCTCCTGATCTCGCTAGATGTCAGTAGCCTTTATACGAGCATAACATTCTAGAATGAGATGTTGGCACGCAAATACTTTCTACAGACCAGGCCATTGGTGTTTTATGAGCATAATTTGATGTTACTTGACATGCTGAAATTATGTTTGATGGAGAACATTTTCTTGTTTAATTGTAAATATTGCAGGCAGAATCGTAGGATTACAATGGGCACCTGCTTCTCCACCTATGCAAATGTATTCATGTGCTGGTGGAACAAGTAGGTGTCCAGAGCCGAGTATGTGTCCCAGTGGATGAAACGGGTTGTACTATGGTACTATTACATTGACAACCTTTTCCTAATATGGAAGGAATGAGAGAGTGATGCTAAAATGATTGTAAAGGCATTAAATAACAGCATTTTGAATTTGGCAATGAGAGTAAATATCAGTGAGAAGCTTCTTTTTAGATAGTGGTTTGCACATGTTTTTCACCAATATGAGAATGTGCCATGCACGCACTTTTTTTTTTTTAGTAGAAATTGTTGTGCTATATAGCTGTAGGCTCCAAATGTTCACATATTAGAACTAGTAACTTAACTTAAAACTTGGTCTCCCCCCCTTCCCTTCCTTTCCTTTTTTAGAAAAACCCCTTTGCTTTACCTGTATGGTTTTCACTTTGAGCTATAAATATATTTTTTATGTAGAAAGTTTTGGTTGGTGTGCTGTTGCAGGTGGATAAGGTCTTTAATCTTTGCCTTTCTTTACCTATGCGAACGCACTGGTACTTGAGGAAAATTGTGAATCGCTGAGTATTTGGGGGTTCAGCTTGGAGGAGTGGCAGTGGAGAGGGCCCATGCTATCATAGAGCAGGTTGAAAAATGGGTGTAAGAAAATGATTCACATGGACTAATGCTCTCTTCTACCCTTGGGATAGTTTCATACTTCCTAGACCGTCCAGAGTGGGCGCTATAAAGCACCATTTTCCATGCCTCTCAAGTATCTTTTACCCTTCTAGGCTGCATTCTAGTTTTGGACCATTCCTTTGTGTTCTGACCCTTGTTTAATCTAGTTCCTCCATTGTTCTACATGGGTCCTCCTGTTCCCCTTTGTATTATGTTCCCCTGGGTGTTTTTTGGCGTCCTGCAGTTTCCCAGGCGTTCTTTAGTTTGTGAGATGCCCAATTTTTATTGCTGTCCTTCAGCTTTTGTAATGGCACTCCGTACTGACAATACTACATCTCTCAGACTTTCCAACTAAGTCATCTTTTTGGGTTTTAGGATCTCTGTTGAAGACAGTAGAACCAGCTCAAGAGGAAGACTTTATCCCCGCAGCAACCGGGCTAACCCTACCTCAGGGAGCCATAGAAAGTCATTACACCTGACTCGAATTTTGCGATGTGAAACAAGCTGGCGGAGTTGCGCTACGCGAAACTCCGCGAAGTGGGAAAAAAACTCTGCCGCGCTACACGGAGCTCCGCAAGCGGCGGAGTGCGATAGAAAAATGCAGTTCGCTGTGATTTTCAGTGCCGGATGCTTGTCCGCACTGTGCAATCATCTCGAACGGCACCATGCACAGCGCAAGCGGGCGCTGCTTTCCTTTCTGCGCTCGAGTAGATTTTTACTCGAGCGGCAGCTTTCTCAACGCAAACGGGCAGTTTCTCAACGCGAGCGGTCGTGAGCATACGTGACCACTCGCAATGAGAAACCTGACCCCCCCCCCGGCATTGAGAAATCTCGCCGGGAGGTTTATTTTCCACGCTCGCCAGCTTGATGTTGACGATCGCAAACGAGGAAAAATCTCGCCGGGAGGTGGATTTTCCTCGCTTGCACTCGCAAACTTGACGTTGACGAACGCGAGCGAGGAAAATAACTCCGCTACGCGGGGCGGAGTTTTTCCGATCTCCTCCTGCTCCTTGTAACGCGGAGTTTCCGAAAACTCCGCGAGCGGAGTTCACCGCCCAGGCCTAGAACTTCTGAGGCCTAAGTGAGAAATGTTTTTCACCTCATACAAAACAAGCCTTGACAAAGCCGGTAGGTCTGGATTTAATGAGCTAAATTATGCTAACACAGGCGTGTACAAAGTGTGTTGGCTTTGTCAGTGCTGTGGAAAAAAGTTGCAAAGAATGGCTTTCTATATAGAATGTACATAGGAGATAAAGAATTAAATGTGACAATATGATGAATGGGTATACTTTTCAGATGCAAAGTAGTTGCTTGCGCTTTGCTAGAGGGTGGATTGATGCACCATACTTTCAATTAAGTGAGGAGAGAGAGAATTACTTTGCTGCATGGAGCCAAGCGCACTCTATGTATAGTTCATAAGGCTTGCAGACAGTTGTACTCTCAAGCCAGACCTAAAAACCAGCCAAAAACCAAAGCACCTTCTATTGAGCAGAGTCTGCAGAGAGGGCAAGAACTGAATGGGTCACTAATATAAACTTACTATCCTTGAGCCTGGCAGAGGGAATTCACCTTCAATGGTGTTATATGTTATGTACTTGGTTGCTCAAAAAATAAAATAATTTTGGTAGGTTTCATGCTATTGGTCGAATCAAAATGTTTGCACTACAACTAGTTTACTACAAAAGATTTACAAAAAAAAAAACGTTTCCATAGGACCATGATTTTTCGCCACATACAGTGTTACTGACCACATTATAGTTGTAAGGAAGTTTGAGATGAGACCTCGTTCACAAAACGGTCTCCTTTGACTGCATTGAGAGACCGTTTTTCTGTACCGAGCGCACCTGCTTTGAAAACTTACTGTACAGCGGACTGTTTCTGATTGTTTACCAGCACTTTTATAGAAGACTGTGTGCATGCGTCTATTTACCATAATCTCATACAAAGCATCAATTTCTTAATGTAAAGGGCCACTTATCTCTCCACTCCCAATCCAAGCGTGGCAGCCGCTCTTGTCTAGTGAGACGTTGCTTACAACATCCAACCTGAATGGCTGCACCAGAGCCTTACCGTTGACTTTGCTGGGGCCAGCGGTTGTGGTGAGCTTCAAGGCTCTAGAATGGTTTTCAGACTGGGCGCAGGCTGTGGTCACCGGCGGCGGCCCAGTACGTGCCTTTGCACGTTAGAGATAAGACGTAGACATTGAGCAATAGGATTTCACAGCTGCGCTCTCGCAACTGCTCTGCCAAGGAGGCCCAGTCTCATCGCGCGCCCTCGTCGCGAGCCCACGCTTTGCGCCACGGTTATATCTGCTTGTGGTTAGGCGGAAGTTGCCGGCGGCACGCACGCTCGGGGGCTTGCTGCCTCCGTCCTGCGTGGGTAGGGCAGTGATCTAGGAAGAAGCGGAAAGTAACTTTAATTAATACCCGTTGTGTTACCTCGTCGAGTCCGAATATTAGTAGCTCTGTTTCATGTATCTTCTTTACTTAGAGCACAGTTTCATTCGTGATTTTTCAGAGTTGTGACCGGTATTAATGTGCCCCAATTTAATGTCAGTTAACCAAACTAGAGAAGGGTTAACGGCTTTGTTGCAGTGCTGCTGGAACATTTTTCTAAGTAGACGGTGCTGCCATCAACGTTACATCACTATAGTCGTACGGGTTATTAAAAACTCAACCGTCACTCAAAGTAAAAGCGTAGCAAATGCATTCAACCGGAGACTGGTAAGGGTGTATGTAGTACGTAGATAGTGATGCATTTTGAATTACACTGTCTCAAAATATGTTACCAAAGCATGGTGTGGTCGCGCACTGTACATCAGGAGTATATTGATTTGCTTCATTTCTATTAAAATGTTTGTTTCCATCACAATTCAGAATTACAACTACATTTCCTTAAAGTATGGTTGAGGGTTGCTGCAGCACTCCCAAAATAGCCATATTCAAGTGTTGAAGGTGAATGAGCAATAAAGATGCCTTTAAAGTTTATTTATATCTTATCATGTTTGCAATGCCTTCAAAAACAAGGGTCAAATGTCGGGCTACGTCGTCTGAGAAATTGCTGCTTATCCTTTTAAAAGGAATATTGGCAGTGGCGTAGCTAGGGGGGGGCGATGGGGGCGGACCGCCCCAGGCGGCACGAGTTTTGGGGCGGCAGCCGGCCCCCCTTTCCCCGCTCTTACCTGCGGCCGTTGCGGCAAACGCGGGGGGCCGCCACTGGCAGCCTAAGGCCTAGCTACGCCCCTGAATATTGGTGTTTACTTTTCTTTCTCTGACTGCAAAGTGAGAGGATTTTATAAAGGGACCTATGTGACAGTTGTGCTGGGGTACAAGGAGTATAAACGGAAATGGTGTAGAAAGTCAATTCTTTTCTAACACACAACAGCATTGAAATGCCTATAAATTAACTGCATAGATATTTTTAAATGTATCCGCAGGAAAGAAAGCACAAAAGAGACACATTTTTAATCCTTAAGTCTGACAGAAACAATGATTTTTTTTAATAGGATCAAAACAAAGACACTATACTTGGTGACGCGCAGATTATGAATATTCAGTGAAATCCTTTTACCAATCATTATTATTTGTGCACTATGTAGTTTTATCAGTAAAACTGTGTGTCTGTGCAAATTTAGTGGCCATTTCAATTAAAAATGTCTGTAAATGACAGTGTGCTACCACAAAATGCTTTAGTGTGCTTCAGAAAATGCACCACTGGACACATACTACATACTATACCCTTACCACTCTCCTGCTGAATTGGCGTGTCTCACTTGTACTTTGTGTGACGCATGGATATTTAACAATCCCAAAGACTTCTGCTATGAGACATTCATGGCAGGACTCCTTAAATTGTTCCAGCACTGACATACAGCATGGAACTCACATGATTAGTGGCACTTGCATAACATAGGATGCGGGGTTCGACTGCATTAGGTTTTGTAGGTGCCCTGCAGGTCACAGGCTCCAGTGCAAATCTTTGGAAAATCATGGCAATCTATGTATAACGAAATAATGATGAAGATCAAAAGCATAAGATAAAAGAATAAAACATTAAGAAATAATAAACTCAAAGATAAACATCAAATTGGAATCATGTGGCTTCTTGATCAAAAGAATTTCAACATTAACTAAGGAGGAGTATGTACTCACTAGTGTCCCAAAATATTGATGCACCTGCTTCACCAATGCCTGTGTAATGGTGGAAGTGTGATGTGGCTCTGGTTTGAAAACAATCTCTTTGAGTAAAACAATAAAGTATGCATAAAGTGATGGATGAAATGCTTGAATTAATCTCCGCCATTGGAAATTACTCCGGCACACCATGCTACAGCAGCAAATCAGTCGTAACCCTGTTCCAATGGGAACAGTCCAGCCCAAACTGCCAGGCCAGGTCCTCCCTGAGCCGGAACACAAGCTTCCCAGGACTGTTTCCACCCTAGTTGGGGCTTATTTGCCAGGTATAGCTTGGTTCCAGTGACTGTAATAGGACAGCAGCACAGGGAGTCAGTTACTAGTGGCATAGTTACTAGTAAAAAAGATGAGCAAAGACTTTAGACATGCTTCTGACCCTGTCCTGTGATAAGGCGGGCAGATGGCACAATTACCTGATCCTTTCAGAACACAGCAAATGTTTAGTGGCACCTTGCATCACTTTCGAAATACTGTGCAGCTGCTCCAAAAAGTGTAGCTGACTAGGATGATGTGTTTTTGTATGTTGTATGCCATATTTGTATGCTATGCGTTTTATGAGCTCTATGGTTTTAGATTTTCTAATTCTTATGCTTTCTGTTTTGTTGTGCCTCCTATTATGTTGTGTGGTATGATATGTTCAGTGATGTGCTATGTGTGTGTGTTTATATTTTGTGTTTGTTTTGTTGGTTTTATAGAACGCTGCTATTCTTTAGAAAACTCTACCTAGCTGCAGTGTCAATGGTAATGGCAGTAACATGAATAAATCTATGTCTAGTATGATAGGAAGGGAGGCAGTGAAATGTTCGGGTGCCTACAGAAATTGAAGCCTTGCACTGGTGTATATCTGGGGGCTCCATGGCAGAGGCACCTGTGTTAACAGAATGTCATGTCAGGAGATGATGGTGACATAATCAAGATAATGAAAACATGTTTCATTGGTTTTGTAGGTCTCGCCTACTCAGCGCGCATGCGTTGCTTAGGAGACCTTTAACCCCTTCGATGCGCATAACGAGCTCAGCTCGTCATGCTGCGCGGTCGCGCTGTGCGCATGACGAGCTGAGCTCGTCACGACCACACATGCGATCGGAATGTCCAGCACCTGGGCGGAATTCCGATCGCGGCGAAGCGGTTAGCCGTCGTGTAGCTCTTTTTCAAAGCACATATACTCGTGCTTGTGGCGGCATACGCCTTGCGGGAGTGCGCAGCGGCGCGCCACAAGCACGAGTATGTGCTTTGAAAAAGAGCAGACTGCTCTCCCAAGCGCGCGCGCCTCTTTCCTTGCCCACACGTCCCGTCGCGCAGCTCGCCCAACTCTGTTTCCACATCTTCAACACCGCTCCTAATCGGCAACAATGGCGGCTGCACTTCTTCTTGTTTCTTTCTTATTCTTCCATCCTTATTTATCTTTGGATTTTCTTTCCTCGTTCTCCCATTTCCGTGTTCCTTACTCTTTCTTATCTTGCTTTCTTGGAGGGTTGTTTCCTTTCTTTCCACCTGGTCCTTCATACCCCTTCTCGCTTACTACTTCTTATATTCTCCCCCCAACTCCCTCTTTTCAGTTATTTTTGCATTTTACTTTATTTAGTTCTCCAGTTCCTCGTTTCTTCTAGACTCTTGCTTTCATCTTTGTCTCTTCGTCGCCTTTTCTCTCCCAAAACATTTTCATTAATTTTCCTTTATCGTTCTCTACTTTTTCTAATGACTTCCACATTCACCTTTCATTTTGCTTCCCTTCATTTCCCTATCTACCGCTGTCTATGCGTTTTATTTTTTTCTTTCTCTCTTTTGCCTAAAATCCTTTTCACCCTCTTATCTGCCCTTTCTCCTTTTCATCCACCCTCATCTTTCACTCCTTACCTTCGACTCTCCGCCTGGATGTCAATAGATGTCTGACTGTACAATAGCCGGCACCTTCTGCTCCCGCCGCCCAGAGCGCCTGTACGTTCGCCCCCCCTCCCTCTCCCGTTGCGCTGAATATGTATTGCGCGTTTGTTTCTCATCCCCGCTGTACATACCTGCGTGTCGTCTGTGTGCTGTCCTCTGCACTCCTCAGACCCCAAAGCGTCTCTTATTTATATCATCCAGCTTTTTTCTCCGCTGTTCCTTCTCGTGTCATCGTTCTGTGTCACACATTTTTTTTCTCTTTTTCATACCACCCCATGCCTTTTCTCCTCTCTCTTTTCTCTTCTCTCCCTTTTCTCTCCCCCTCCCCTGTGCTGTGGCTTCTGTCCTCTACCTGTTCTGTCTCCTTTCTGTATTCTTTCCGCCGTGACTGTCCCCTCCCCTTTCTCTCAACTCTCGCCTACTTTCTTCTTCCCCGTTTAACTTCTCTCTCTATTTTCTCTACTTTCCCTCGCCAGACGCTTCATTGAGTCACCTTCATTCTTTGTTACGTCTTTTCGGACTCTCTTTCTGTCTTACACCTTCTCCTTCTTATCTTCCCTTCTGTATTGACCTTTCACCTTACCGCACGTCCTCCTTTCTTAGTTGCACCTGCTTCTACAGGTCGTTGGCGCCCATAATTTCCAACTCCTCTAATCTACGCGCCCCCATTAGCTCTTGTCCTCTCACCTGTCTCGTCTTCTCCACGCTCCCTTTTCATAGCGCATCGTTTTACTCTACAGTCGCCATTTGCTGGCATGCTCAGCCCGTCACTCTCCCATCTGGTTTTGCTCTTGTCCATTTTCTCCTCTTTCCTCCCTCTCCCCAGCCCCTTCCGCTACCTCACATTACTCTTGCTATAAATTACGCTCGTGCCCTATCCCTTCCACTGCATTCTGCTCCTGAAGCTCTGTTTTCAGTACTATTAATTGTATAATTGTAACAGCCATTATTTACAGCGCTTAGAAACAACTGCAGTATAGTCCGAGACACTATATAAAATCAAGTTCTTTCTGCCTGTCCTTCCCTCAATCCACCTCTTTCCTCACCCCATCTCCTGCTTTTCAGTACGTCTCTCTGCCCCGCCCTCCCTCTTCTTCTCTTCATCTCTTGCCCTCTCTTCCCTCTCCTCCCTTCCTCTCCCCTTCTTTCCGTACTATCATCTGGCGAAACCCAGTCTGACTCATTACAAATGGTTTACAAACGGTGAACAACATTCTGCTGTGAATGTGAATATGTTCAACTACATGAAACCAAAATGTGCATCCTTTTGGATGTACTTCTTGAAAATGTGTTGCCAGCAGATAGCTCGAAGTTACCATTTTTAATCACTCTGTGATGTTACTGGATGTATTGTTTGAGTGGTCTCACACTATTTCCAATGTATACCAATTAATGCAGCTTCACCCCAGTGCGCAATAAGGTTTCACCAGCATATAAAACAAGCATTGGCATAGCCAATAGGTCTCGCCTTTGGGACCTTATAAGTATTTAATTCTGCAGCACAATATCCTTGGTGCAACATCAACTGTTGCATGGCTAAACACTTATAATGTCCCAAAAGCGAGACCTATTGGCTATGCCAATGCTTGTTTTTTAAGAGGGAGCGTCCAAAAGTTTCTCTTAGGAGCCTACCACCACCACCTACGAATGCTGGGGTTGCCAAATAAAAGGCTGTCTGGCCTCGATTCCACCTTCTGCATCTTGCTCCGCCACCCTCACTTCCTGTCCCTTAATCTCACTTTTGTGGGTCCGTTTCAACCCTGCTTTGCCTCTGGTTTTCTTTTTTTGCTCCTTTCTGACTTAATCCTGTTTGCTCTGGGTCAAAGTCTGATCATGAGAAGGATGACGCAGTCCCCAAAAATGAGTGAGGGCCACCCCCAGCACAAATTAAGCACTGTATGCAGGTGACTGGCGCATCACACAGATTTTTATGCTCCTACACCATCCATTGCTAGACGAGGAAAGGAGGCGCGCCGCCTCTGCTCCTGCATCCTTCAAACACAGGTGCCATCCAAGTGATGTTCACATTGTGCCCAGACGGGTCCATACTTCACCACCTGCAGTACCAGGAGATGCCCCGCTCAGCTCTGGGGTGAAGATGTAGCTGTTAGCAGGATGGCACACGGACCATGCCCACTTGTTCCTGCAGCTGTTGGCGTGGCAGCCAGCATTGCTTCTTTACAGCGCGGAGATGGCCGTGGAGGGAGGCGGCTCACCTTGGTCTCGCCAGCTCCCTCCGAGGTGCACTCTGTGGGTCTCGAGTAGGGACGGCTGATGGCAAAGTCTCGCGCTCCAGACAGTTGCTCGCGCATATTGATTTTAGCTTGTCTGACCCGATGGGGAGAGGCTGCTTTTTGCAATGTCTAACCAGATGTAACTTAAAGCAACAGAGTAATGAATACGAGCCCGTCACTGGCATTCATTAGGAGTCTGGAAATGCATTATTTAGAGAGGCAAAATCTGCTGCTGGCCTCCACGTCAAGCAGCTTAGGAAGCTCTTCAGTGACGCAGGGCCTATATGCCACTTTTTCTTTGTCCACACCACATTCCTGTCTACATTAAGACTTCTCCAGAAGAAGCAGTGACTACATTTTTCTCCTCTGCTGCTTTCATTAAAGCAGAGCAGTATAGTACTGTGCATGGCCACTGGAATTATGCGATTCCGAGGCAGCAGCGTTTCCACATAATTAAGAATTTGCCACATAATCTATCATCTGCTGCATACTTTGCAGCAGGGCTGGCCTTTAGCATGGGTGAGCTGGGGCCATACCCAGGGCGCTGACCTGCAGAGGGGGCTTGAGCTTGTGACAAAAAAAAAAAAAAAATGCCACTCATCTCTTCTCCGGCCGCGTCTCTCCTTCGCTTCTCTGGCGAGTCCGGAACAAGGAAGCACCCCGGCTCCCCATAGCCAATCACAACGCTGCGTTGTGATTGGTCTGAGCGCCGTGAATCGGCGCTCAAATGGGGCCTGGGGGCCTGGGCATGGTCCCCACTAGGCTATGTAATGGAGCCTGGTGGGGAACTTGCAAAGTGCGCGCAACTGTTTGGCCGGCCCGAGATGGCCGGCCAAGCAGTCGTGCTTACTTGGAGTGTGTAAACCACTCCTCCCCCCTGTTCCTCTAGTCCCGCCCCAACCCTGAACCTGTACAAAACAAAATGATAATAACTAAGTTATTATCATTTTATTTTCCTGCTCAAAGAGCAAGTGGGGCGATGCTCCTCCGCCTTAGCGGAGGAGGCGCCCATTGAGAGACGTCTGATTGGATACTCAACATTTTAAACTTATCGGTCTAAAACATCTACAATTCAAGAGCGGCATTAGATGAGTTGCACGTTAGGATAGAGGAGATAAGAACAGCAAGGACTGTGTGAGGATTCTCGGGCGGGATAGCAGGGAGTGCCTCAGTCGGGGGAGGCAATCGACCCCCACCTGGCAATCCGCCCTCACTAGCTATCCTGTTTGCTCTAAGTCTCCAAGCCCAGAGGAGGAACCTAGAGGTGTTGAACACAATCTTCTCATTTGTGTCCCATCCTAAGAGACTATAGCCCCCCAGTAGTTAGTTGTGCCCAAGTTCTTGCACACTGTCTTAATCCACCTTCTTCGTGGTTGGGTGTAGCCTGGGCAAAGGAAAAGAAAGTACTCTGTCGACTTGGGAATCAGCGAGAAGAAGGGGCATTTATGGAGTGGCAGTGTACTTTTGCCCCATCTGCCTATTAATGTCCGTAGGGGCAGGCTGCCTATCCTAAATTTAATGTATAGGCTCTTAGCTTGAGAGGGTTTGATCCTATCCAGGTCTGGCTCAAACCTAGGTGAGCATTTGAGTTGGAGGATTTTTTCTGAAATGCTACCCCCTTTACATAATTTCAGAGTCTAACCAATGTTGTTTCCCCAAAAATATCCTTTATTTTGGTGACAGTGTCCTTGCTTATTTCAGTTGGGGAGTGCCATATACCCTCCATTTTGATGGCTTCACATACATGCTTGATCTTCCTGAGCCATGGAGTACGTACTTTTTTATCTATGCAAATTAATTTCGATAATGCTTCCCTATAGGGTGCCAGCTCTGCTGTAGTCCAAAGACGAGTTGACCGATCCATCTTGTTTATTGCCAGGTCAATCCATAGGGGTAGCAAGGGAGTGCTTGAGGGTAGTCAGAGTAGTGACCAAATGAACTTATTTTCTGTTTGTACAAAAGCGATCAAATCAGTGTAGCCCCAGATCTCTGCACTGTATATAGTCCCAGCTACCACAGTAGCCCTGCAGACTTCCAGGGCTAGGGTAATTGCACCACTGTGGGTGACCTTGTGTTTCCTTACCACCCTTTGGTGTAGTACGGCTCTGCTTTTTGCTATTTGGGGGCCCATGCTAAATTATCAGGTAACCTGACGCCCAAATAATTGAATTGGTTCACTTGCTCTAGTGGGATCCCCTCCATCCGATTTCTGAACGAGTGATGAGAGTTCCCTGCCATAAATTTGGACTTGGAGGGATTCATTTCTAGCCCCCAAGAGAAAAAGGAGAGAAAGCGGTCTAGAAGTGACTGGAGTCCCATCGAGGTTCTGGAAAGGAGCAATGTATCAGCTGCAAACATCAGAAGTGGAGTACTTTTGTTTTCAGATTTGGGTATGTTATACCTACAATCGCTCAGCCATTCAACCATGCCATTGATATACAGAATGAACAGTGTAGGAGCTAGGACGTATATTTGCCGTACCCCACGGTTTACCGGTATCCTTTCAGTGAGGTCGCCTTCCCTGTTCCACCTGACTTGTGCATATGTGTCCTGGTGCAGTACCCTCAGAATTCTCAGATGATCTCCAGGGATGAGGTATTCCTACAGGACCCTCCACAGGCTGTCCCTAAGGACCAGGTCAAATGCAGCTCTTAGGTCCATAAAGACCATGTAGAGATGGTCCCACTTCAAGATGATGCATTTCCAGCACAGCGTTGTGAGGCAATAGGCCTGGTCCACTGTACTGACCCTGCTCTTGAACCCCGCGTGGCTATCCGAGAGGATGTGGTTGTCGGTAATCCATGAGCAGAGTCTAGACAATACCTGTCTGCAAAAAATCTTTTGAATATTGTCGATGAGGCTGATAGGCCTATAGTTGAAGGGGGCATCATGCCTACCTTTCTTATAGATGGGAACAATGGTGGCGCTGCCCCAGGATGGCAGTATATCCTCCCCTCTCATAATGGTATTACCCAGTAAGTACGGGACCCAGATTTTTGGTTGGGATAGTAACAAATCTCCTGGAATGCCATCAGGGCCGGGGCTTTTTCCCTGCTCATTTGATGGAGGGCCTGTGCTATTTCGGCCATCTCGAATTCAACAAGGTGCTGGCCTCTGCCATGTCATTGCATGGAGTACTGGATGCTGCAAAGCATTCACTAGGGGACGGGATGTCACTAGACCACTTGCTATATAAACCAGAGAAGTGAGCAAACCATGCATCTGGTTAGGCCACTGATTCTACGTGATTGTCGATGGTAAGATTTCTGTTAGCTGCAAGTTTTCAAAATACCTTAGTTTCCTTTGGCAAGGAATTCTGTGAGGACATCCCATTGGCTGTCTTCCACCTACTCTTGCAAATAACAAGGGTTGCCTTGTATTGTCTCCTTGCCGTGACAATGTCTCTACACCCACCTTTTTTTAACAGCATCGAGTGTAGTTGCCTTAGCGGTTCTGCACTTGCCCGTGAACCATTTTGCGTGGTCTCCCAAGGTGGTTCCCCTCTTCCCCCTCCCACATGAAGTGGGTTTTCAGTTGGTCCATAAGATCACAGTGAAGGCTAACAAAATCTATCAGACCTATATCAGCCCATTCGTATGGGCCAAATAAATATCTTCACAAATCAAAGGTAAATTTGGGATAGGGTTGAAGTGCCATTCGATTGAGGCCCATTTGGCATTTCTTCTATTGTTAGTTGTAACAATTATGGGGGCAAGTCCCTAAGTGAACGTTCATTTGCAAGTGGACTGGCTTGGTATTTGCCATATAGTGCATCATGATCGCTATCCATTCTGGGTATGACCTCCATGTCAATCATGTAGGGCCATAGTTCGCTGTCCAGAAAAATGTAATCTATATGACTTCTGCACAGAGGGAAAATCAACTGGAGAATTGCCATTCATTGGCATTAACCTGTGTGCTATCATTAAATCTGTAATTTGTTCTGCAACCTTTGATGGCCTGTGATCTAAGGGCATGGTGACATGGGTTCCAACCCAACAATCATCAACTGCTCTTGCCATGGCTGGGACTGCTGTCCCTATCTGGACTGTTGTATTACAGTCCCCAGCAATTATCTTAGCCCAATCACCAGGCAAGCGGATGAGAAAGTTGGTCAACTGTAACTGACTGGGATTGAGTCAGGAGTGAGCGTATGTAGATGTTGAATACGGTGATATGCCTAAGCTTAGCTGAAGGGGCTGCAGTGATGACTATTTCCAGAAGATCCCTGCGGTCATTTGGGATTCTTTAAATTTTCTTAATCTGCTCCATCTTTATCCATATCAGTAGCCCACCTGAAGCCCTGCCCGTGGCTGAGGGTGTAGCATTTCCAGAGAAGGAGATGAACCCCGATCTAAATTGTGGTTCGCCCATGTCTCCTGAAATAGCACAATATGATATCGATCTATAAAAGATCACTATTCTGGACACTTAGGTTTGTTCTCAGGCCCGCTATGTTCCAGGAGAGTCGATTTATGGTGTTAGCTGTCTCTGGGCATCGCCCCTTGGATTGGGTGTTTATAACGTTTCTCACTGCGAGTAGCTCAGGATTCCCAGAGCTACTCGCAGATGGTGATACCTTTCCCCCTTTGTCACAGAGAACACTCACCAGGGCCGCTACAGGTGGTGGGGTTTTCAGTCACTTATTTTTGTATTTGGAAGTTAATGAGGTGAAACCTTTGCTCCGTGTTAACGTGTGAAAATAACAGAATATAATGAGGTAACACTATCACAAAATGTGCAGCACTACTCTGTATAACTTGCCTTTTCTTGCCGCATAATGTAGGTGACCATGTCACACCATTTAGTCCTCCCCGTCGCATAATTCCAGTGGCTCCGACTATGGTGATTCCTTGTTAATTGTTAGAAGTAAACAGCAGACAAGGAGAGACTGGAAGAAGCTGTTTATTCAACCAAGATCCTCAGGCACCAGCTGGCAACTGAGGCACTACAACATTCTAGGGTGAGCTTCTCTCCAACATTCTAAGGAGAGGATTGTACCAACCAGGAAGGAAAGGAGGGGTGGAACGGGCGAGGGAAAGAGGAGAGGAACGGTAGGAAGCAGGGGAGACAATAAGATATAAATGGTAGAATATACATGTAGATTACAACACACCTCCCTTTGAATAGGGAAGGAGAAACAGTTGATACAAGGAGAATACAATCATCAGTAAAATATATCACTATACAATATTCACGGAAGAAATAGCATTACATTTCATAGTCCACTTGCCAAAGTGGTGGACGACGAATTCTAACGTCCTTTGGTTCTTGTGTGTTTGAGACTGAGTCATCCAGACTTTCCCCACTAGCAGGCATCGGGAGACACACTTTGGGACAGCGAGCTACATTGTCCATGCTCCAGGTTCTCTCGTCCTCCAATACTACTGAATTACTATTGACACGTTGGATTCTAATGGGTTTAGAAAACGAGGAAACTTTGGAACGACCAACATTAGGTCTTTTGATAACCACCCATTGACCTTCACACCATTCCTTACTGATAGTTCCCCATTTCTGGTCGTACTTGGCTTTGTAATCACATTGATGACGTCCAACCTTCTCCATGACTGACTTCCTGCCTACCCAAACTGGACATCCCCCATTTAGCCAATTGGGAGTGAGTTTGGAACCTGGATTTCTCCCCTTTAGAGACACAAATGGAGAAACCCTAGAAATGGCATTAGGCGAGGTGTGATAGGACCATAGCATCTGTCTTATGGCTTCCTCTACTGATTCATGTGATGTAAGGGCCAATTGAATAGTGTTTTTTATCATTCTGTTGGCCCTTTCTACCAATCCATTTGCTTTCGGACAATATAGGGGGGATTTGAGATGGGAAATAGATAACTTGGTTAAGAACTGTGTCATTTCGTCTGATGTAAATTGAACACCATTGTCTGTGACCAGAGTGCTGGGTATGCCTTCTTTAGAAAATACTTCTTTGAGAAATTCAATAAGGGAGAATGTAGTGATAGAAGAGACCATTTTGGTAGAAATCCAGTGGGAATGATAATCGATAAGTACAAACATGAATCTTTGAGAAGAATTTAGCAGGTTTAAGGGACCAATAATGTCCAGGCCCAGTTTGTCCCAAGGTTTGGAGGGGACAGACACAGGAATGAGAGGGGCTTTACGAGTGACCTTGGATTTGTCACAGGATCCACATGCCAGACAATCTTTCACAATTCTTTCCACCATGGAGTCCATGTTGGGGAACCAATAGTCTTGTCTGATTTTACTCTGTCATGCTCCTCCCTGGATGACCCTCATGTGCTACTTCAATGATGCATTCGTACATGTTTGTAGGTGGAACAATTCTATTGCCTCTGTAAATATGGTCACCGATTATTGACAATTCATCTCTCACCACCCAGAAAGACTTGAGATTCTCTGGTAAATCTTTAAGATTCTTGGGCCACCCTCTGCAAATTGTGTTTTTTAGATCCATAAGGATAGTGTCCTCTTTTAACCCTTTCTCCCATTCTTCTTTGTTAATAGCAGGAATGTCTATTGCAGGAATGGTCTCTTCAGGTGGGTTAAATTGTGAACTTTCATTGGTAATAGGGAGTCTCGAATAACAGTCTGCAATTTGGTTCTTGTTGCCTGGTATGTAACACATAGTATAGTTAAAACCCTGTAAGCCTAACACCCATTTGGAGATACGGGAAGTGGCCCTTTCAATACTTTTTGTGGAGAACATGGGAAGTAGGGGTTTGTGGTCTGTGCGTAGAGTAAATGGAATTCCCCACAATAAAAACTTAAAGTGGTTTATCGCCCAATAGCAAGCGAGAGCCTCTTTTTCAATGGTGGAATAGTTGCATTCCGGTTCTTTCAATGACCTTGACGCAAAGGCTATCCCTCTTTCTTGACCGTTAACATTTTGTGTGAGTGAAGCTCCTAAACCTTTCATGCTGGCGTCAGTAGTTAAGGTTGTTCTAGCATTGGGATCAAACATTCCTAAAAGAGGTGCTTCAACTATGGCTTGTTTAATATGAGCGAAGTCAATTTGGCATTAGGAATTCCAATTAAAAGGGGTCCCCTTTTTTAGCAATTCTCTGAGAGAATGTACATGTCCTGCGAAATTTTCCACATACTTGGACATATACTCTACAAGGCCTAGAAAGGATTTTAGTTCCTCCTTGTAAGTGGGTGCTGGGGCTAGCTTGACCGAATCAACTAGGCTGGTTTTAGGTCTGATTCCTTCGCCAGAGATGGTGTGGCCCAGGTATACTACAGACTCCACACCAATTTTGCATTTGTCTCTTTGTGTGGTGAAACCCGCTTTGCTTAACTTGCCAAGAACTTCTTTCAAGACTTAGTTGTGTTCCATCTCTGACTCACCATATATCAGGATGTCATCCTGGAAACACAACACTTTGTCGGAACCTTTCAAAATGTGTTGCATTATACGTTGAAATACTGCCGCAGCTGATGCCAAGCCGAACGGCATTCTGCAAAATTGGTACGCTCCAAAAGGTGTTATGAAGGATGTAAGGGTTTTGGAGTCAGGGTGGAGAGCTACCTGGTGGTACGCTGAGGAAAGGTCCAGGACGCTGAAATATTTGGCACCTTGTATAACACTGAGCATCTCATTGATGTTAGGAAGGGAATGTCTATCCACCCAAATGTTGGAGTTTAGATCTCTAAGATCAACACAAAGGCGGATACCTTTCCCTCCCTCCTTGGATGCTACCACTATGGGAGCCAACCACTCCGAGCTCTCAATCCTCTCGATCACACCACTGACTTCCAACCCGTCTAACTCTTTTCTAAGAGGCTCTCTTATAAGCAAAGGAACAGATCTAGCCTTGTGGACAACAGGTTTATGTTGTTTCTTCAACTTGATCTTATGTAAGAAACCCTTCAGCAGACCTAATTTATCAGAAAATACTTCAGGAAACTGCTCACAAACTTCTTTTCCTACACCAGATCTCTCAATTAAATACACTGGTTCTGGAGCATAGGGATCCAACTTGATCCCTAAGTCTTTTTGGTATTTCCACCCTAACAAATTCGACCCATTTTTTGTAATGTAGACTTTCCCCACAGTAGCTCTGTCTTTGAAATTGATTTGCATTACAAGCATTCCACGAGAGGTATGGGATCATGGTTGTAGTCGCCTGGATTAACGTCAGGGGGTAACCTCTCATAATCTTGCTCCCTGAGTTTTCCTTGAATGTAGATTCATTGATATAAGGGGAACATGAGTCGGCAAACACTGTATAAGGAACATCATCGAGGAGAATTTTACATTTGGGGTAGTTGTTTTTAGGAAATTCCTTAGGGTCAGCTACTTAGAAGATGATGTCTTCATTTGAAACTGGTTCATTGTGGACTATGTGAGTGACATTTCTTCTTATTTCTTTACAAACCTTTGCGAAATGTCCACGTTTGTTGCATTTCCTACATGTGACAGTCCTAGCCGGGCATCTTAAATTGTTGGCTAAGTGATTGGGATAACCACAACGGAAACATTTTAGTTTGGTACCTTCTGTTCTTTGTTTTGTAGGTTCAGCAGAGAAAACTTTGTTCTTATCATCTTTTGTAGACACCTTATATACACTTTTTTCAATGACTTGCTTAATCTCAACAGCATCTTTAATTTCATTCATACAAAATGCAGTGTGTTCTATGCTTTTAGCAATATCTACCGCTTGTTTTAAGTCTGGGGCATCAGCCAATAGTTTCTCTTGGATTTTCTTATCACAGGTACACCTCACTATTTGGTCTCTGAGATTCTGTTAAAGTACCGAACTCGCATGTAGATGCTAACCCTCTTAACACAGCAATGTAATTACAAACTTTCTCATTTTTCCCTTGTGACCTAGAAAAAAATGTATGGCGTTCTAGGACTACATTAATTTTTTCTCCAAATTGGATCTCTAATTTCTTAAGGGTATTTTCATATACATCATGTTGGGGATCACCATGTGCATCTTCATTACCACCTTCACCTTCAATTATGGGATCAGGGAGATCATCAAAAAATTCTCTTGCATGTTTGCCCAGGTTATGTAACAAAATATGCTGTTTGCGTATAGATTAAAATCTGTCTCCCCCAATTGCAATCAAATAAGATTCAAAAAGATTCACCCATCTTTTCCATGGAATAAGAGGCTCTCCTGCTTCATTCAAGAATGAAGGAGGTTGAGACATTGCAAACGATGCCATAATGGGTGATATGAGGACGAAAGAAAAGAGACTCTCGTCGCCAAAAGAGACTCTTGTCGCCAATTTGTTAGAAGTAAACAGCAGACAAGGAGAGACTGGAAGAAGCTGTTTATTCAACCAAGATCCTCAGGCACCAGCTGGCAACTGAGGCACTACAACATTCTAAGGTGAGGATTGTACCAACCAGGAAGGAAAGGAGGGGTGGAACAGGCGAGGGAAAGAGGAGAGGAACGGTAAGAAGCAGGGGAGACAATAAGATATAAATGGTAGAATATACATGTAGATTACAACACAAATGATGATTCGTTATGTTACTTAGCTGAGTTTCTGAAAAGCTTGATGCAAAACTGTTACTGAATGTCCTAACCAGGCTATACGTCTGATCAAAACATGCTCCGTAACAGACTTTCAGGTGTTGCCGATACTTGTATAGGGCTAGAGTGGGTCATTTTCCTGAGTATCTGATCATAGGTAACATACCTGCTCCTTCTTTCCTGGTCTTTTGTGATGTTCAGAGTGCATCCTGATCCCAGCATCTGTCTAATGTTCGAGTAAAATACCTGCCTGGTTAACTTTTACAAGTATGCTTACCCCACTAAACTTGTATAGATACCATCCAACTCTTTCTCTGCATCATTAACCATCCTACCATTATCCTCAACAGCTTGGATACACTTGCCCTCTCCCTCAACACTTAGATGTGCGCCACCTGGCATAGGCTTCTTGACACAAAGACTCTAATAAATGTTTTTCAGTTCCAAGGAGTATTGTAGACATTGACCAAGTGCATTTTGCTTATTATTACATATAACTCCATCCTAAATAAGAGAGAAGAAAGACTTGAATATTATTTCACACAATGTGTGAAAACAAGTTAACGTGGCTCTGTCACTAACACATTCCTCTCCATAGGTGACTTTGGTCATTGGTAAATCGCTGTCATGAAGTTGCAAATGACCAGGCCTTCATCAATACTAAAAATTGACTTACTGTACTATCCTAAATACTGCAATCTCAAAAATATGTATTCAGCTCCCGCAAACAAACCTAACCTTTATCTGCAACAATTGTCTAGAATGGCAAGAGAGAGACACACATTCAACCTGCTGGATAAAAAGGCGACAGTGGATGACATTTCAAGCCAAAGTCATTAACAATACACTACAAGGCAATATTCCTCACCAACTCAAAAAAGCACTGCACAATTCAGGCAGTTGGTTCATCTAACAGGATGGTCTCCACAGTCCTTCAAATGACCATTTACTCCTTAGTCCTGTATGACAGAACCCACTTTGGAAGTGGGTACAACTTCCTCAGTGTCAGAAAACACAATAATGAATTCTAATTTTGAAAGGTTTATGAACAGCAACATTTGTATCACAATTTCTTGATCACTTGATTTAATTTGGCGAAATTTAATTTTTAACGTGTTTCAATGCTCTGACTATCTTAATGCAAAATAACCACAATTGACCTAAGAACTTTAAATAAAGTTTGGTTTTGCACTTTTTCAGGCGTGATTTGACGAGACACACCTATTTATTTTTCTGTTTATTTTTAGCAGAGGTTAATGAACGCCACACTTTGCAAGCTGCAGAATGACATTATGCACAGTTTGTTGCTTGCGGGTACAGCAAATTATGTCGTTTTGGCTTGTACTGTTGAATATCACACATTGACACATTGAGTGTATTAGTACTTAAAGTGTGATTGAACCAAAAGGTAGATTTGCGATGGTTCCCCTTTGCTTCTCACTCGTGCTTTGTTCATAAGGAAATCTATCATTTCTATGGTTATTTTCTTGTCCATTTTAAACCCAAATGCTGTAGGGTCCACCGTGAACAGTTCCATAAGCCTACAACAGTTCTCTGTATCAAACAGGTGACTAGTAGGGTAAAATGGCAATTTGAACAAAAGCAAGACAGCACAGTTGTCATGATTTTGTGCTCCTTGTATTGCTCACAGATCTCAGAGCCAATGTAGGCTTCGAGCTTCTTACGTGATAGTTTAAGATGCCTCTCCTCACCCCACAGACAAAACCGTGCACACCATCCATTCCTTCAGAGACATTCTCTCATAAATCATAGTGGCTGCAGGATTACGGAAAGAGTGAAGTGGGGACTTTTGTGAGTTTTCCTATTGCAATATGTTTGACTAAAAGGACCTATCTAAATAGATTCATACGTATCACAAGCGAAGCAATCAGGACTTAAATTCCCCAAACTGTTCATCTCTAAGTAACACCCTTGACCACCCCCTCTACCTAGATCCAACTGTGAGAAGTCATCTGTACATAGGTCCTTTTACCTGACACAATGGCTTGGATAAACCCACAGAAATTATGTCCACAAACTCGACCTAGAAAGATACGTTAACCTCATGCTAGAGGCCTTGTTCTATTATGTGCCCGATTCACTAATGGGTCATTGCTTTCCAACTGTGCTTCACATGACACCTGAGAACCCTTTAGCCGTGCCTTTACACTGTCTGCTCATGGTACTATACGACACAGCAGTATTAGAACACCCCAGACACCGAGCCATATAGCAGACTGGGCAGAACACCAGAGCATAACCCACAGACCTCTCCCTTGCAACAGTAAGACATGGCACCTTAGGATAACCTGGTTACGCCTCCACAATACAAATCCGTACATGTTATATCATATTAGGGTAAATCAAACAAAATGCGAAAGAGCTCCCCCTCCCAGACATATTAATATAGGAGAGCCAATTCAGAAATCATGGAATTTTAGTATAACCTAGACATATGGTTATTGAGCACTCGAGCACGTCACTTCTGGTAACCAAAGTGTAGTCCTCTAACAGAGGACCGGCATATCACAGCGAAGGATTCTGGACACCTGCAGTAGAGCAGGACATGTTGCCTTGGAGCCCACCAGGCATGCCGCCATAAGATAACCCAGACATGTCTCCATGACGGCACTCAGCAGTACCTTTTTGGGATAACCTAGACATATGGCCATCGTGCACCTCAGTACGAACAATGGTACTGTAGGGTACGTTCAACACAATACCATAGAGCTTCACAGACATACCACCACTGGTTACCCAAGACATAAACAATAACACTGCTGAGACATTCATGAAAACATGGTCATAGTAGACCTCAGTACTTGAGATAGTACCTCAGGACATATTGGCCGCAATATTATAAGTTCCCCCTGCCATAACAACATGGGATAGCCAAGACAGAATGTAATAGCACAATTAAGACAAGGCCGAATAGAATAGTCCAGACGCTCTATTATAGCGCAACTCATTAAATGGCATAGCCCACTACAAGGCATGTCAGTTGCAGGAAAAGTGTCACACACAGTGTGTAAGAGCACCCCAAACATACCACCATGGGAGAACGCACACTGAAAACAGTAGCAGCACTCATACATAGAACCATAGGGTAGGCTAGGATCCCCTCCATGAATGTGCTAAGATAAGGTGTATGCCAGTACAGAGCAAGAGACCAGGTCATTTTTAGAATTTTAGCTTTAAAAAAGTAATGTATAAGAACACAGAGAAAGTACTGTCGATTTACCAAGGGCATGGCTATGCAATTAATGCCACAAAGCTCCATCACAATCATTCTGTTCTAAGGTAACTTGGAGATGACTCAGTGGAACTCCTACCCCTTGGCTTGACCCCATTCGGGTGCACAAGAGAGTTCTTTTGAACTACACGAACACTGCACTGTTGAACTTGTCTGGACTGAAGGCCATGTGAACCCTCTTTGGACTGCGGCACCATGGACACCCCTTCATCTCTTTATCTGCTGCAAAGCAAAAATCTACCTTCTTGGCTGCAGGCCAGATTTTGGTTTAGACGACACTTGGAAAGTTTTCCTTCAGTTCTAAGAATTTTGTATATTTACTGACATAAAAAGCACATTTGTCATTTTATTAATACAGAACAGTGTGCGATTTATATAGTAAAGTGTTGTTTTTTTGGTGTGTCTTTTTGCACAGACGTTTTCGTTCTTTTCCTCAAATGTATGTTTTAGCCTGGGTTCCAATATTTCCAATGTCTTTTTCATCCCTGTGGAAGTTAAATCTTTAGACCTTTATTTGTCAGGCCCCAGGTATAACCTTTGAACATCGTGTTGGGGAACCCCGAGACGCTGTGGATGTTGGTGTTCTGCAGTTCTTCTGAAGTGGGATTTTTTATTTCCATGGGAGTGATATGCCTGTTAAATAACAGAATCCTTTCCTGTGACTTCAACAAAGCTCAAAATACCAATGTGCACCTTTTGTTCCGGGATGAATGGGCCACCAGGTGAGTGGCAGGATACCCTCGCTGGGTGAACACAACTCCTCACAAAACAAGAAGCCCATTGAATCCCAACAGGACAGCACATCACCGTAGGTAGGGCAGCATCGAAAAGAGGTGCTTACTTGCTGTCACATGGCAGAGCAGAAAGTGAGCCGAGAGCCGGATACCTCTGTTGATTTTGTATTTGTTTACTTCATCTCCTTGAGGCTACAGTGACTGGAGAATTCAGTTGATTATTTTATACCAAGAGAATTGTTTGGTTTACCCAGTCCAAGAGACCTCGCCAACGTGTGAACTGCTGAACGGGTGGGTCTCAAGAGGGGGCAGGATGAATCTTATCCTACCATTATTTTTGGTAGGGTAGAGTGGGATACTGATGCCCACCCACCCTTGAAACATCCACATTATAGAATCTACTATAGGTCTCCAGTAGCCTTGGATCCCTATCAATACTCCAGTAAAGGAAGATACTTGACACACCCCTCTATAATTTCCATTACTATTCTCCTCTGGCTATCAATGGGCACTCAAGATAACTTTTAAAATTCTGCGCCGTTGCTGTGATTCTTCTCTCTCTGCCCACTGCCCTTGCAGAAATGCTGTAGCGTTTTTAAGCAAAATTTACCACTTAAAATATCCCCTATTGTTGCAATTTCTGACCTACAAAACATTTTTGAAGGTGACACATTAACAGGTCTGCCAGTGATGGAGTAGCAATAAGCGAATTAGCAAAGAGGTCATGATCGGCTCTATTTCCAGCATTGGTGATAGCTCCGTCTGCTGCTCAGTTCTCATTCTCGGAGTAAGAAAGCTTTCCAGGCACAGCTCAGTGGGCTTGTACTGGGAACAGAATCAATAGTGGCTCTTATTTTGTCATGAGCTCCAGGATACGCCCAGCTCACTGTCTGTCAGATGGTGTCTTTGACAACACTACTTGTGGTGGTTGAGCAACTATTTGTCCACAATCTATGTAGTGATTGATCTCAGTTGCCACCAGTGAAGCACTAGAATTCATGACTGGTTGGTTTTAACCTCAGTGTCTCAATATTTTTGTTTGATGGCTTATGGGTAAAATACCTCACAAATGTGAAGAGTGAAAGGCCATTTTTATAGATTTACTAGTGGTGCACAGAATCTGTTCCCCTGTATCTAACCCTAACTATTCTGCTTTGGGTTCTGGGAGCAGTCCGTTAAGGAGATTGGTGGTAAAGCAGTTCAGATCATAGACCAATCAAAGCAGTCAACCGTTGGCCCATGTGGACAGGCAATCTCTTATTTTGGGAGTTGACTGTGTCTCCTCTTTACAGCTCTTGAAGAAACCTTCAGTCAATATACCTCTCCCTGGAATTCTACATCCTTAAGTTACCTGAAAGATAAGTGTTCCTGAGAACGTTCTTTTCACAGATCATGCACACAGTAGCGGCTGCTACTTAACGGGGGTAGCAGGGCTGGGGATGGGGGTGCGGGGTTTGGGGGCAAATGGAAAAAAAAGAATAAAAAACCATTTACCTGCAGTTTGGCAGCTGCCACCCGGTCCTCTTCGGCTCCACGGTCGACTCCAAGAGCAGGAACCAGGAAGCACATAGGCTCCCAGACTCACCTAGCCAATCATTACGCTGCCTTACAGCAGCGTTGTGATTGGTCTGAGCGCCATGGTTCGGTGCTCAGAGAGGGACTGGGAGGCTGTGAATGTTCTCCACCCAGGCTGTGCAATACATGCAAAGTGTGCATGACTGTTTGGCCAAACCGTCATGCGCACTTAGAGTGTGCTTACCACGCCTCCCCCTGGCCCCTGCTTTGGCAAGCCCAACCCTGCACCGCACCTAAGCAGGAACGGAAAAATAAAATGACAATAACATTGTTTTATCATTTTATTTTTTATTTTTAAACTGTTTGCAGAGCAGTGGGGCGAAGCTCCTCCACCTTAGCGGAGGAGCCACCGTTGCATGCACATTAAAAGTCTGATGAAGGTTAGAGCATTTGGCTAAACAGTTATGAAAACTTTGCAAGCTGCTTCTTTCCTCCATGATGTAAGTTAGAGAAATCTTCTGCATAGTATACAATCCCATATAAGTGCAAAAGTTGGTGCAGTACAGGCACAGTGAGGAAGGTTCCATAGGGGTGTAGAGTCCCTATTTGGTAACTCAGCAAGTCGTATAGGGAGGGGGTCAGTCAAGGACTCTGTGGGCAGCAACATTTTTTTTCTACATCCTCCATGGAGTGTCCCCCATGTGTTGTATTGTGGCTAATTTACCAATGGTGGCAACAGGATATCCGAGTACTAATCCTGGCGCCCCTCTTAACCAAATGTAATGATGAGGTCAAATTGCTTTCTATGTAACTCCCCTCCCTCCTGTTCCAAATTAAGAGTGCTCACAAATAAATTGACCTCCAATAACGAAAGCAACTGCAAACATATATATTAATTTAGTTTTATGACAGTATGTCTATGCTCTGCTCCCATAAACCCTTTAAAAGTGTAGGGGAAACGAGTCTTCAGTCACTCTATTTAATTTATTCCTAGACTCCCCTAGTTCGTTTGCCTTTTTGGACTCCGCATTATTTTTTTGTTTTCCTACAACTTATCATTTTTGGTGCTTTCCAGCTGAGCTTGGCAAGGAAAGAGTTAAATGGGTTTTTCGGAGGGGCGTGACGAGGAACACCTTCGTAGCTGTTTGTTTTCTCATATTTATGAGCCAGGTCACATTGTGCACTTCTAGTGATCCCCTTCTGTTGCTGTCCCCCTTGCCGTTTTAATGATAAATACTGAAATTGTTGGAGTAAATCAGCCCCCCCCCCAAATGTGTAGTGGGGGCTCCCCTTCTTTTCTTCTCTCTTTTGTAGAAGGTCTTGCCTGTGCTGAGGGCCCAGCCATTGCCCAATGAAACCCCTTTCTTCAGTGTAGGAATGCACTGGGTGTTATTGACAGGCCTCCAAAGGGAGGGCTGCTGGTGGGGGGTGGTGGGGTCAAAGGGCACGGTGGGAGCCAGCAGCAAGCTTTATGCAGGAGGCATTTATCTGGGGCTGCATTCTACTGTGGTTAATCTCTTTGTGCAAGTGAAGCCTTTCCCTCTGCTTCCTGCAAAGCGCCCAGAAAGGTGCTGTCCAATAGCACGGCGCGAAAACATGCGCTACGCCTTGAGAAGTGTACGGTTAAGTAGGCTTCTTTGGCCAATGTGGCAGAAACATTGCCCTGTAGCCTTGCTCCACTGAGGAGTGCTCTTCGTGTTCCCAGAGACTAAGGTGCTGTAGATTCAAGTTCTTTCTTTCAAGACAGTATTTTCAAAGGATGTGAAAAGTTAAATTTTCCCAGCAAAACAAACTTTGGCAGATTTATATTTAGAAGCTTAATTGAAGGTTGTGTAGTTTTGGGGGGGTAAAAAAAACCAGACATTTTAGAGGGGAGTCTTTCCATGCTGTAGTGTCGATTATCCGAACAGGTTTAAAATGTACAGCTTGCGAAAAGTGAATTGTCAGCAAAATAATTATAGTCCATATTAGATCATTTGATTTTTGAAAACTACATTGAATTCAATAGTGTAGTTGAGGGACAATAAAGGTTTGTAAATCTGCTTTGTTCCAACTTTGCCTTGCTCGTTTTTGTTTAGCCTTGTTTAGTTTAAAACATTCTACCCCAGTGACTGGAACATCCATCTGCCTTCGGTGACGCCAGTCATTAAAGGCCCTCACTCTCTCTACAGGCCTTTCTTCGCCTGCATCCTTGATGTGTCCAGGGGCGTAGTTTCAGGGGGGGGTGTTTGAGGAGTTAAACCCCCTAATAATGTATTTCGTGATAAATAGTTGGGTGCAGGTGGTTTCAGTCGGGTATGGTGTAGTGTCTGTCGGATTTCACTAGGAATTTTTACACACACAGACAAAAAAAAGCGCACACTCTCTCCACTTAGAAAGACTTCCAAAATGTTGGAGATTTCACAAAATAATGTGCTTTCTCTTACTTAGTACCCCTATCTATCCGCATTCCTCTGCTTTTCCGCATTCCTCTGCTTTTCCGCTGCCACTTAAGCCCCTCCTGTGCGCCCTGCTTGTGGTGTAATGTATTTTAACATTATGTGCTAGTGTGATTGTTAGGAAATCTGAAGCTCACCCCGCCCCCCCAATCTTACTGACCAAGCTACGCCCTGGGTGTATCACTAGGGTAGAATTTACAGCCCGTATAGCTCTCGGCCGAGGGCTATATTGCCATAATATTGGCCGTTGTTATATCACATACAGCAGAAAGCGAAATATCTTGCCACGATTATACAATGGCAGTTCTAGCCACACAAGTAAAATTGGCGGATTCCATCTTCCCATCAACTATAAGTTGAAGACAGATCTCTGCGTCGGGCAGCCAGCTCACTGACCACCAGGATGAGAATATGAAACCAGCCAGTAGTATATGCTGCAGCGTGTCCAATAAGACCCTCATTCTAGTATTGGCAAACTAATCACCACCACCCCCAACATGACTTTCCTCAAAAAACATGTGTGCAATGGTGGATGGTAGCGTTCCTGAGCTGTCACATCATGGCCTCAGTACACCTGAGAAATAAACTGATTCCTGCTTAGGCCTCCGCTCTCTGGTACAGAGGAGTGAGATATTTTGGCAATGCAGTGTGGAAAAAAATATTCTGGTCAGCCAGTGTGTTTCAGCAATGATTAAGAGCTGTATCTCTAATGTCAAGGAATATAAACTTCTAGCAAACACTTTCAATCTTATAGTGATAACGTTTGGAAAAAACGGGGGGGGGGGGATTATGGTTCTCATTTCATGAAAGCAACCCTATTTTCTGCGGTTCTGTGCATATCCCCATGATCCGGGATAGAGGGTGTAAACTATGCAAATGTGATTGAGTGGGTGCTTGTCATTGAAAACTTGCTTTCCACAAATGAAGTGCACGTGTTTAGTCGAGTTGGGAACCGCAAAAAGGTCAATTTCCGTAGTGCAAAGGTTTAAGGCAAACCGTCTCTAGACTCCTAGAATGAATGAGTCTGAATTAAATTTCCATCTCAGATCCTAACTAAAAAGCAACAGATGGTTAATTTTTTCAACTGAGCAATGCTTGTTTGTGAGCTTCCGGGTTGTCGTTCTTAAAAATCTTCTATTTGGCTGTCTTTTTCCCCTAGTTTAAATACCCTGAGTGTGACAGTAACTGTCCTTGTTCGGGCTTTTCCACGGATTGTGGTTAAGCCAACCACAGAAGGGGGAGGTGAGGTTAAAGGTCAAGCGGCCCCGCTGCATTGTCATCCGTGTTCTGAAAGCGGCCTGGAATGTAGCCGGGTACCGATTTTTAAAGAAACATTCTCTATATGAAATAAATGTTTCATATAACTACTGTGTGAAATACCAGAAATCCATAGACATGTTTTTTGCTTTCTCACCTTTCCCGCGGAAGTTCACTGCTGCTTGTTGTTTTCCTCAGAGAGGATTTTTACAATTCTGCCCTGGCCAAAGCTCTCTGACATTGAAATGCACTTATAACGCCAATTCCTCCAAAACAGGTTTTAGAGCATGATTTCACTAAGTCACTTTAAAACTTTGCGGACCGGCCAAGGATTTCTTAAAATACTTTTGCCTAAAACTGCTGGCCTACATCTTGACCATTACGATTAAACAAGTGCTACAGGGATGTTAAATAAGTGATCCAGAGATGTCCTTCCCTGTTGCTCTTTCTCATTCTACTTATGCTGAAGGGCCAGAAGAAAGCAATTCAGTGGCCTGGGTTAAATAAAATAAGTAAATACGTCAGTTGAACTGTAACTTCCTTAGCCATTTCCAACATATTAAACCGTGGATTCAATAGTAAGACTTTTTATAAAAAGCATTTCAGATATCTCGATGGGTCGAGTGCCTCCTACACCTTCTTTTTTAAAAAGTCGAATAGATTCTTGTTTGTATTAAATGGAACTAAAGCGCCACAATATTTCCACCCTCCAACTTCCTAATCGTTTTCTTGTGGACCGCTTTACTTATGGGACTATTTTCCGACTGCTAACCGAATGTCTAGCATTAAGCTGGAATTATCTTTCACCTTACCTATAACAATGTCTTGATTCACTTGAGCAAACCAGAAATGTAGGCAGCGTGAGGGTGTGGTCAGGTTGCAAAGTATTTTGAAATGTTACACTTTTTGATTCGCGGACAGGTCAAAAATGGGTAGCAAGAGGAGTGTTTTCGTGAATGGTCCCTATGTTTTTTTTTGTCCCAGCCCCCGGCCTTGTCGACACATGAGATCAGTGTGCAGTGAGCTTTGGGGGTGTTTTGGGTCAGTGTATTTTAGGAATTCCCTGAAACAATAGCCCATACGGAAGGGAAAAGCGTGGGTAAAGAATAATGTGCTACATTCACCTTCTATGAAGCGTATCCTCTACAGTCCCTTTTATTTAATGTGCATTTTTTTTTTACTTCCGGGACAGACAGTTTTATTTTTTTGAAAGGATGGGTAACCAGCCACAAAAACAGGCCTTCGTTTTACAAAGGAACATGTTGAACTTATGGCTGAGTCAAGCCAGTTGATCATGCTAGTGTAAGTTACAGCAGACTTAAAAAGTTAGAAAATCGGTGTGTCTGTAAAATAAGTGCGTACACAACATATGTTTGTGTGCGTTACTTACACACGTGTAGGTTTTGGTTTAAGTGTCTCTTGTTCGATTTCCCAGTTGTGTAGCAGATCACCGATATGGGAGTACACAAACGAGTATATTCCCATTCAGGTATTACATGCTGTAGATTTAGAAACATGTTCAGTGTATTTCCAACACTTAGTTTACAACTAAAAGACAATCACATAAGTACGGCAGTAAGTGGGGGATGAAACAGCAAGCACGTCAGTTTTCTCATTTGAGGAAGAAAATTAAGGCGGCGAACAGCAGTTTTAAGTGAGAGAAGAGACTGCATCTAATGTTAATTTAAAATGTGTCAAATTTTCTATCTCTAAACAGTTGTATATTGCAGATCGCATGAAATTGTCAAAATGGGGGCTAGGAAAGTTGTTGTAAGAGTATGTGATTCAAAATACAAATACTCCGAGTGTTATTCCTAATGCCAGTCGTAAGTTACACCAGTTTGCGACAGGAAGGTTTGTAAATATCCCCAGCCGGTGTAACTTAAGAACAGACAAAAGTGCAAATCTCAACCGTCTGTGACGTCTTTCAATAACCAAAGAAGAATGGTGTCAGAAAGCTACAACTTTCTTATTTCATAAATTTTGCCTACTAGACTGAGTAAATACATTTTGGTAATTGACCAACCTCTCTATTGCCTCCTAACCTATGCCCATATTTTCAATCTTCCTCGCATTTTACTCTTGAGTAAGTTTTTTTTTTTTCCCACGAGTAATTTGGTTGAGCCTACCAGACAGTGCAGTGTTGCAAAAGACATATTGTGGGCTTACAAAGAACATACATCAGCCTTGAGCACTACCATTGCTTATCACTGATTGGCTTTCCCACTGTTATTTGCCTGCATCGTGTAGAACCCCAGACACCCCCTTCCAGCTCAACTAAATCATTGAGAAGTCATAACTATAGGATTTTTTTGCCTTGGGTAACGGATCATGTTTATTTACATCTAACCAAACAATAAATACTACAATCTTAAATCAACAAAGCCAGTGTTAAACCGTACAAAATATAAAGAATTACATCATCTAACATTTGACATAATTACAATGCATCTGCATATAGCTCATCTATTGAATTCACCTGTCAAGATAAAATAATTAACAATTACAGTTGTTTCCAATGAGTCGTTCCCAGGAGAATGTAAGCACTGCTTCCTTTGATCTTACTCGTACGACATAGGTGAAACCACCTGTATCCCTGAGGGGCCGTCCTAAATCACTGTACCCTTGACCACTTGTCATGGCCCTGCCCCTCCATTAGCGTGCTGCCACTGGGGCCCCAGGATGAGAGACCAGGGGCTACAGGCCCATGGTCTCCATTTCTAATCTGGAAAGCCTATTCCCCAAGCCAGTGTGACTTTCTTTCGCAGAATAACAATTGCTGCCCATCCCCTCAGTGCTGTCCTAAGGAGTATTCTACAGAGAGTCCATCTGTCCTTGTGATCATTTACTGTTACCTGCTGCTCTTCCACAGAGCTTCTTAGATTCACCAACCTCCAATTACCCCAGAACTTTGGGAGTGGGAGGGTGTGAAATTGGGTGGCCTCTATTAAATGACCGCACCAGTTCTAGTCCCAGTGTCACTTTGGCCCCATGAAAAAGGGGGAGGCCAAGTCGGTTCGTGCCTGTATAGCCCCATCGCAACATCGGACCTGGAAGTGACGGGCCATTTGTGTCTGACTTTCTGTTTCCTGTCCCCCACTTGTGAGAAAAGGGACAGGAAATGCGACCCATGATCCCCTGCTCCAGGCCAAAGAGTTGCGAGTGCAGGGGAGAGTGTGGGTCCACAAGGGTCCCGGGTCGTACTGCCATGCAACCTTACAGGATGAGCTTTGTATATTAGAGTCCCATATTGTCAATCTCGTGTTTGTCCCTCGTATGAAGCATATATCTTTACAATCTCTTTTGATTAGCTGGATTCTATACTTCTCCTGCTTGCTTTTCAAGCACTACTTTTTTCTTTTGGGTTAAGCACTTCATTAGAGAGCATATGTTGTCTAGCTGTCTTCCATCTGTACTTCTCTCCTCTGCAAGCTGTGTTGCTCTCTGTTGCCCATGTGCTTCTCCACACCCCCTTTCATGTTCACTCCCCTCCCCAACCCCATTGCTTTCTTACCCTTGTGCTTCTACCCCTGCAGGTTCCACATTGCTCTCTTGTGTATTGTTTCTCCTACCCACCCCCGCCATCATTACTGCTTCCATTTCCCTGCTTTGCTTCCCCTCTCCTGCTCCCTCTGTGTTGCTTTCCCCAACCTAGTTAGCCCTCTGTGCTACTCCACCCCACCCAAACTTAAAAGAAATGAACTTGTTACAAAAGTCACTTGGGTCATTTTGTAGGTGCACAAATCCATAGTGTGCATGGCTACAAAATGCACACCTACAAAATGACGCGACTGCCATGTCATTTTATAGACTCATTCCTACAAAATGAAGTGTCTGACGCATCACAATACCTTTTTCCTGTTTGTTTTCTGTAGCGATTTGGCGCAGCATTGGAGATTCTAAACAGCATGGCTAAAAACCATTGGCAAAGCCAGAAGGTCTTGAAAATAATTGTTGTTTTTGTTTGGTTCCTCTTGGGTGAGAGCTCTCCCATTAATTACCCCAGAATATTTTTGGGAAGATTTCTATGATTCTTTTCGATTTGTATTAACTGAAGTCTCATGCACCATAAAAAGGTCTCTGTGCTTCAACCACAATAGATAAAAGCTAAATAGATTTTCAATTATTAACAGTCTAATAAGGACAAACTAACTTGTATCACATGATGAACTATCTTTTGTTACTTACTGTTGCTATTTTTTTTTACCCAACTCGATGGTGCTCGCAGTATCCACTTCTCATGCTTGAACGGTGATCAGAACCAGCTACCTGCTGGTTAAGCACATCTCTGCAAAAGATGTTCAACCCACTGGTCTATCTTACGGGCTCTAATTCTGGTTCCCAGGGTCTTTCATGCCATTCTGATGTTGGCAACCCTCCAAAAAGAACTTCTTTTTCTGTTTGCTCACAAGTGTCGACAATGATGTGTGGATACAAAAAAGTGTTTTTTTTCCATTTTGGATCGGGCTCATTACATTTGTTCACGTTCAAGCTGCAGACATAGTTTTTATATGATGATTATTTCCACTGATGTTTAATTCTGGAAGACTTGTCAAGGTTCAAATACACTTTATTCGGATAACATCGTATCCATAAAAGCACAAAACACAACAGCAAACAAGTAAAAATGTGCAGGTTAAAAAGTCGTAATAGATCATTAAAACCATAGCAACATACAATGCACAATAATATTATAATTCATTAAGGGGACATAAAACCTAGGGATTAGACATCATTTGTCGTGCTCGAGCAGCAATTCTCAAAAAAGTGCCAGTGCGGAAAACCAACTCTTCATCGTCTAGGGTAAGTAATTTTAAGTGGGCATGTTCCAGACTGATGGGTATTCGTTTTTTAAAATAGGGAGTTAAGAACCACTTAATATATTTTAAATAATATTTGCAGAAGAACAGAAAGTGCTGGATAGATTGTCCGCTCTGACCATCGCACGGGCATGGAATATGATCCAAGTCATGGTGGTAACCAAGAGGGAAACATAATACAAATTTGATGGTACCAGCCCTTAATGGAAACAGAAGGCTCCTCTCCCAATGGCTCATTGGCAGTGTGATGTAATTAGCCAACTGGTGTGCACAATCCGCCATGGCCATGTAGCTATGGACAAGAGGTTTATTGTATTCCTTCTCATATCTTTCTGTTCTATATAATGAGTAGAGCGCGCTCCTAAGCTCACTTTTATTTGCGCCCATCGCTGTACTAGGGTCTGTGTAAAAGCTTCCCTTATTAACACTACAAAGGCTCTGATGCACCCCTGACAGCCATGGTATGTCTTTACCTTTTGCACATGCCATGCAATCGCTAATAATCTCTTTTGTCAGGGATGCTGCCGAATTTTTCCAGACTGATAACCAGAAGAGGGCAGGACGCGCTCTGATATAATCTTCAGTAAAATATAAATTAAGTTCATTATGGCAAATATGTTGGGGTGTAGAGATTGGGACGCCTAGTAATTTCCTACAAAATCTATGGAAGACTTGTCAATGGAACCTTGATTTTCAATGTTGTTGGTTCGTTACAGCAGAGATCATCGTGTAAGATAGCTGGGTGGGCTGAGCGCACCCCAACGATATACAAGCTGTGCACATTTTTAAATCCTGGCTTGGCCAAGTCCACCCTTCATCCTTTCGAGGATAATAAAAATAAGAATTAAGTGCAAACTTACTATCGAGTTTGTGGTGTGTACTCAATATAAAGTCATGATTATCAGTTCTGTGTGGAGATTTTTTCCATCGCCTAGTGAAAAAAAAATTAACAACATAATGGTCGCAGTGTATCACCTTCTCAGAGAGAACAGGGTATGGATGAGCATAGGACGGTGAGAGAACTGATGTTTCTTTGCATCTTGAAGATGGTGTGGCTAGTGTGAGAATGCTTGCAGAAAACTTTATTGTCCATTGCTCAGAAATTAGTACCATCGCAAGTACTACAGTCACTACATTTATAACTTCCACAGTCTATTAATGCTGTAGTGTCACCTGGAAGAGGAGCTCGCATATTTTCTGTGGGAGCTTGGACACCATAGATTAAGTTCCGTAACTGACCCTTAACTCAATCATGAATTCTTCCATGTGCTGTGTCATGCGATGCCGTGGCGGTTTATGATATGTCAAGGCTTATGATATGTCAAGGCATGTTGCTGCATTGTACTAGAACATGACAACGTAATATAGCATACAACATTTTGAAATACTTAAAAACATATATAGTGTTTATATAGCCAAACAGAACTCAAAAAATGGATATATAACGCTGCTGTAGCGGGCCTTGGTGAGACTCGAACTCCATTGTGAAACACCTCATGGCACATACCACATGAACAGGGGTTGTGTGCGCTACTGAGGTGTGGGGCACTTGAAGCTCTGCTGAGCAAGGGCATGCGGCCTACCTGACCATAGCAGCGTGCGGCCCTTGCGCACTTCTGGTGTTTTGATCGGGCCATAATGAATTTCTCACAACCTTGTGAATGGTGTAAATTCTGAAGTAGAAGTGTGAATTTAATGGTAATCACTAAACCCTTGCTTGAGTAGGTGTGGAAACGTGGATACTACATAACTGTGTACAACCAATTGATTATTCGCCACTGGTATTTCCAGTCTAAGGGCTTTGGGAGCATATCATGTATGTTGGTTAACCAAAATACCAGTGGAAGTGACCTCACGTACCATTTGACACCACTCCCCATCACATCATAAAGTTGACCCTTTATTCCAACCCTGGCACTTGAATAACCTCCCATTTAATGCTAAGAAGCTAAATGTAGGTTAGGGAGTGGACAGTAAACCCGGCTATTGGGACCAGATTTACTTTCTGCTTTTGCACTAGGGGTTGCCAGATGACCGATTATCCAGAGGCAACGTATCGAGTGCCGGACTTTCCTTTAAAAACCAGTGTTTTCGGGTGTGTCGTCTAATCGGTGAAATTAAACTGATCCAGCACTACAACTCCCAGAATGCACCGGTTTGTTAACTGATGCCACGGAGCTGTGAACCTTGGCCCGGTGGCATACAGCTAAATGGTAGTCATCGGGTGTCTAACAATGGCATTCAGTGACCAGGGCACCAAGCGCAAGCCATGGAGAGCTACAGGTAACCCTGGGAGCCCCTAATCGACTTTCATGTTTGTCAGGCTTGATTTCGCCAGTTAATCCAAAACCTGGAGTTTTTGGCTAACCTTGGGAAATAAGTCCATTTTTGGCACCCCTGGTTAATAAGCTGTTTGAAGAGATCCCCAGGCCCCTCCCCTGGGCTCGAAAGCTGCTTATTTTCGTGGCTGTGAGCTCAGGGTCTGTCGCAGTGGGCGCTGCTTTGAGGGGCCTACGGCTCAGAGGCGCCTTTGTGAGGGGCCGGCTCGGTTACAGTAGAGAGGAGGCCGGGGTCCTGCTCCCAACAATGGCCAGGTCAAACGGACCCCCTCTATTTACAGTACCGCCTTTCAGCGGCCCGAGAAGCCGGAGCCCCCACAGGCCTCCCCCCGGAAAGGGCACTGTGTTTGCTCATTCAGGCCTTCAGTGGGCCCGAGAGGCCGGCTCACAAAGCTGGGGCATTACTCCGGACTAAAGGGGGGCTTATTACAGGTGGCAGTCAGGCTTGACAGGATGGGTGGAGGGGTCTGCGCCCTGGGCCTCAGGAAGGGCTCTTGTTTGTTTAGACATCTTCTCTCCCTTTTCAGCTCCTTTATAGATTCTGGGGGAGGGGCGGGGAGGAAAGAGACACTGGATTTTACATCATAGGCGTCCATTCTCACTTCAGCCAGCTTACTTTCCAAATGTACAGTGAAAAAAAAGTTTATTTACAGTGATGATTTTTTTTTACTTTCAGTTCGAGAAAACTGTACTTTTACCTGCTATTCGTTGAAGTAGGTTTTTGTTCGGTTTTTTCCCCTCTATCCCGTGCCTTTAGAACTACCGCCTCTTTTAAAAGTAGTGTGGAAGCTAATCGAAGCAGCCTTAACAACTTTCGATGCACAATGCTCGTGGCACCGCCAGTGGGCACGCATATTGCGTCAAATACGCCACCATTACAGCATCGAGTGGTTGGTGGGGGTTCCGGGATTTTAGGGCGTCGAGGGGGGTCGGGGTCAGTCACATCCGAGATTCGTTTCGGTGTTTTGGAATCGACTGGTGGGGGGTGGCGAACGTGGGTCCATGTTTGTTTACAGTTAACTGGGCCCTGTCGCACCTGGGCTGGGAAGCGAGCTGAGATGCCCTATACAGTCTCCAGCACTTGTTAAGTCGGACCTTCCTTATAATATGATATGTGAGGCCATTGACTCCGAGTAAAGTGTCCTGTACATCCTGGCTGGGTGCCGCAGAGGGCAGACTCGTTATCCCTTTATTGGCGCCATAACACCGCCTTTTAATGCCTTGTGCCAGCAGTGGTGGCATTCCCGAGCCTCCTTTTATGGGCAATTCTGGGGAGAGTCATTCACAGAGCGTGTTTAGCACTTGGTGTAGAAACGTACTTTCCATGGTCAGGCCCCTGTTCTCTTTTTCAGTGTAAATGTGACATTTCCGTTCTCTTTCACCCCCACCCCGAACCCTGCGTTTAATGACGTATGACCCTTTTTAAATGTAATATGACCGCGTGGTATTCCTATGTATTTATACGGAAAAAAGGAGTTTGGCTGTCTTTGGGGTTGAGCTGGGGTTCAGGGAATGATACTGCTCTACCCCCTTGCGTACCAGGAATGGGAGGTCTCCTGCCCTCAGAAAAGCCAAACCCCTCCCTTTATTAATCTATAGGGGATCGACAGATTTTAAAACAGTTTAGCCTATCACAGGACGGCGAGTCCTAGTAATCAGTAGTTCAGAACTCAAATTTATGACAAGTAACTTTAAAGAAATATGAGAACATACTCTACTGTTCTATGCAGTTGCGAGGCTACATATCTAATAAAGCTGCAGGGAAAACGTCTATTTAGAGCTGATGAGGAAGGCGCGAGGTAGTGGCTCATTTTCATGGGATATACATTAGTTACTTCATTGCATAGTACTTTTAACATTCCTTATAGACATAAAAATGAGATTTGCAAAAATAGGGTAAAACTTGTCTGTGGTGTTTGAACCTCTTTGAGAGCCTACGCTGTCTCTTGGTAGGTCACACTTCCTTTGTATTGTATTGTATTCCAACTTATAAAGCGCACTGTAACTCTACGGGCATCCTGGCGCTGCAGTATTTTGCTTAAACAATTAAATGATAAAAATCTTGTTTCCACAAGCAGTGCGAGCTGCTGGGCAACATGGCTTGAATTCAGCGGTGGCCAGCACAGGTAAGCGCGGTGGGGCGGAGCAGGGCGTGGCAGGGGGGAAAGCTGACAGACGACAGAATAGGTTTTATTTATTTAATTATACCTATTCCATTGTCTGTCGGCTTCCCCCTTGCCGCGCCCTGCCCCGCCTCCCTGTGCTTACCTGTGCCGGCCGCCACTGCTTGAATTCAAGAAATTAAGTGCTATAACCCGGGCAGCATTGACCCCGTCTTAGCATTTTGTTTTAGGCATGTTGCACAGCAGACTGTGCTGCTGTGCAATATGTTAAAAAAGGGAAGAAGCAACACAAGAGGCTTTAAACAACATGAGGAAGGTGCGGGGAATGAGGGAGTAAGCACTAAACAAGGGCAGTAATCCAGAGAATGGATGGGAGGAGGGGAAAGAAGAAATAGTACCTCAATCACAGCGCAAACAGTGAATGGGCATTAACTAAGTTCAATCAATCTGAGACTGGACCATGCTCCACAGAAAGGAACAGAAGTGACACTTGGCCTGTGCTGGCCAATTTGGAGGTAGCAAAGAAGAGTGACACTGAAGCCAACAAATAGTAATCAGTGGGCAGGACCCAAGCCCTTTATTGCAAACCATACATCTCACACACAAGAACGGATGCACTGTCACAGGCTCGACCTAAAAAGCGGCCCATGATTACAAATTGGGGCACTTTTGAACCTGTAAAAACAGTCTGTATAAGTATTTTGCAAGGCCTGGAAGACTGCCTGCAGCAAGCTCAAATCCATGCAATGTTTATTTTAATGCCCAGGAAATCAACAGTAAAAATTGACCCAGTAGGCTATTAAACAGGCCCACAAACAGAAAAAAGGGTCCCAGCCCATCGGGCACGGCTTGATTGCCCTATTGGCAAGTCTGACCCTGATGCACTCTCTTCCTTAGCTGCTATACCATGCTGCCACCATGTATTTGCCACCCGATAAATAGTGCACGCCTGTAACACAAAGGAGACAAGGGGCATGATGCAGGCTCCTGCGGTGCAGGAGGGCCTGAACCGTTCAAGGGCCCCTCAAAGTGCCAGGAGGCCCCAATTCATTCCACTGCCAATGAATATCTGTAGGATATGGGAGACTCGGGGGCCCCTCTTCACATTCTGCACAGGGAGGAGGCATCGGTTTGCATTCTGCAACTGAAGTAGATGATGCTGCTGTGCAGTATGTGCACTCTCGTCACCTGGTGCACGTGGCACGCAGCGTTGCCCTTCCTTTGATTAGCCCTAGTTCCCAGGCCCCACATCTCTTCCTGCTGGGTTGTTTTTGCCACCACTGATATCCCATGTATGTTCGAGTAGACGGTAGAAGGTGCTGCTGTGTGCACACTGCCATCTCCAATCTCCCCCCACACATAAGCCAGTAGAGGGGATGGTAGAAGATGCAGGCGTGCCAATGCCACGTGGGTGCCCCCCCACCGTGTATCCCATACACTCAAACCTGCTCCCCCCTTTGAGCAGGCCATGTCTCAAGTCCCTGCATCAGCACCACACTCTCTCCTGCCGCCATGTATTCAGTTAGCCCGCAGGGTGCCTTGGGAGAGTGGTGCTGCCCCACTCAGCCGGCTCATGTACACAGAGGTGCTCCCTTTGAAAGGCCAGCAGAGCTCCCCGCGCGCCAGGTCTCAGGCCGCCTCCCTCCTCCGTGTATTTGTCCCGGGAGTCCCACCAGCCCTTCCTCGCTGTCCATGCTTTCCTCTTCATCGGTTACCTCGCCTTCCACCGGAGGCGGTAATTAGTGTCCTTTGCACAGAATTGGCTTGGAATTGGATTTAGAGAAGATAAGAATCAAATTACCAGTATTTATCTTGTAAATTCCGAAAGATCTATTTCAGACCGAGGTTTTTCTTTTGCTTCTGTCGAGGCGTTTCTGTTCCAGGGGGCAAAACCCCGAGACTCTTCATTTTCTAAGAAATGCTTCTGATGGAATGGATGACGCGAAACGGGGCTGCTCGCCTCGTTCCTCTTCTATGTCTGTTAGCTAAGATGAGCCGCCATATTGAAGGCACTTTAAGGAACCTGTACCTTGAAGGGGCAGGGCCAAAGCAGGGATTGTAAGAGCCCTGGGCAAAGCCCTATTGTGCCACGCTCTCACCAGCAAGGGAACCATGTTTAGTGTGCCTGGAGGTTATCTTGCGCCACCTAGTGGGTGGCACCATAACTGGGTAACTATTTTCGCCCTTTACTGAAATCAAACTGGGTTAAAGAGATCGACTGTAAGAAATTTCGAAGTAATGAACTAATATATATATACATTTGCCATCTCTTGGCCAATTCATTATTTTGTAATGTTTTCTGGCAGCAGTGCGAGAGGTCACCAAGTCATATGATCCATCAAACTACAGGTTGATTCGGCTCAAGGTCAACCCTTGGGTGAGCCCACCCTTAGTCTTGGACGTGCCCATCAGTACCCTGAAACTACCCTGCCTGGTGGGAGCTGCTTTCGTTTTGGGGGCTTCCTGATATGGTTACAGAAACGGACTGACGCTGGGGGTTTTCTGTGATGGTGGTTTACAGTTGAGCAACACACAGGGCTTTAAGTGGGCCGGGTCTCTCCGGTGCTGAGCACCGGCAGTTTTTTAAAGGGGGGCCTCGAAACGGGTCTCTATCAGGCTCTGTTTTGTGCCCTGGCACAGGCGGTCCGTTTTTTCCGGACTGCAGTGACAGCAGACACATCGATGTGCACGTGCTCAAACTGCTCACTTCTCACTAGTGCAGTTACGGCATGACGTCATGCCAGGTGAGCGTTGTAGGGGAAGGGTAATGCTTTAAAGAGTCATTTTCTCTCTGGATTTCCCTTCTCTTTTTGAAACGCAGGAGCAGCAACATTGTCGTGGTGTCACCATAGCTTTAAGTGGAAGCTTTTTCAATATTATATACAAGCCATAGTTGCTGCCTATTTATCTTATGCAACTAACAACCATTGACAAAGCCAATAGCCCTGACTTGTTGTAGGTATGATGTTACTTGTTGTATCATATATCTGAATGCAATGACAGAAACAGCAAAATACAAGTCGGGCAGCACACTTTGCTAATCCCAGAGTTTTAGCTTACGTGTTTTTAAGCCACGCTCTTAATTACATTGGCCACGCCCCTTTGAGAGACCCCCAGTTTTTTTCATCCCACTTAAAGCCCTGGCAACACACCGAAGGAATGGTAACATGTTTTTTCGTGCTCAGCGGATCAGACCAGCTTCCCTTTTGAAGATGTTGGATCGAACAAGTCCTGGTTGGGGGGGGGGGGGAGGGGGAGGGGGCATCTGTCTGTGATGGAGAGTAAACAGACCGAGACAGCTTTTTTATTTTAAACAACATTGCTACAATAACGTAATGAACAACCTAGAAGAAATGTAAAACGTTACATTACATTGTATAGCCTGGTGTTTGCTAACCAAACTTGAAGGTACCAAATCGCCCTCTGTAGGCAATGACAAGATCCTAAAACCATGTGGAAAAGGTGTCTCCACCCTGAAAGCACTTGGAGTCTGTACACATGGTGGAAATGTGCTGATAACCTAATACCGCTCCTACATATTGCTTTAGATTCTAGAGTGCGCTGAGGGCGTATGGGTAAACTCAGATAAGCCAGACCTGCCAAATAAAAAAAGTGTATATTTCACCTTGTGAGGAGGGGGCTTGGCCTTGGCACTTCTGCCTCTCCCCCCACCACTCCCTGCCCACAAATGTGCTTCTTGACGCGTCCAAAAAGTCCAAGGAAGTTTTCACACCTCTCACTGGACTTAGGGGTGTAGCTTCCACTGGTGCAGCAGGTGCTGTGACTCCGGGCCCAGAGCCCAAGGAGGCCCACAGAACCCGGATTATTGATGTATTTTGCAATTCGAACAGCAGCCAGGGGCAAATTTCCATCCTTGCGCTAGGGACCGTGACACAGTTGCTATGCCACTGAATGGACATCGCCCCTTTAGAGCTTCCAAAGAAGAGCTGAAAACCCACTTTGTGCAGTGGTTTCCAGTTCGTCCACCTGCCACCGTGTGTTATGAGCTCTTCACCTGGCGACTGTTTGAAAGGAGCCGTTATCACGTGACGCACAATGGCACCGTGTGGATTGGCAGGTCTGGATCACCTTTTGTGGAGCTCATTTATTTGCTATGCAGACCCAAAAACCGTGTACCTCAACTCTTCAGCCATGGGCATCATTTAGCGATGGGCAGAGGTAGAAGCCGCTAACCCCGACTTGCCTCTTGGTACCCCTGGCACTGCCCTTGCTATATCCCTTGTTTCAGGGTTCTTAAAGGAACAGGCAGGAAAGGAGGTGGGGCTCACACAGCCTGCTTGGCATGGCCAACATTTACACACAGGGCGCTGTTGAGACATTAAGGGTGGGAAAGCGGGTCAACAGTTTGATGCCACCACGTGTCAAAGGGTGCGTGATGTCACTTGTGCTACCCCTGTCATTTAAGCGAATGGAGTCCATGCTCCGAGTCCAAGAGTCCTCCCTCCGCCAGCGCTCCCAGAAGGCCGCTGTGCAGCGCCGAAGCGCCCTGCGCGGCTGCCACTTAGAGGGTGAATATTTCAGGCATCCTCCCTCCACTCCTGTGTTCTCGCTGTAAATTACATATTAAAGTGGCCTGGTAACTGAGCGCCGGTTGCCGCGCGATAAGGTGCGGGGAATCAATATGTTTGCCATGTGACTGCTTGTTGTTTATGACACCTGCCTCTGGAACAGTTGAGCAATGTTCTGTTTGCGCAGGCTGCATTACAGCCGCTCGGTATCGGCCGGCAGCAGAGCCCTGATCTAACGCCCAGCTTGCAAATCGCATTGATTTTTTTCCCCCTCTCTGCTGTGTGCCACTACTGCATTCAAATGTCGCTGTTTCGCAGAATACACACCCGCAGTCGAGGCATGCGTCTGTGAATTGCAAAAGAAATCTCAAAAAGCAGATTTTATGTTCAATTCTTTTAAGCTGTGCTCATTGTGGAAATTGGAGGGAGTCGGGTTTCCGGGAGTCCTCGTTGAAGAGGCCACACTTGCTGAGCTGAAGACTCATTGTGGTATCAAATGAGAGTGAAGCCTCGTTCTGATGTCAAGTGCACTGATGAAGCCTCGTTCTGGTATGAAATACACTGATGAAGCCTCGTTCTGATATCGAGTACAGTGTTGAAACCTTATTCTGATGTCAAGTGCTGAGATGAAGCCTTGTTTTGATGTCAAGTGCAGTGTTTCGTCTTGAGATGGTATTAACCTTCTGCAGTTACAAGGACTGTTGGTGTCTAGTTGTGCAACATGCCCTGCTTTTGCCCCATTGTGGCTTCTTATTCAGAGGTAGATATGTTGTTTCACGCACTACCTCTCGTTGTGTTATCCTGTACTGTTTAGATTGGTTGTGGTGTTGCATTCAAGTCAGTCATTGCAATGTCACATGCTCACTTATATAATTTTTGTAGTGTCCGATGAGAGTGAGGCCTCATTCTGATGTCGCATGCACAACTGAAGCCACACTGCTATTGTTGCAGTCCTGTTTTGGTGTCATCTGCACCATTAAAGCGCTCAGCTTTGCTGCAGTCCGATGTCACTTGAGCACATTGCGATGTCACATACTCAGTTCACGCTATGTTTTTATGTCCCCTGCACAGCTGAATACTCGTTATGGTGTCCCATGTGCAGTTGAAGATGCATTGTTGTCTTGCATGCACCAGTGAAGCCTTGCTGTGGTGTTGCACGCTCAGTTGAAGCCTTGTCTCGTGCAGTTTTGGCCCTCCTTGTTGAGGAGCGGCCTCATGGTTCACTATAGCCTTGCTGAAGTGGTGATGAATGCTCTGCGTATAACTCTTACATGTGGTGTCCCAAGCACAGTTGACTCGAACAGTGGTGTCCAGTACACAGCTGGGACCACAAAGAAATGTTCTGCTTTTTGAGTTGGCAGCCTGGGCTCAGATGAAACATCACTGAGGTTGTTTATGCATAGTTGTTACTGATAGTGTCACATGCCCAGCTGAAGCCTTGTTGGATTGCGTCCACTGTTGAGTTGAAGACTGGTTGAGGTAGTGAATTGCTCAGTTTTCTGGAAAGTGCTCCCACCTGCCCCCCACTATCTTGTCCCTCAAAGACCAATTGTATGTGATGTCCAGAGTTACATGTTGTTTGTTTTGTGTATAAAGAAAGAGGTGTGCTGTATTTTTGGATTGTCCTGTGTATGTCAGAGTGGTTGCTTAACAGCAGTACCTGCCTCTGCTTTTGTGGTGCTAGTGTGGTGTAGTGCATTCTTATAGTCTAGGATTTGCATCACTGGCATTTGAGGAGTATATTGGAGATTATGTGTGGCTAGGGAAACCTGTTTGCCCCTAGTTAGTTGTTTGTATGTATTTACTTGTAACCTAGAGTTGGTTAAATAAGTCATGCCTTTTGAACTGACCACCTCTGCACATGTACGGATGTCCAAGCAGTTGGATACAGATGGACACACAGGGATCTTTTATATTTTTGGGGAAATTGTGTTATTGAAATGACAGATTGTTTTGCAATGTAGAGCAGTTATTGGAATAGGTCAAAACTTCTTATTTTCTAAGCAAACCGTCTGAGAATAGCCCCCATTTCTGACAGCGGTTCTAGTGGACCGTTTTGTGTGCAACACAACTGCTAGTTGAAGGAAAATAAGATGGGCCCTTCCTAAGGTGACCAGATTTTTAAAACCAGAAACCGGGACATTTCGCACAAATAGGAGGACTATAATTTTACATCGACTGAGGGTCACAGAAGGAACTGAACGACAGTCCTTATCAACATAAAAACGCAGGCAAGAGACCAATACATTGAATGCAAAGTTTAAATTCGGTATCATGCATGTTAATTTGATTGCTTTCTGATAAGAGATGTTAACTAATGGAAATTACTAGACTCTAAAACTCTTATGATGAAAAATCTGAAAAAAGTACCTCGTACATTATCAGATTCTGTGTCTCCTAAGAATGAAAAGATTTGCTATTTCTAAAACTGCAATTTTCAAATTTCATTTATTTATTTATTTTAAATAAAAAGAGGAAGCGAGTTTCCCACAAAAACACTCGTCACTGTGCCTGCTGCAACCTGCAGATGACAATGAGGCGTGAAAGGACATCATAGCAGGAGGCAGATGACAAGTTCGGATGAAAATTGTAAAGGTTTAGGAGCAAGGGAGGTAGATTGAGTTGGAGGTGGATGAGGAAGGAGAGAGAAAATAGAAGAAAAAAACCATGCCGATTAGGATTATGTGAGGTGTGTCGGAAGGGGTGATTAAATAGGGTAAATCAAGGAAGGAGGAGAGAAAACGACGGAAATTATTACATCAAATGCAATATGTGAGAAATAATGGAGAAAAACACTCCCCTACTGCTTCACTGGCTTCTCAACCCCCAGCCTTTCAGTAGATGGGATTTACCAGTAAACCAAATTAATAGGTAGTTTCCATGATGCCAGATTCTCTGGAATATTGATGTCAACAAAGGTTTTCCATATACTAAAGTGGCGGCTCATGGCCTGTGGAGTTAGTGTGAATTTCACACATTCCTGGCTCACCCAGTTGTTTTTGAGATACTCTTAACCAATGGCTCACTCCTAGTTGGCCACATACCCTCTTTTTATCGGGCAGGGCTTCACTCGCTGTATTTTCTCGGCTGGCCTGCTTTATGCCTTCAACACGCAGCCTCATATTGCCGCTCCGTATTAACTCTACCCCTGCCCCCCTCTATTGCTGTTTTTAACTCACCGCTGTGTTTTTCAGCCTTCGCCCTGGCTCGGTGTTGTTGTCCTCGGTTCCCCTCTGGGCACCCAGCCACTGATGGCTCCGTGGCACACACTTCCAGCGTCTGGCCTCCTGCTCGGAACGCTTAACTTGCTGGCACGTGTTTTTCTGGGCACCCTTCCCGCGCCCACTCCGCTCCCGCCTTTGGAGTTCAGGAGGCACTTGTTGGCACACCGAGACCACGGCAGGCTCACTGTGCCACGGCGTGTAACGCACTCTTTCTCAGCCCTGCCAGGCCTTCCGGTTTTGTCGTACATACTGTTCGTTTCGTGGACCTTTCGCACCCATTCCTTTATCCAGCTTATGGCATCATGAGAACAATATTTAGGTATGATTGCTTTGTGTATGTTTATTGTAATAACTCTCGAAGGGAAGGGGGGGGGGGCGGGAATACGAAAAAACCCGCAACCTTTTGGGAAGAGGCGAACAGTGCTGTATACATGCGCTGTGTTTATTGTTCTCTCACAGCTGTGTCGTATGAAGCCGCTGCGTGTGAGGGATTGCAGTGCTCATCTGTCAGACCCCGTTTGGGGGGAGGGGCGCAGGTGGGAGGCCCGGGTGGAGGGAGATAGTGCAGATACAAGCAACAGGACCCCCGACCTGGTGGTTGAGATAGTTAATATTTGGTGTCCTGGTGTTTGTCCTATTACGGCTGTGCAAAATGCTCCAAGTACACCCCCTTTCACAGGTGGCTCTCGATGTAGAGAGGAAAAGTAGTCCGAGGATTCTCAGGGGGGTGCGGAGCAAGAGCGAATAACCCAATAGCCAATTAACAGACACAGCACTTACGCTGTCGAGACCAGTGCTTGTCATTAGTAGGAAAAAATACTTTATTACCTAAGCAGACCGTAACAGGACTCGGGTGTGAGTGGGGCTGGCTCAGGTGCAAAATTATAACTGTAACTGTCATACCTAAAAAATGCCCACCTACTATTGCACCCTCTCCCCATTCTAGGAACTGGTGTAATGCCTATAGTGCTTTCATTTTAATCGTAGGAACAGGTGCTGTTCACTAGGTCTCCAGTCACTCAGGGCAATTTGAAGTTCAGTACAAAAGTTTGTTCCCAACCTAAAGGGACTGTGTGGGTCACAGTCACTGTACCCATTGCAGAACAGGGCCTGTGCTTCTGCTTTAGTCTGTTGTTGGAGGCCTGGATACCTGCTGACTTTGTTGTTGTCTTCTGGCACCGGTAGGCAGTACTTTGACTGGCACTGTGTTAGTTGTCCGCTGTGAGAAGCTGGCCTGGTATATGATGTCCACTTATTTAAGTGGGTGCCTTGCACCAGTCCAGACAACGCTTATGTTTATTTAAGAGGTCTTAGACAACCTTAGAAAGCTCTCTAAGTGGTAGCTGTGGAGAGCAGCCTTCAGGCTTAGTCCAGAAGGAGTGTAAAGCAGCTTGTTTTACCAGAATGCAATCTTATAGTATTGATTAAGTGAAAAGAACCCCACCAAGTATTTATAAAAATATGTATTTATTATATAATACTCTCTAGTATGTTCAAATATCTCCTACACCGAGATAAACACAATGCACACAATACTTTAGCACAGAAACACAGTAAATAGCACTTAATACACAGTGGACCCGGGGGGCCCAAACCATATACTAAGAAAGTGGTATAAGAACCAGGACTCGGGTCAAGACAATGCCGAGAGGACGTAGGAGTGCTGGGGACCCAAGGAACCACCCAAGGTGAGTAGATAGGGACCCCACGGAGAGCGTGTGCAGTGTGGGAACACGACCTCGTGCTCCGTACAACTCTATGGGTAAGTCACGGTTTGATTTTTAAAGATTAAGGACCCTTCCCAGTGGACCCTGAAGAAACCCTGTGGAAGACAGAAGGTTGGAGAGCCACCCCACCCGTGGATACCCTAGTACCCACGTTACCTACACCAGGGAAGCCGGGTGCATACGTGTGAATCGGTGTCGGAAACCACTGTCGAACCCAATGGATGACTTCAGGCAAGTGCCGCTGCTGGAGAAGGAGAAAGTGTCAGGTAAAATCCAAAGGTGGATTCTAGATGAGAGGTACCTGCAAGCAGAGGGGACAGAGTCTATGTCACTCAGGAGTGACCAGGAGACTTGGAAGACAAATGCCCTCCGATGTCGGGTGTTGCAGGATGGGTGACGATGACTTTGACTCTGCAGCTATGAGGACCAGGCAATGCTGAGGAGGACCAGGCGCCATGCACAAGCTGCCCCACGAAGGATGTCGAGTGCTGAGGGGTCGGTGTCTGGCGGGAGCACCAACAAGCTTTGGTAAATGCAACCCACGCAGGAAGTGGAGAAGGAGCAACGTCTGGACCAGCAAGGTCCAGGCGACTCACCACAAGCAGGGGAGTCAGGGCAGGCCCCGAGCAATAGGGGGAGCCCAAAAGAAACAGGTGTGACCCTCAAGTGGACCCACATGCTGGAGGCACTGGAGTCTCAAGAGGACCTTAAGCAGCTCACCAAATTATGCAGGCCACGATGCACACGATGTGGTGTGGCTGAAGATTCTGGTCACTGGAGGTGCTCGAGGTTGGGGCTACTTGGAGCCCTAAGATCTTCTTGCAAGGAAGCCAACAAGCCTTTGCAACTGCAAGTTGATGCAGTGCACAGGGGTTCAGTTATTGCAACCCCCACAAGGGCTACTGGCCTCAAACTTGGTGAGAGGGCAGGGCAGGCCTTGGGAGCTGTGAAAAACCACCACCTGTGTTGCAGAACCTTACGGAGTCCGGAGGAGCTCAGGATCAGCTGACTGTTCGACTTGGTTGCGGTGCCTGTGAATGCAGGGGATTGACTGCTTCACGCCGAGGGAGATTCCTTCAAGTGTCTTTGATGCTTCACAGGCCTTGGAAGGTTCCTGTATGATGCACAGGCACAGACGATGCAGCTGACTGGAAAGGAGACTAAGTCAGGCCCAAATGAAGTCCAGCGAAGTCCAGAGTGCCCAGACGGTAGAAGAAGTGGTGTCTGATCTGAATCTTACCCCACGATGAATCTAGGGACCTACACCCAGGTAAGCCCTTAAGTACCCTAGGGAAAGGATTAGGATTATTCCGGGGACCCTCCCAGGGGAGGGCCTGAACAGGGGGGAGGTTACTCCCATGTCCTTTGTCCAGTTTCGCGCCAGAGCGGGAGCCAACGGCTCCCAGGACTGGTTTGAACTGGATTATGCATGGGGACAGTAAATGTGCCCCTCATGCAGACTGAGTGGCGCTGGCAAGCGCACCCACCCTACCCCAATACACTGAATCCTGTCTGGGAGATGGTCACACCTCCCTGTGACAGGATGCCTATTGTTCTGCTTTCCCCTGCTTGAGCTTGGCTCAGCATCAGGAGGGAAGAATCGTGTCTACATAACGCATAACATAACATGTGTATTTGTAAAGCGCACGTTCACCCCAACAAGGTCTCTTGGCGCTGAATAACAGATGTTTATTGTTACCCAACTCAATGGTACTCATTTTATCGACCTCAGATGGATGAAAGGCTGAGTGGACCTGCCGGGATTCGAACCTGTGACCATGAGGTCGAACACAGGCCCCTGCCGTGGATGCATTAGTCCACTGAGCCACCAGACCCAGCCTGTGACGTGTCTCTGGTCGGCAGCAACCATTTTGTGCTGTCCGGGTCGGGAAGGCTGGTACCGAGAACACAGAGCTTAACGGAGGGCTCTTCCAGTGCTTGGAATCATACCTCCTACACCGTTTATGGTGTGGGGGTATGATTCCAACATGTTTGATACCAAACATGATAGGATTCGTTGCAGCCATTATCGAGATGGTCATCGTGTAACTACGCGGTGACCCTCTATATAGTATATGGCTGCTTCACTGACAACCCGGGAGAATGGACTCCGTAGGCTGTAGGGGTGTCCTGCTCATGAAGGGGCGCACCCTCTCACTTAGAACCAAGCACCCTGCCTTCAAGATTGTAAAGGCCTGCTACAGGGGTGATTTATAGGTTTTAAGTGCAGTGACCCTAGATACAGGAAACCTATATCTTTAGTAAGTGGTACTAGCACCAGCTTACACAGGCTGCAATGGCAGGCCTGTAGTTCCATTTTGAATGGTCTCTCATTGGTGGCATAATACATGCTTCAGCCCATGGGAGACTTCTGGGGTACCTATGCCCTGGGTACCTCAGTACCATATATTAGGGACTTATAAGGGTACTCCAGTATCCAATCTGGGATGTACCTCAGTACTGAACATAACAATTTAGGGAGAAAGCAGATAGACTGGGGTCCTGATTAGCAGGATCCCAGTCAAACTAGTCAAATACAGCTTAGCACCAGGCAAAAAGTGGTGGGTAACCATAGAAGCAGATCCTACTTTCCTACATCCGCTGACGCAGGACTGCAGCAGAGATTTCTCTTGGTACTGCAGCCATGGTGAGGAAGCAGTAGCATAGCAGGGCTGTTCAGGGACCAAACCTTAAGGCAGGGATGGCCTCGAGCACAAGAACCGATAGGTGCTCATTGTGCAGTGCAGCCTCTGGGCTGGGATCACACAATGATGTGCTTCTCCAGGCAGTTGTGGCCTTAGGCTGGGATTGACTCCAGATTTTTTGGCGTCAGCTTCTACTTGGAGGTCAGATGACCGCACCAAGCAGTCGGAGTGGCGAACAGTATGGGATGACGTTTATGCTTTATATTTGAACATGGTCTGCTACTAGGGCCCATAGTAGGAGGATCAGGAGACCACACACAACTTGGTCAGCTCTGGCTTCACTCCCAAGGGCAATCAGCAACTTTTGGGAGCTCCTCAAACCGGGAACATAGCGGGCTTCCCTTCTTGGACAGTATTTCCTCCTGAGCAGGCAAACAGGCATCTGTGGGCTTGGCAGACCTGCAGTTTGTCCAGCAACTGTGTAGTTTTCAGGTGATGTCCCCTTACCTTGACAAGACCAGCTTAAATGGGAATACCAGCACTGGTCACACAGCAGTTCTATTCTGCTGAGCACACTCCGTTTTGGTCAAGAAGAACATGGAACTGGAACCACGGTAGAGTGTCAGTGTGACCCTCCAAGCAGTACATGTCGACTGGTTTCCTTCATATGGTTTAATGTAGACACACTGTACAAAAGGGAGCACGTCTTCACAGCTCAACAGGCCACAGCAATTGTCCCCCAAGCAACTCCCTGCCTAGAACAACACACGTTTCATTCTATGGAGCGAGAACATTGTGTTCAATAAAATTGTTCACCACCCTCGTCACCAAATTGTAGCATTGGTGTGACCCTCCAAGAAGTACATGTAGACGGGCCCCCTTCATATGGTTTAGTGTAAACTTGCTGTACCAAAGGGAACAGGTCTGCACAGCTCAACAACCCCCCAACACCTGTCCCCCAGGCAACTCCCAGCTTAGAACAACACACGTTCCATTCTATGGAATGTGGAGCGAGAACATTCATATTATAACACACAGGGAGGGCGCTTTGGATCCCTCTTTTATGCATATTTTCCAGACAGAGAATGTGGATCTACAGTCTAAGGCTTCAGAATCATTTAGGATTGGTTCTCTTGTCATTTCCAGACTGCCCTTGAGAGACAGCCTTTGTGGAAAGTAATGTTTGTCACAGCAGTAAGTCAAGCACTCAAGGCAGGGCTACAAACAAGGGAAATTGCTGTCCTAACATCAACCTTGTTCGACTTGTTGCAGGTCTGTGTGTGCATAGATGGTTACAAGCATGCTTGCAGATAGTATGGCCAATTGTGGAAGAGTTTGTTGTCATTCATGAGGATCGGAGCAGTGCCCTGTATCATGCACATGGACATTGATTTTAGGCATGCAGAAATGTATAGAGCCTAGACCGAAGTAGAAATAACTGTACAATGACTTGTACTGGGGAATGAGTCAGTATTGTGTAGTAGCATTGGAGGAAGGTGCATTGTACTATGGGCCATTTGGGGTGAGAGCAGGAACAATGTTTGATGAAGTAATCCTCAATATGACTTTTCACCTCCTTTCCACTCCTTTCTGATCTGTTAGAAAGATGTTGTTAGCTTGATGGTGTCCATATTTGGGGAGCAAGAAAGCTAATCTGATCTTTTTTATTTTTTTATTTCTTATTTTCAAACCTCACAATTGATAATGAAAATGGTCTGCGTTTATGATGACTACACTATCTGGACATAGGTTTCATGATACAGAAAAAGATTGTTCAATATCATTCTTCATAAAGTCACATATTTGCCAATGAAGCTGCATTAGCTTTAATCTGTGATAAGTAAAAAAATTAAACTCATGCCCTGTTTTAGTTATGATCGGGACCTATGTAGCACAAACCTAGTCAGTATGCAACTGTATATATTGGACAGGGTTGAGAATGGTGTACAAGGGGGAGGTGAAGATTCCTTTTTACATAGGTCTGTTGGGTCGGAAGGAGCATCAAATTCCTTCCTGATAATGGATGAGGCATATTTTTGTCACTTTCATGAGATGGTGATGCAATATAGCGTGCGCGATCTGTAGTGGGATGATCCCCTTACCGTGGGGAGTATTTCTTGATCTTTCCTGTTTTACACTATTTGATTTCTATTCTGATAACACAGGAGCTTTGTGTCTCATGTTTTCTTCCTAAAATGATCGTTTGGACCAGTTAAGGTGGAGTATTGGTTTCAATTGCTTTTTATGTGAAGTATGAGATACTTTGAAGATGAAATACATTTGTAATGGCAGCCAAAGGAGTTCCTTCGGGTCAGGGGGATGTCATGACCTAGCAAGTCATATTTCCTTAAACCTTAAGGTCTGGAGGGAAACCGGTGGCTGTAGAGTGGTTTGGAAGTCTGCTTTGAGGAGGTATGATTTTTATTTATTTTTATTTTATTTTATTTGCAAAGTTTTATATAGCGCTGGCTAGACCCGGAGGTATCAGAGCGCTTTACATGAGGAGCAGCGAGTTACATGTTACATAGTTACATGAATGATTTGATTTTACTGAGGAGTAGTAGCTGGTAGCACGCAGAGGACAGTTGAGGAGAGACCATGAAATTAATCTCACAGCTCTCCAAATTTTCATTCAGTGCTTTTAGGCATGGAAGTTTTCCCATTCATTCAAAACTACTGGGGATTGCCTAAAGAGAACACGGACTTCACGGAGTATGTTCTCCCACAATACTGATGGTTGGTAGTGACTATATTACAAGTGCGGATTAATACAGTGCAGGTGGTCTTCATTCTCACAGGTTGACAGGAAACAGGGATTTGGGCATAAATTAAATCTCTCCCTCAGCCATAACTTCACAAAATTGATTAGCTGGCATTTAGAGACCTCACTTGGAGATGCATAGTGTCCATTCGAAACACCTAAAGAGACTGCTAGAGATTTGTATGATGTTGTCTCAAAAGTTGAGTATGCCCAAACATGTTTGAAAAGACCTGTAGCATTTTGCTATCTTAATTTAATACCTAACCGCATTTGTGTTATAGACGTATTAATCACAACGTCCTGGTAGGGTCTTCACAGGAACACACACAGCCCATAGGAAGCATATGAGGGCAAGGGTATCTTTTAATGTTTGACTAAATTAACTATATTTCGGAATATCCCAATTGACATTTCATATAGATGTATTTGTTCCTGTAACTTCTTCGACTGGTTTTACTTGTGATTGTAAAAATTCAATCAAATATTGATAGAAACAAATGTATTAATTTATATGGAGTCCAATACCACCTCGATAGACAACTCCAAATCACCCTTTAAGTATTATATATCTGTAACTATTGAATTGATGCTGATTGAGGTGGATCAAGGGCCCTTGCAAGGGTGCACAAATCCAGAAACTCTCAATGTTTCCAATGTTTAAATTGCAACTATTTTAAATCTACCAGCAACATGAAATGAGTCTCTAAAAACCGTTGTAATAAAAAATACTCATAACATAAAATACTAAGCATACAAAGCCACCTCCAATACAAGTCAAGGGACAAAATGTTGCCTTGATTTAGTAGTGAGAGTGAAATTTCTATATTTTCTGTTAAGTAGAATTCATGAAATTTTTCAAATTTTTGCACTACACATTTTCAAATTATTTTCACCCGTGAAAGAATGGCATGCACAGAAAATGTCTCAATGGGAGACCTTTTCTGCTTTAACCACTCTCCTGTGGTATCTTGCATGGCGTTTTAAGCAAGGGCGTTGCAAAATTTCATGAAAAAATAGTTTCACCCCTAAAATATGAGGTTGTGGACTGAGAATTGCGTGAGGCAGGAATTCACTGTCATATGAGGAGGCCCAGTAAATGCAAACTGCTTTTTCTGACCTACTAGTCTACTAGCAGCATGAAACCACCCATTATTGCCTCACGTTGTCGCAGGCAACAGGCTTATTTTTTTTTTTGGATGGAGGTTTGACCCTGCCTAATTCACTTCTTTCACTCCATCTTCATGTCCGTGATGTTGTGCTCTGTCTGTTATGAGGCATGCACCACCACGTGCTATCTCCCTGCCCCATTTTCATAAGCATTCTCCGGATGCTGCGGGTATTGGTACATTGCATGCCTTTCTCTCTGCCCCACATTCTTAACCTCAATATTGTCTGCCTCTGCCGAGAGGGATGGCCGCCTCCTTGCTTTTACTGCCACAGATGCAAGCACATGCTTGGGTGATTGTACCACTTCTAAGATCTTCTCCCACCCTTCACCCCAGGAATGAGTGCTGGCTCAAGCTTTGATGGATTGAGGTGCTCTTTACTTCCTTCTGTTGCATGAGCGACAGTGTACTCCATAGGCAATCCGGGATGCACCAAACCTTTGCTGCACCATGCTAATTAATTAGTCCTAGATGTGATGGATTAACTTTCTCCTCACTACTACACCTGCCTCACTTTCTCAACCACACTAATGTCCTTCGCCTCCTGTGACAGATGGAACCCTTCTTCAACAAATGTAAGTAAGTCTTGTGCAAGAAATCTCCACCTTCCTTCCTCTGCTGCTATACCACTACCAGATCTTCCTCATAGTTCGACGGTTGCACCATGACGTGTATTTTTTAACACCTTGCTTCATCTCCGTAGTATTGTCCTTCTACTTTGTGTGGTGTGGCACCTTTTCAGCCATTATGTTCCACTATGTATTTGATGTGGGAGGTTTCCAGGGTGCAGAGCACGCCCCAGACGGCACCAGCATTTTACTTGGTTTTTATAATTTCTAGAATCTAGATATTCGACTGAAGGTAGGCTTGTAGGTCATTCCCTACGATACTGTACTTTTTCTCTGGTATGTTGGTGCTTTTTAGGTCTCGCCTAGGCAGCACGCATGCGCTGCTCTAGGAGGGCCTTTAGCCATCGGTCTGCTCATTTTCAAGCACACACTCGTGCTTGTGGCGGCATCCACCTTGCGGGAGCGAGCAGCGGCGCGCCACAAGCACGAGTGCAGTGCTTGAAAATGAGCAGACTGCTCTCCCAAGCGCGCGTGCGCGCCACTCGCGGGCTCACCTCCTGCTCCCCCTCTCTCTCACGCGCGGACCACTCGTGGGCTGTGTATTTCCACAGCACTCGCACTCAGTCTCTTACAAAGCTCACTCACCAATACTCCCTGGTCACGCATACACGTCGCTTTCACTCAGGTTTCTCTCACAGAAGCTTCTCAAACGCAGCTCACTAACATTCCACACGATGTTGTCATACACGTGACGCTTCTCTACAAAACATGCACAGCTCACACACCCTCAAAGTGCACACATTAACAGCCCCCTTCCGCTATCATAAAGACGTTTTCACAGGTCTCTCAGGCACAAAATCCTTCTCACTCATAGGTGTAGCTGATACGTCCGACCTTTCCGGTGCTAAGACCTTGGGGGCTCCTTGAGACCCCCCCTTCTCCCCTGCGTTGGGAAAGCCCAGTTGCTCCTCGGAGTCGGAGACAGTGACGGTGGGGACACTTGAGGGGAACAGAGGGTGTCCCTCTTCTGCATTTCACAGCCCCTGCGGCCTCCCAGTGGCTGGAGCAGCCGATTCAGCTGCAATACCTTCTTTGGTAAAAACAGACGTGTGCCCACGCCCTCCTCCCCGCACCCCCGCGCTCTTCACCGCGTCTCCTTCTCACACAGAGCGCAGTATTAATGTCCCGTCTTGTACTAGCATCCTTTGATTCTCCGACTCCCTTCAGTGTAGTGCTGCATTCTTCCGGGCACGGGGCTTGATGGTAGTGCAGCAGTGGGCTCTGCCCGGGTCATGCAGTAATGTTGGCTGAGGCTGTCAAGGTAACGGAGGATCGCCGCCCCCTGTTCTCAAAAGAGCTATGAACAGCTGACCTCATAACATGTTTGTCATATGGTCGTATGCAAGCTTGTCCTCGGTGGGTCTCAGTGCACTCAATGTGCACCTCTGTTTCTCCCTCTTGTACTTTCTGATATTTTACCTCACTGCATTGCTTTAGGCAGTTTGAGATGACAAGCAGCGGCTTTCTTGGGTATTTGTTTTCGTCATGTGCTTTTTATTGGACGGACGTCACCCTCGAATTTCGATCTTCTAGAAATAATCGATCCTTCCTGAGTATAGTCCGCTCTGCTCCCCGGTCCCCAGGGGCAGTCGCCTGCACTCTTACAGATGCATTACAGCCAATGATGTGCAGGCTGTGATTACCAGAGGGGGCTGCGGCGCTGGCTCTACTGAAGCCCTCCATTTCACAGCCACTTCACGCACACCCACTGGTATGCCTATCAGGTCTCTAATCTGCCATGCACTGGGTCTCATCCCCAGACTAATGGTATGCCTGAATGGTTCAAATATGCATTCAAGGTCACGCTGTGTATGTTTGCTGAACATGTGGCCAAGAGCTCGTCCCCACCTACTGTCTGCCCAGCATGAGCTACCCTGTTCAAAAAGGGCTAAGAGTGCAGTGCCCTGGCTGCCAAATCTCCATAGTTCACAGAGTCTGGGCGTTGAGATGTTTGAACTGCATGAGGTAGTTACACTAGCTCACTTCTGTGATGCCTGATCATGAAAGTGCCTTCCTGGTACAATAAGAATATCATGGCCACCTCCAACGTGTTAGCACAGGAGGTGCTCGTGCTGCTACTAAATCGGAAAAAAAACAATATCAAGCTGGAGCGATCTGGACCTTACAGAAGATTTAAGAGCTTTAGCCAGGCGAAGAATGAAGTGGAATTTAAGGACCAACCAGGGCCCCATCAAACAAACTACGTCCACTCGATGAAGCCTACTAGGACAGGAAGTACCAAGACTTGGTGTGTGATGGCAAGAGGCAGCATGGGTGCCTCCACAGTAGGCCTTATTGATTTTCCCAGGAGACACTACATTGGCCTCAATAGCTTGCAACCTAGCTAGTCAACTACATTCCAACTGGATTCAAGTAGGTCTCCAATATTTCCTGCTCATGTTGTTAGCAAAGATATTTTCAAAGATTAAGTAGAATTCATTTCTTCCTCAGTCCAAATTAAAAATCTACTCCTTTTTCGTCCTTATCCAACTCCCATTAAAGGCTATCCAGGTTATGTCCATACCCTGCCCTTGACTACACCAGAATTCTTTCTTCAGCTGTTTTGACCCATAGCCCCACCACCAACACCCACACACTGATCAATGATCTTTTCAAAGTTATTGTCCCATGCCTTTTGAATATTATATGATCGACATTTCCTGTGCCATCCTGCATTTTTTTAATATCTGATCTTCTCTACCTTTTTATTCTTGTCCAAAAGCATCAATCCAGAATTATTAAGAACCTAGTTCAAGCCGTGGTCATATCGAGAATCAAATATAGAACTGCTTCCTATGCCCCTCCTTGCACCATTAAAAGCAGTACCCCACTCTGCTGCCATTGTCATATCCAGACAATGAAATTCGACCGGATCACTCTAGCCATACAAAGGTGCCATGGGTCACCATTACCAGTTAACTCGATTGTTTTCTCACTATGTGATCACTTGGCAGATCTGAGCACCTGACTCACCTTTGTTTTTAGGTATTGCGTAGCAGACCAAGTAAACTGTCCGGTTGCAGAACAACTATTGTAGGTTTACCAAGAACTTGCAGTGGACCTACAAACTGCCCATTGCTTACCATCAGTTATCTTCATTGTCACTCTCATTTACGTGCTTCGAATTCGATGTCTTACCTTCCTCTTTTTGTATTTGTCCCTCCCATGGGGCATAGCTTGTTTACTATCATTTTGATTGGCTGACTTTTATCCTTCCACTGCTTACTTTGAGGGAACCACTTTTTTCTTTTTGATTAAACATTTCATGAAAGTGCATGTGTTTTCCAGATCTCTCCTTTGTGTACTTTTCCCAGTTAAATACCTGCCCTCAAGCTCCACGTTGCTCTCTCCCTCTTCTGCTTCTCTCATCTATGTGCTTCTCCCGCTACAAAATGTCTCCACACTCCATGTTGTTTTCTCCTTCATGTGCACCCTAAGTTGTTCTCTCCCTTGTGTGCCGCTTTCCCCCTTCTCCCAAACTTAGCATTATTATTAGTTTATTCCCCCTGATCACTACCTATTACTCCTCCATCTGCTCCTCCCTTGTCCACCTATCCCCCTTTTTTTTATTACATTTTTTTCGGAAAGAGAGGCAGCAAATTTCTGCCAGCCCCTACCCTTAAACAAGCATTGGCATAGCCAATAGGTCTCGCCTTTGGGACCTTATAAGTGTTTAGCCATGCAACACTTGATGTTGTTGCACCAAGGATATTGTGCTGGATAACTAAACACTTACAAGGTCCCAAAGGCGAGACCTATTGGCTATGCCAATGCTTGTTGAAAATTGTAAAGGTGCGCAAAACTGCAAAGGTTTTTCCTCAATTACATAATTTAAAAAAAATCGAAACATTTGTGAAACAAAAAACTAATTGGATAAGAAATCTTCAGCTGTAGGCAGAATGCAGTAAAAAAAAGCTTCTCATGCTAAAAAAGGTTGTGAAAAATGTCTTTCACAAAGGGGGCTTGATTTAGAGTTTGGCGGAGGGTTACACACTGTGCCGTAGTTAATTCTCACAATACAGCACTCGACGAGTTGATCCCTGACGAGAATTGTAACACTGAGCTGTGCTCTCAAAGCTGAAGGTGTGGATTCAGATCTATTGCCTAGAGTGCTTGTCAGGTCAGTGAGTGTTTGTGTTCGGACACAGGCCTGCCCTCCAGGAATGCCCCACTCCCAGATGCAGTACCTGTTGATGTGATCCGAGCCCCGGGCTGGCTCTTCTGCACACAGGATGTTTCCAGTGTCTGTCAGATCCTTTCAGGGACGTGGTGAGAGGTGAAGGCGACCTTTGACCCGGCAGGAAATTCCTTTGTGTTCCCCACTGACCTCTCGGATCACACATGCAGTGCAGTGTATCTGTAGAAAGGCACGAGGGAAGGGGGCAGTGATAGGTGGGTGGAGGGGCAGGGAGGCTGAGAGAGAGGGGAAGGTCCGTCCAGTTTATCTACAGTAACGTGGATCACAAGCAACACCGGATTCTTTGTGAATGCGGAACTGAATCCCACGCCACCGGGGTATATCATTGGGCTTGACCTAGCTAAATGAGGGGGCCGGGGACCTTTGACCTTTGCCCCAAGAGCAGATGCATTCAACTGCCTGCACTGTTCTCTAATTTCCATTCATTTTGACCTCCATAGATACCGAGCTGTGGGAAGGCACGTTTCCAGTGCATTATGGAATGGAACAAAATAAACGCCAATAAAGATGAAAATTAACATTTTTGTTGCCAGCAGTGATTGAATATAAGTGAGGAGGTCTAACCAATGAATACAATGTTAGCTATCAGTGAAACCAAGGGCTTGAATTCTCATCCCGGCTTCCACAAACTGTATGATGATCTTGGCCCAATAGTATAAATGGCATGCGTCAATGACAGAACAGGATCTTAAACAAGTTGCCCGGAATGTATTATTTTTTCACTTAAAATTGTGTGTGTTAAATAAATGGTGGATCTTCTCGCCCCTGTGAACTATGGGTTTTCATACGATTGATAACCGTTAATACATTTATACATTTAAGGGGTGCTTTGGGTTATCGACAACTGAACACAAACGTTAATGTTCTGTGTCTTAGACATGATAATTACACATTTATGGTGTGATCTGTTTATCTAGCTCTTTGATGCACTCACAGTATGCTTTTTATTTATTGCTTTTCTTCATTAAACACTATGGGCATGATTTAGATCTTGGCGGACAGGTTATTCTGTCACAACTATGACGGATATCCCGACCGCCGAAATATAAATCCCATTATAACCCATGGGATTTATATTTTGGTGGACGGTATATCCGTCACCGTTGTAACGAAGTAACCTGTCCTCCAATATCTAAATCAGTCCCTATATAGTGTTCTAGCTCACACTGATGCCTGGATGTCACTTTAACAAACAAAATAAAACAAGTACTGTATCTAAAATTGAAACAGTTCTCTCTAATCATGTGATATGCTTTTATATTGACAGAACTGACAGTCAAACCTTGTGAAGGGTCACTCCCTTACTAAACCCTCTTCTCACCCAGTTGGCTAATAAACCTTGCTGTTGGTCCCACTTACTCCATGCCCCACCCCTCAAATCCCCACCCTCCATTGTATAACTTCCTCCCCGCCTCCCCTTTGTTTTGAATCTAGGTTTGGGTTTAACCAGCCAGCCAGCCAGCCAGCCAGCCAGATAGCCTCTTCCCTTTGACTTGGTGCTACCTGCAGCAGAACTGCCACAAAGTCATGAATGTCTCAGTCTGTCAACTTTCAGATTATATGGTGCAAGCCATCCCACAGTTTAATCCTCGCTATCCTGCGCTTGGCTTCCAGCCGCCTCTGGCTAACGCGGCTTAGACGGAACATTTGGCAAGAAATGTTTTGAAATACCTAATTGTCCCCAAAGAACCCTCCCCCCTTTTAATATTTAACTTTATCAGTTACAATATTTAAGTGTGCTGGCAGAACCAATTATACCTTGGAATCCCCATGAGGGAGTTAAACCACCTTCCCCGCCCGTGTCAGTGAAATGCATGATTTACCGCTCAAATAACCTGTTTAAAATTTCAGCGTCCCTCCCCTTTAATTATGAGGGCTGGCAGGCTGCCAATGAGATAAACTGTTGCATACAGCGTGAAGTTAAAATATGGATATCATTCAATTTTCAGGAGCCAGGAAACAAGCATTCCTCTTTCTGTTTCGTGTGAGCCCCATTGGTAAGAAATGAAAGCCCACTTTCTTGGTTTCTGTCACCATCTCTAATGGATATCTCAGAGTGTTTGTGCACCCACCTGCTACAGAGATTTATTCATCCCTTAAGGGTCTTGTTCCAGTCTCGGTTGTTTATCTCAGTGGGTTAACGCACCTGTCGCAGAGACCAATGAATACCTTATTGGTCACACGTTGGAAGCTCAGTAATGTAGCTCAAAGGACTAATGCACGTGCTGTAGGGATCTGCATAACGTATGCAGGCCATAGATTCGAGAGGGCTGGCTTAGCTTGTCATGCTTATTTTGATAACTTAAATGAGTGCATTTGAGTTGGATTAAAGGTGCTGCTTTCATGAAGATTAGATGCTGACCAAATCCAATCCCTTGGGTCTTAGGGCAAAAGTGTCTACCGACTGAAAGGCCTTCAGCACGGCAAAGCCATTGAAGAGTGTATTTGGTGTGTGATTTTAAAGTTGGAACCAATAGAAAATACTCTCCTTGCCAGAAGAAGCGTTTAGTCTGTCGAAGACTCCCAAGGCAACATTTCCTCCATCACCAGGGGCGTCACACAGGCCCTGCAGTGCAGGGAAGCATTCAACACTTCAGGCGCCTAGACTCCTTGGGGCAATCGTGCGCTATATAAATTTCCAAATCAAATCAGGTACCCCTCACCCCTTCAGGTGGGCCCCATTTAGCCCAAGACCAATGAATATCTGTGCAGTATGGGAGCCTATGGGGCCCTTCTTCACATTCTTCAAGAGGGCCCCATCATTTTGCATTAATCCAGTGTCCTTCACAGGGATAGTATGATGATATAGGTAACTGCACCTGAGATTACTCCATTATTCTTCCACCCAATCAGGTGGTTTCTATCACCGCCCAACTGCTAACTAGGCTCTAACTGGCAGAGATGACCTTTGGAGGGGATGCGTTCTAGTGACCAGATTACTGGAACCTTGAGATCAGGGTTTCAATCCCAACCCGGACATTTGGCCAAACGTGCTTCTCAGCAATCTTCCTGTGGCTAGAACTGGAAATGTGTGTGAAATGTATTTTTATTTGTATGTGTGAAGTCTCTTTTCCCAGTAACAACCTATTTTTGTAGTCCAGTCTCAGTTATTCTCTGTGCAGCAGTTCCGCTTGAAATGCTCCCCATACAATACAAAATGTTACCTAAAGTGTTGCACTGCTCCTTATGACCAGGTTCGAGCTACACTGAGTCCTTACTAATAAAGTAATAAAAAGCAACCAGGGTTGAGCCAGTGGTCACTGCTCACAGTTCATCATAACATATGAGTTCATGTGGACCCTTGACACACAACCAAAGACTTAACAAAGGCCACTGATCAGCCTCAGCTGATTTCAAACATCATGGAGCAGCCACCGACTGATTTTACATAGGCCGCTGATCAGCCACCAGGCAATTTTACACATAATTGAACAGCAACCGCCTGAATTTGCATATGCCGTTATTCAGCGAAAGCTGATTTCACATAGACCTCTGATTGGTCCATAAAGGACTTCAGTAAATAATAAGCTAGTTTCTCACTGGCTATTAAGTAACTATCACTAGTGGTCAAGCGATGCAAGGACAGTAGGCCGCCACTCCAGCATCTGGGTATAAAAGGAAGGCATTAGTAAGGCTTAGTGGCCCTTCATAGCACTGAGACCCGGTGTAATTGCGCCTGTTTCATTACTAATGTCTAGGCTCCTATCCTACAGCTACACTTTGTTCTACCAACCATGCCATGGCTGATGTCTTATATAGTGTGACCCCCTATAAGCCATAATAAAATGAAATGAAAAGAACATTTATAAAGCGCATTAAACCCAAGTGCATCTAAGGACTAAATTGAAGACTGTTCTATGCGCCCACCACAAGGAATAACTTGCGATCCAAAGGAACGAAGTTTCAAATTTGCTTGAACCCTGACGGAGCTCTTGCCTTATTGCAAGGATCCAGCCAGTGTCATCGTAAGAATCTGAGGGCCACACACAAGACGCCTTTTGGGAGCCCCTGTACGGAACACATTTGAGTGGATTTGCCCACTTCCAACTAATTCAAGCCCACACAATGCCAATCAAGACTACATTTATGGGAATCTTTAAAAGGGCCACACAGAAAGGGCTAAAATGTGTATTGCTCAGGACCCCACAAATCCTTCAGATGACACTGGGAAGAGAGACCGAGTCTGAGGTAGAGGTAGTTGGTGAGGGAGAGAGGTTTAACTAGAGAATAGAATAGATGGAGGTCAAAGGGAGAGAAAGTTCACCTTCGGAGGGGGGCCATTGGACGTGAGGTTCCAGGGCAAGTGCCCACTTTACCCATGCCTTAACACGTCTCTGGGTCCAGCACATGTGACCAAGCGCTTAGAGGCTTGCTGCTTAGCTTGAGCTGCAAGAGAAGAAATCATGATAGCAGAGGGAATATGCTGGCCAAAGTGCACTTTTCCCCTATTCCTTACATGGTTCCGAAGTCTTTGAGGTTGCCTCTTTTTCCCCATGTTGTGTTTCTTGGTTTGGTTTAATGTCCGGCTCTGCCCTAGCAAGTTTTTGTTATGCTAGGAGCCTCCTAGGCAAACTTAGGCGTCAGACAAATCCCACATCTGCCGCGGATGGCGCCCCCGGGGGCCATAAAAGACCCATTTGGACACGGGCACCGTTGCAATTCCCTGTAAGTTAATTCAACGGGACCCTGGGTAGAGCAGCGCGCAATGGAAAGGCAGTTTTTCTTCATTTAGCTTTTAATTGCTTTCTCTTTATTTTATGGATAAAAGATTGTCCATTTAATTAACTCTAGAATGCAATTTCACAACACTAATGTTTCTACACTTGGTGGCTTCTAAAATAAAAGTGACATCCTAATATTCTTTCAGGTTTTTCATATGTATTTTGGTAATTCTCTCATTTTGTGATTAGTGTGAATGTCCCTTCTGGAGGGGTTTGGTTAACTCCCGCGCCCTCCACCTTTACAAATGCATGGCTCTTTGCATCCTGACCTTCACAATAGGATATATGCCCTCTGCAGCAGCATTTGGGGGAACTGTAGGGGATGTGGGTCTCCTTCGGGGAGGGCGTTTTCAGGAACATGCGTGGTCCATGCAGGACAATACCCTCTCAGGCAGTGGAGGGTGACCTTGTGGGCGTGGCCCCTTGTCAGGAGGTGGAGGGGTAGGCAGTGACCCTCTCTCATGGGGCACTTGCCTTCGGCAGGGTGATGCTGGCCTCCTATTGGTGGGATCCTGGCTTCTTGTCAATTAGTATGCTAGACCCTGCCACTGAGTTTTTGGTCCTCTATAGCCTGCATGCTTTCCCTGTAGTAGAGGGATGCTGGCCCTCTGCCATAGGGTTGCTGAGCCTTTACTGGTGAGGTGCCCACTCTATGCAGGATTTGTGCTCATCCGCTAGCAGTGGGAAGCTGGACTTCTTTTTGGAGAATAGCGTGCTAATCATAGTGAGGTGTACCGCTCAGTTACCTGTGGCCGAATGATGTGGCTCTAATGGCAGAATGCTGTTGTTGGTACCGCTCAGTTACCTGTGGCCGGATGATGTGGCTCTAATGGCAGAATGCTGTTGTGATTGGGGATGCTGCCTCTCTCAGCGGGCTGCTGTCAATATCAGACATATGTATGCAATAGTTTCCTTAGATTATTTAAATAAAATAATTTAATTAACTTGTGAGGTATTAACCCATGCAATAAAACATCTAAAAACAAACTTTGGCATCATACATTTTAGGAAATGAATAAACTTGTATTAATATATCTACAATACATTAGCTCTGACCACACCACTGGTTCAGGCTTTTTGTTCTTACACTGAATGGCCAACAAATAAAGTAAGTGCTTTGATGTTTTGACCCCATCAAATATTTAGGTAGAGGATCTTCATCAGGACAACATGATGGTAGCATTCTCTATATGTAATATCTGAACACTGGGCAACAAATCCTTAGACATCTAGGTTGTGTCGAAATGAATCCAGACAACCATTCATTTATTAACAGCTCTGACTTCAATTCCCAAGAAGCCATCAGCCATAAGCAGTGTTGTTGTCAGCGCTTATATAAAGAGAACTGTTAATACTGGCCAATATTTTGCATACTTTTTCCACTGTTCTAATGCGCACTTTTACACATATCTTACTAATTACCAGCCCTGTGCATCACATGCGGCATCTTCTTGTCCTATTCTAATTTATTGAATAAATACTAATACAAATTTATTAATTTTCTAAGATTCTTGATACAGAACTTTGTATTTATTGGAGGCTTTATTGCATAGGTTGACCCCACAGAAGTTAAATTCTTTTGTTTTAAATAATCCGAGGAAACCATTGTGCACATATACTATATTGCTATCCAGGTACATAGGAATACCGGTTTGCCCCTCCTCATGTGAAGATGCAGTCGATATCCTGGCACAATCTTGGCACCCATCACGCTGGTGCTTCCTTTGTAACTATTGAAGGAACTTGGCCACTGAAAAAAAATCGGATCCTGAATCTCTAAATAAATTGAATTTTGTTTCATATTCAGCCATCACTTACTACTTTCTATGAACCAAACCACTTTTAAACAGAGTCCTTGGAGTGCAAGGAAGGGCTCTATGTTTATATAACTTAATACCACCTGGGCAAGGTTGTCCAATGCAGGTCCGAGGGCGGAATGCAAGCCAGAGATTCCTGGTAACCATTAACGAGGCAAATTAGCTCCATCGTATTTACGTTTACCTTATTGGGATGTTTGGCACATTTGGCACGGATTATGCCTTCAAGGATTTTCTTTGGCGACCCCTGCCCTAGACTATATTCAGCGGCCCTAGGCAAATATTTGTGCAGTTTTGTGCTGGCTAGAGGCCAGAGTTTTACCTGCCTGAGAAACTATGCGTCGAAAACTTGAACCAAGGAAAAGAACAAACTTAAAAAAAAGTTTTTATACCACAAATCTTGCCCATTCCCTGAAGATTGATTTCAGCAGGCGCATTTCCGACTGTATTGCAGTTGGTGGTGATCCTGCAGGGCACGGAAGCCCAATGTGTGAATTGACAGGGAGGGAGGCGGGGGAGATTGAGGTATGTACATAGACTACTTTGGCACCAGACCAAATGCAGAAGTGGGAAGTGTGCCAATGTTTACTCTATTGCACGTTCTCCAGCTGCTAGGTCAACTTCCTCAAATAATTTTGGTTTTGAGAGGACGCTGACGATAGTTTCCCTCTGCAGTGACTCCACACAAAACCATAACTGAGGCCCTGTGATGACATCATTGCTTAATGTCATGCCACGGCTCCGCTGATATGTGCAGAATGTCTGTTGTTGTTGCAAAATTCCGCAATTTTGTGAAGTTTTGGCTTTTCCAAATGTGCATTTCTCACCACACTAGCACCGTTTTTCTAACTGCCTATACATTACATGACAGTAATGTTTCCCTTTTATTAAAATGCTTTCCACTAGCAGGAATATACCATTTGTACATGGAACTGTTACTTGGATATGATGCTTGGAGACGAGTAATGAGTGTACGAATTAAACTCCCCTTTCCACCTGTCGTTGGGCGGTGAGAAGATCCCAGTTTGGTTTAACGCTGATGGCATAATTATGTGGCTCCGGGCTGCCACCTTTGTTAAATAATGTACAATGGTACCGATAAGCCACTTTCTTGACAATTACTCGCCCAATGTCTATACTTTTGGAGTGTAAGAAAGCAGGAACTTATGGTAAGAACACACTTCTCCTCATATGTCTATTTTGAGGTGGATTTCGATACAAATCTGACATGGGGAATATGTTGGCGTGCCATCAGTGCTTGATTTGTGGAAAAAGCTAAGTGCAGAGGCCCAGGTTTTTCCTGGGAGCCTGCCATGTGCACTTGCTAATGCAGAGGTTGCAGAATACCAGGGCCTTGATTCCATCTCATTGCCCCTTTCTTCCACCACCCTTCTCTTTCTGTCTCTTCATTTCACTCTTGCCGTTTCTTTTCCGCCCCATTATTCTCCCTTTGTCACCATTTTTCTTTTTCTTCCTCGTTTTTTTCGATCTATTCTGCCTTCCTCTCTTGCTCTAGGCCAAAGTCTATTGATGGAAAATAAGTCACAGTCCTCGAAAATAAGTGCCGGTGCTCACCACCTTCCAAAATTAAGGACCAGGTGCCACATCTCTTATCTAGCATTTGTCATGGGCATCCCCAGTCTCACTCAACAATAGATGAGCAAAAAAGTTTGCGTCACTTTCTAACACGAAAACTTTGTTCTGGGAACAGTGTTATTACTTGCGGCATAGGCTACACAGAGATTTATGCTTTCTAGTAGTTTGAATTTCCAGTATCTACCAGAAGTGCATGCATTTAGTGTGCATGCTTGTCCGCAGGGCACAAGTCCTAAAAAAAGAAGTGGGGGGACTCTCCAAGTTAGGTAGTATCACAGGAAGTGACATCACGGCGCATGGCATCGCAGGAAGTGACATCACTGCGCGTGACAGGTTCCTTTACCCAAGGATTAACAAACTAACTCTGCTGCCAGCCTACCTCACCAGGCGTACTATTCCATGTGCAGCAAATTTCCATGTAGATGTTATTGCTTTAGCTGCCTAGTGGTTAACACATTTGATGGAAAGATCTGTTTTTGTCTAGTCCTAGTTTTGACTTAAAGTAGCATACAGGGTTAATGCGCCTCCTGCAAAGCACATCATGTAACATGCAGATGGCAGATTTTATTTTATGTAGATAGGTAAGTGGGTTACTGCTTTCAACACCGAGATCCTTTTTGTTACACGCAGTTGCATTGTAATCCGTCTAGTACAGCAGAATGAGCTCTGAAGGATGATATGTGACTCCTACACCCAGTAACCCTCCCTGTCTTATGTAACACATCCTGTGCAATGATTTACAAACTTGTGTGATATATTGTCAATATAATGTGTATGTTTGCTGTAAAGTGCCCTGACACCCTATGTTGGGATGAATGTGTCCTTGTGTAACGTAACCAGTGCTCATGTAAAGCGCTCCAATACCTTCGGGTCGAGTTCGCGCTATATAAATCTGCAAAAAAAAATTGGGATGAATAGCGCTGTAAAACAAATAAAAAAATACTGGTATTTAAATTGTTATTTTGCACTGGGACAGTGTAACACATCTGACATTGTTACAGTGCATGAATATCTATTATATATGGGGGTCCCAACAAAGTCAAAATCTGTGCCTCTCTTATGCACCTTTAAAGTGTTAACAAGCTGCTGCTTTTGTTTCCCTTCCTCTGCATTTACATCTAGGTGTGAGGCTTCAGGCAGCCCCCAGCCTGGATACTTGGACAAAGAAGGCCAAATGGGCCCTTAAGTTCGGCCTTTGTTATGGCCCAGCTGGAGTCTCAAATGACAAAACCCCCCTCCCCGTCTGCACGTTGCTGCTCAGAAGAAAAGCAGATAATAAGCAGGCGCTGCTGAATGAATCCCGGTGTCTCAAAATTACACCGGGACGAGTTCAGCATATTTTAGAGTGGGGCTCAACTTCTTGGCAGGGTGGACGGCGTCCACCCTGTGAAAAGAGTGGGTGGACGCCGTCCACCCGCATGTACCCCCGACTCGAGCCCTGCTTGTCCGGTCCTCTCAATGTATGGTCTGTGTCAGTTAAACAACTGTGTTAGAAAATCCTTGTGGAGAATCTGAAAAATTGAGGGTTGTGAGAGATTGTGTCGGCAGATATGTCCGCCACATTTCTGTGCAGTGAGGTTTGCTTGCGTTTGTCCAAGAGTACAGTTGTGTGTTTTCTTTCATCCTTACGATCCTTAGGGTTTGTTCATCAGCAGTATCACGTTTTTTATATAAATCCACAAATTATCAAATCCGCAATGTCAACTCCCACTAAATTTTCATGGTAGTGGTCTGTAGATAATTTATAGAAAGATTGCCACACTGGAAACCCCAGTGAGGCTGTGCAGATACTCAGCTGTCCTGATATGTCAGTAGAGGCAACTCCATCAATGCCCAGTGCAACCGAGTAACCAATGAAGAGCTGGAGGTGCACGTGAGGGGCACAGTTGATGGCACACTTCTAACTTATAGGCTTGATCTGGTGTGGGTGTATGACTGTGTACTCAAAAAGCGCTTGTGGTAGTTCACCTTAAGGTGTAAACTTCACTTTGAATGATGTCTATTTTTATTAATTTTAGAACTAATGCATACAATTCGTGTCCAGCACCATTTAGGTGTGGGGCTCTTTCTAAGTAAGGTAAGTGGGCACTGCTAGTCGCCAAGAGGGTCTTGGCGATACATTGGTTCAGAGGCCCCCCCCCCACATTGAAGCAATGGTCCAGGGATATGTTGTATTGCAATACGCAAACGGAAATATACAGTGAGCTCCTCCCCCCTAGAAACCGCCCGAAGAATTTTGGTCCCTGTATGCCACTTACATTGAGACTCGAACATCAGCACACTCAATCACAACCCCACTGGTGGAGGGGCAGCCACAGTCGCAATAGACACAAATTCCTTACCTGGTACATGTATACATAAGCTGAAAAGGGTGATGCATTTGCACACACAAAGGTGATACTGAGAGGATGACCTTGATGTACTACGGAAATCACACCCACTGTACAGTCAAGCATTGGTTAAGCTGGTTGCTTACTGTGAATTGCTGTCTTGATGGAGTATTATTTGCATTTTGGTCGGAAGGAATATTCATGATGATTGTTATTTTAGGCTTCATTGTCATCTTGTTGTGTAGTGCCTGGCCTTATTTTTTTTCCATCACTATGATTTTTATGATTTTGTCTCTTGTATTATTGAAATGAATAAAATAAAATAATAAAAAAAAAAAAAAAAAAAAGTAAGGTAAGTGGGCGTTGTATGATAAGCATTGAACAGATCTGGAGCACTACTTTTTCGTTCACGACTGCCTCTTCGTGTGTATTGGTGCATGAGGACAGGAGTGTTCTTTGTGTGCACATGATTGGAAAAGCTGAGATGTTCCTGGTGGCGGATGTCCACTAGTTCCCCTGCACAGGACCGAGTTGCATAGCTGCATTGACATCTCTGCTGGTGGTAGAGAAGCAGTGGCGGCTGGCAAGGATCGGGGGTGGCGGGGCGGAGGGCGGGGGTCGAGGAGGGGGAAGGGGTAAAGAAAAAAAGTAATAAAACACCTCACGTCCTCGCCGCTCCTCGTCGTCGTCCCTCCACTCCGCAGGAACCAGGAAGCACACCCAGGCTCCCCTGACCAATCACAACGCTGCAATGCCTTAGCGGAGGAGCCGCCACTGATTACGGGCTGCTGGTTTTCATTCTTTCTGAAGCAAGATTTACTGTCAGGCGGTAGAGTTCTTCCAACATCTTTTCCGTCACTACAGTTGTAGTTGCATTAAAAATGCAGTTGTGTATGGTGTCGAGGATTGGCTAAGTGTGGGATGAAGAAGGGAAATTTTGGGTAGCATGTTGTGTAGCAAATCGTGATTGGGTGCCACATTGTGCATCCTCTCCAGTAACTTTGCATTTGTATTGTGTGAGGGGATGAAGTAGTGTGTTGTGTGGATTCGTGGTTACATTTTTGTTCATCCTTATACACTATCTTGGCACTGATTAGCAGGTGGTCATCTCTGAGCAGTTTACAAGTTAAAACTAGTTGCACGTCACCCTAGTTCCCAATTTATTTGGAGTTAAAGTGCAACTCTCTCAAAAGTTGCCTGGCCACAAAAGGCACATGCAGTACACCATAACAAAAAACGGAAAACATCTTTTTGTAATCATTAGAGTCCATAAACGAATTGTTTTAAACTTAGCACAAATGTATTCTTACAAGCAATTTTTTTGACATATCCAAAATACATATGTTCTGTAAGCCAACTTCAGCCTGAGCCAACATCTTGGTAACCCCAGAGGTAAAAACTTCATCAGGGCAGTTTACTAGTAGGGATGATGTGGCCTCTTGAGTTCAGTTGTCACTAATGTAAGTCACCTTAGTAATTTTTTGTATCCATAATATTGTAATGCCACTAGTTATGATAATTTGATTCTTTTTGTCAACCATAACAGGCATGTGTAAAAGGTTTGGCCATGATCAGCCTTCAACATTTCGTGAAGCTCGTGTTTATGCCAAACTTTTAGTAGTAATACTATGTAACTTCTCACAGACACTACTGTTGTCACCTTTGCATATCTTCGCCTGTGTGTTAAAATTCATACAAAAAAATTGTGGAAGAATTTTACAACAAACGCATTTTTTCCCGAGGGAATTCATCCACACAAAAGTAGGTTTTTCAGGGTAAGTTGACAAACGGCAAATTTGCAAATGTAACGCATCCTTAGATAGTACAAGGTTACACAAGATGCAGTTGAAAGCCAAGTAGTATGAGTTGGCTATGAGTAGGCAACGCCTTGGACACAGTGGCTGAGTGTGGCTGCCTTTATTTCATTTTAAAGATCACTTAAAGAAGATATAAATAAATAGAGGTCTGAGAATGTTTATTTACACAAAGTTTTGCGCAGTTCCTGGCTATTGGATTTAACTGGATTTAGTCTTTAGTCTAAACTTTCCCGCTTACTTTAATTCTATGTCTCAGTGTAGTTATTCCCCACGCATGGCAATGAAGCCTGTAACTCACAAGCATTTTGTGTTTGAGTTCTTACTTTGTGTAGCTGTCTCTCTTAAGTAAAACAACACCTGTGAGGCAAAGCAATGCCACAGTACACTTGCATACAAAATGGGCAAAATGGGGAGCAAGCATAGTGAAAAGTGACCCAGGAGTCACGATTTTCATGTAAACCTCGTGACGTTTGTGTATTTTCTTCATATGGCGCTTTGTACATTCACAGGTTCCGTTTCTTTCTATTTGAAAGAAAATAGTAATTCTGCTACTTGATATGCACCAAGCATGAACTAGTTGAACAGAGGATTTTAAAGTGGGTTTTTTGCTTACCAGCCTCCAGGCCCACAAACCTTCCAGGCACCATATATTAAAAATTTACAAGAATCTGTAATTGCTTATATATAAATGTGGACACTGGGGAAGGTGAGTGAATTGGACAGAAGGAACTCTAGAATGTCCAGACGGCTAATCTTAAAACCCAAAGTGTTCCAGGGTCTTAGAAGTGGCTGTCAATACAGGAAACACTATTGTTAATTCTGCCTGCCCTTCCGAGGCCATTTGTGTGATCCTGTGCAAATCACTTCATCTCCATGTGCCTCAGAATTGAAAATGCTTCTAAGAAGGTGGCTAGTAACTAGTACTAAGCATCAAAACAATAACTGATTCACAGTTGTCGGTCATGAAATTTATTAGACAGATAATGCTTATCTTCTGTTTCTAATGCCGAAGTTTTTTTTACAACGCCTGACTTGACAAAGAAGTTGTTGAAATATTTCTTGTTACTGTTGGTAAATGTCCCTCTCTGAAGGGTCACCCCAAATATTTTGCATTCCTTCTCCTCTTTTTCTGACCTCGTTTTTGCTGGCTTTAGGACTCTGAGCACTGTACCACTGTTAACTTCTCCTAAAGTGCCTGTGATGTCTCTCTAAAGTATGGTAACATTGGTTCATACCCAATTGGCATATTTAGTTTACTTATAAGTCCCTAGTAAAGTGCACTACATGTGCCCAGGGCTTAAAAGATAAATATTACTAGTGGGCCTGCAGCACTGCTTGTGCCACCCACCTAAGTATCCCCATAACCATGTCTCAGGCCTGCGACTGCAGGGCCTGTGTGTGCAATTCACTGCCACTTCGACTTGGCATTTAAAACTACTTGTCAAACCTTAAACTCCCCTTTTACTACATATAATTCCCCCCCCACCCCCTCAAAGAAGGCCCTTGGTAACACACAGCGCAGGGTGCTATGTAAGGATAAGGTAGGACATGTACTTTTATGTATACATGTCTTGGTAGTGACAAACAGCCTATTTAGTTTTTCACTTCTGTGAAGCCAACTCCTCTCATAGGCTGGCATTGGAAATTCCTCAATACACTTTAAAGCTGCAATTCCTGATCAGAGAGGAGTAGCCTTTTCATGTTTCATATGTTTGAAATGGTCTTGATAATTCTTTTTTACGGGTCAAGTTTGATTTAATAGTACTGTTTTAGAAATGCCACTTTTAGAAAGTGGACATTTCTCTGGTCTTAGCTCTTTTGTGCCTTCCAGCCTGTCTCCAACACATTTCTAGGTTGGGTGACAGCTACACTTTGTGCATTCCTTCTAGACAGCCATAAACGCAGGAAGGTAAGGCTCATCTGCATTCTTATGGGTCTTCCTGGACAGGGAGGAATGGAAGGGATTGACACACTTCAATAGGTAGTGTCCTGTCCAGTCGCGGCTGCTGACTGGAAGCAGCAGGGGCGGGTGGGGGTGAAGGGACAGGGGGAGGGTCGGTTTAAAAAAAAAAAAAACACCGGCCGGCTAGCTGACTGCCACTGCCTCCTCTCCTGCATCCTCTTCCTTGGAGAAAACAGGAAGCACCAAGGCTCCCACGCTCCCTGCAGCCAATCACAACGTTGCAATGCAGCGTTGTGATTGCTCTGAGTGCCGTGACACGGTGCTCAGCTAGGGGCTGGAGGGTAGGCATGTTCTCCATGCAGGCTGTAATGCAGCCTGCATGAAGATCACTGAAAGTGCGCATGACTGTTTTGGGCGGCGCAAGAGGGTCAACCAAACGGTTCTTGCGCACTTAGGAGTGTTCTACCTCTCCTCCACTTCAGAGGCCAGCCTTTGATGTCACCTCCATTTCAAAGGCACTTGTGGGGTATAAATACTGTGAATGTGACCCACACAAATCGGATACTTCTGGACCTACAACTGGACTCTGTCAGAAGAACTGCTGTGCTGCTCAAACGACTCAACTGGACTGCTGATCTGTTGCTGAGCTTTTCTGCTTGTTGCCCTGCTGCCTCTGCTCTTTGACTCTGCTAAAGGAGAGCTGGACTCTGCCTTCTTCCAAGTGATCTCCAAGGGCTTGTTGGCTTGCTTCCTGTTGCTTGAGACTCAAGGAAATCAAAGTCTGTACTCCTGCTCCTGTGCCTGACTCACTGGAAGTGGCCCAGGTACTTGCAGCATGGAGTTTGACGCATCTCCTGTCTGCGTGTAGCAGAACTGGCGCATCGACCCAGTTGTGGGAATAAAATCGGCACATCGCATCAGAACCAACGCTTTGCCTCCCGAGATAAACGCATTGGACAGTGTATTGCTGCTGCTGCAGCTTGGTGAGATCAACACATCCCCTCGACTGCTTGGCAGAAACCGGCGCATCACTTGATGCCTCTCGACTTTGGAACTGGTGCATCGCCTTCACTGCGTGGAAAAGATTTACGCATCTCGCTGCTTGCGACCAGGAAAGGTACTTTGTTTACCGGGGCCTGCATGGGTCCTGTAGCCGGCCATTTTGACTTTGCCCCAGTCCAGCAGGACCTAAAGTAACCTTTTTTTGCGCTACTTGTTTCTGAGCGCTTTGAAACATTTATCTCTTCAAAATTCAATATCTCAACTTCTACACATTTGAGTTTTGTTGTTTAGGTCTTTTTTTAATCGTATAGATATTCTCTATTTTTCTAAACTGTTGTGGAGTCTTTGTGGTATTTTCACTATGCTACTGTATGAGATATTGCACAAATACTTTACACATTGCCTTCTAAGTTAAGCCTGCCTGCTCTGTGCCAAGCTACCAGAGGGTGAGCACAGGAAAATTTAGGATTCTGTTGTGACTTACCCTGACTAGGATTGTGGTCCCTACTTGGACAGGGTGCATACCTCTGCCAACTAGAGACCCAATTTCTAACAGTTACCCATTCTTTAAAATAAATAATCAGCTTTGTGTCCACCCAGAGGAAAATTTGTCTCCCATCTCGGCATATTGGCTGTTTAGTGTATCATTCCACCTTCAAAGGAGCATTTGCCTTACAAAGCATGAGGGACGATTTTACACTTCAGAGGTACACCGAATCATCACATTCAATTGTTTTTCTCTTTAGTGCATTGTGTACATAAAGCAATAATTTTTTTGTTTTGTTTCAGCACACCAGGGTTTAAAAAAAATATATTTTAGTTAGGATTCAGAATGCAGCAAATACCTACTGCCTCTGCCAATGCCTGTTTCAATTCAGTATAACATTCTCTCTGCCTCTTAAGTCTCTTTCTTTGAAACTTGGGGCCTGAACCACCCTCCATTACCCAGTCATCACAAATGATGGATAATCTAATAGTTCAGCCTTCAAATCACGTCCATCTGCCAAAGTAATCCTTGACCAGTCCAGACGGCCGAACACTGCTGGGGCTTTGTGACCACACGTGCCCAGATGGTTTACATAATGCATAGCACGGTCACCTATCCACTTAAAAATGCATCTCCGCCCACCATGGGTCAGGATAGTGCCTGGGAGCATGAGCTAGAGTAAATATCTCTGCTTCCTTAGCTGGTCATGTTAATCAGACACAAATGTTAGAAGGAGTGAAGTCAACGATGAAAGATAACTTTCACAAGCTGGCCTGTGGCCGGACCCCAACTAACCTGGGGTACTAGCAGACTGTTTTGTCCATGTATTCAGGAAGGAAGAAGGGGAAATGCACTGTAGAACAGAGGACCTGCTTATGGTGATTTGAAAGAAAGCTGATGAGCATTTGCACGAGGGTTTTATTGCCTCTCTTTTAAGAATAAATAAAAGGGTTGGCTCTGGTAATTAATAGCTAGAAACTTGGGGATAAGAGGCCTGTTCTGTACATGCTTACTCCGTTATTAGACCATGCAATGGAAAATTCAGGTAGTGCTGGTCAATCAACTGTCACAAGAAGAGGGAACTAGCTCAAAGTAGGTGCCTTCTTCACACGTTTCTGAACTATATGATGTACAGATTTCCATCATCCAATCTGATTGTGATTTTCACAGTTCTGTGTGCTGTTCCGTATTTTAAGGTTCACAATATGATGCTCATCGTAATCCCTGCCAACTGCAATTGCTTAGCAAACACACTGGATTAAATGCAGCCATTTTAAAACCAAAGCCTCAGGTGGAGAGCTGTAAATCAGCGATTCATCCATGGAACATATGGTGGGAATGGTCTAAAGAACATTACTGTAAGCTTGACCCTACATGGCTACATAGACGACCATGCATTCAGACACACAACTTTTTTCAGGCAATTATCTCATGATAATGGCCTCTGATGTTAGCAAATGTTTGATGGAGCAGGTCCTAGCAGCCCAAAGGGAGAATGGATTTTGCTTAGTATTGTGTTAAAATATTGAAGTAATAATGTCCTTCGCCCAATGACTGGAAAATGACTCCTGCCCAACTGCTGTTTTTGAAAATTCAACTCTGCCAATATAAGGAACTTCATGGTCAGTCTCGGTGTAAGAAGTTGTGTGACGTTTCCTCTGGATACCTGTTTCCGACTTAATGAAAAACAACCTAGAGCGAGCATGATCATTTCTCCAGTCGGCTAAAATGTGTTCCGTGTGCCTGGTTCACCTGTATTGCCATGACCCCGGCACTTGCATGCTATCCCGTGCCAATCGCTGCTTTTTCGTTGGATTCATATAGGGACTTAGTGTTCTAGTGGTGTCAGTGGGAAATGTATGTCCTCACTAACGTGCCGTTCACATGTTTCAATGGCTTTCCATTCCCACTTGCTTTCCAGGAGCACTGTAGTGGTCGAAGAACTAATAGGTTACCTGGATGTACTGAATGGAGTATGTGAAGAAACTAAGAACATACATGAGCACTCATTTGGGACCTCTTTCAAAGACTTTGTAGAAAGGTCAAGCAATTAACTTCATTACCAAATCTCATATCCTATTATTGTTATTCAGGAAGTCAATTACAAATATTTGGCAATGACTTTTTTCATTGACCCACTCACGCACAGTGCCATGTCTCCCTTAATTTTCTATTGCATTTAGACCTTTATCATTTATTTCCAATATTGAAAGCAGTGATAGAGAGAAAATCTATACAGCACTGCTTAGCCCAAGTGTGAGAAGTTGGCCTGGTATATGCTGTCCACTAATTATAGTGGGCACCTTGCACCAGTCCAAACAACCCCTTATTGGAGATAGGTTAAAGACAACCTTTATTGAAAGCTATCCTAGTGGTAGCTATGGAGAGCAGCCTTCAGGCTAAGTCTTGAAGGAATGTAAAGCAGCTTGTTTTACCAGTCTATAATCTCTTGAGTGACCAAATGAAAGAGGACCACACCAGGTATATATTCAAAATATATGTATTTATTGCTAAACACACCCCTCTAGTCTCTTTATGAGGCTAGAGTTCGAAGTACATAAGTTATAAGTTAGTTATCAACAGTAATAGCACAAATACACGTTTGAGCCCTAGGGGCGTACCAAACCATATACCAATAAAGTGGTATAAGAACCACGACTGAGCTAGACACAAGGCCTAGAGCCTGTAGAAGTGCTTGGACCACAAGGAACCACCCAAGGTAGTGACACAGGGGACCCACGGGGGACGCGTGCAGTGTGAGAACACAGCCGCGAATCGCCGTTGACTTCTATGGGGAAAGTCGCGGTTGGAATTTTAAAGAAAAGGGACACTTAGAGGAGGACTTGGAGCAAACCCTTTTAGAACTGGGTCGTTCTAGAGACTATACCCACGGGAGCACCGGAGTACTCGAGTTACCTCACCCAGGGAAGCCGGGTGCATAGGTGTCTTTCGGGGTCGGGTTTCGTCGTCGTTTTCAATGGCGATCTGCTGCAAAGTGCTGCTGGCGGCCAAGTCGAAAGTGTTCGGGTGGATCCAAAGGTGGATCGAAGATCTGAAGAACCTGAAAGCAGAGGGGACAGAGTCTGGGTCACTAGCCAGTGACCAGGAAGGCGATGAGCGGATGCCCACCGATGTCGGGTGCTTCAGGTAGGTTGACGGTCATCTTGATTCTTCAGCCACGAGGTCCAGGAGGCGTCGACGATGGCCAGGAGCTGGATTCGAGCTGTCCCACGACGTCTGTCGATTGCTGAGGTGTCGGCGACCGGATTGGACCCAACAAGCCTTGGCAACGGCAAGTCTCGTGGAAATAGAAGAAGGACGTTGATGCAGACCAGCAAGGTCTGAGGGACTCACCCAGCGAGGGTAAGTCAGGGCACGCCTGGAGCAACCAGGAAAGCCCAAGCAGAAGAAGATTGGCCTTCGGGAGGGCCCACTAGCCAACGGACTAGCGACCGCGAAGGAGCCTCGAGTGGACGCACTTAGAGCTGGCTCACGGGACACTCGTGGAGTGGAGGCCAGTGATCTTCGGTGCAGTCGGTGCTGGAGGCGGGGGCTACTCGGAGCCCAAAGCACAACTTCGTGGGAGCCCAGGAAGAGGATGCACTTGCAAATGTGCTCGGTGTCCAAGGGTCACGGTTCCACGTTACCCACGACAGCTACGGGCCTCAGCTTTGCTGGGGACTCAGGGCAGCCTCGGGGAAGTCTGGAAATGCATCTCTGGTGATGCAAAGTCTTCGGCGTCCGGCGGGAGCTTCAGCGATGCAGACCGGACAATTGCTTCTTTGGTGCCTGCCAAGCAGGGGAGTCACTCCTTGACCCCAAGGGAGATTCTTCAGTCCTCTAATCTTAAAGTAGAGCGTCGAAGGTCCAGGATTCTGTATCAGAGTTTCGTCCAGGTAAATCTAAAGTCCTAAGGACTGGGGTCCCATACTTATACCAAGTTAGGGGGTTGGACATACTCTGGGGACCCACCTATGGGAGGGTCAGGGCAGAGGGGTGGTTACACCCCTTTCCCTTTGTCCAGTTTCGCGCCAGAGCAGGGGCTGGAAGCCCCTGAGCCGGTTTGAACTGGGGTATGCACAGGGACACCAAATGTGCCCCCAGTGCAGGACTTCAAAGCACCAGAGAGTGCTCCCGCCCAGCCCCAATACACACTATCCTGTCTGGGGAGGTGGTTACACCTCCCTGGGACAGGAAACCTATTGTCCAGGCCTCCCCTGCCGGAGTTTCGGTCAGCAGCAGGAGGCCAGACTCGTGTCTGTGGCAGCGGCATCCATTTTGTGATGCCAGGGCTCTGGAAAGAAGTTACCGGGTAGGCCGGTGGGTACATGTCTCTCCCTCTAGAAGGGTGGAATGCTACCCCCGCCGCCAGAACTGGCGGGGGGGTAGTATTCCAAGATATTTGACACCAAACTCGACATGTTTTGGTGCAGCCAGTCCAAAGTTAGCATTCTACCGCGAGGATATAATGCACTTAAGAGTATATGGTCAGGCTGCACTGCAAACAGCATCAGAGGAGGTACTCCGAATGCTGCAGAGGGGCTCTGCTCGTGCAGGGGCACCCTCTCACATAAAAACCAAGCACTCTGCCTTCAGGATTGTCAAGGCCTGCCATAGGAGTGACTTATAGGTTTATAGGTGTGTGCAATGGTAGTGATATAGGTAGCCTATACCACAGTAAGAGGTGCATGCACCACCTTACTCAGGCTGCAGTAGCAGGCCTGTGGTGTCATTTTGGCTGGCCTTCCAGGGGTGGCATAATACATGCTTCAGCCCCTGGCAGGCCTCTGAGGTACCTATGCCCTGGGTACATAGTATACCATATACTAGGGACTTACAAGGGCACTCCAGATTCCAATCAGAGATGTGCCTAGGGCACATGGAAACCATTTTAGAGAGGAAGCAGCTAGTCTGGGGTTCTGATTAGCAGGGCCCCAGCCAGACTAAAGTCGAAAAACAGTGAAGCATCAGCAAAAAGTGGGGGTACCCATGTGAAGCAGATCCTACTCTCCTACACAACCCCCCCCCCAAACGTAGGGACATTAAACTAACATTGCCCAGTTAAGTCTTCATGTTCTAAGTGGAAGTACCTAGAGAGTCCATCTGCATTGGCATGGTTACTCCCAGGTCTATGTTCCACTGTGAAGTCCATCCCCTGTAGGGAAATGGACCACCTAAGCAGTTTGGGGTTTTCACCCTTCATTTGTTTTAGCCATAAGAGGGGCTTATGGTCTGTTTGAACAAGGAAGTGAGTACCAAACAAGTATGGCCTCAACTTCTTCAGAGCCCAGACCACAGCAAAGGCCTCCCTCTCAATGGCTGACCAACGTTTCTCTCTAGGGGTCAGCCTTCTGCTAATAAAAGCTACTGGCTGATCCTGACCTTCATCATTCAATTGTGACACTACAGCCCCTACCCCTAATTCAGATGCATCTGTTTGGACAATGAACTTCTTTGAGTAATCAGGACTCTGCAGAATGGGAGCTGTGCACATGGCCTGCTTTAGGTCATCAAATGCCTTTTGACAGCTAACTGTCCACTGAACCTTTTTGGGCATTTTCTTGGAAGTTAAGTCATTCAGGGGTGTCACTATTGATCCATACCCCTTGACAAATCTCCTATAGTACCCAGTCAGGCCTAAAAAGGCTCTCACCTGAGTCTGGGTAGTTGGAGCAGTCCAGTCCATGATGGTCTGGATCTTGCTCTGCAGTGGTTGAACCTGACCTCCACCCACAAGGTGGCCCAGGTACACAACCTGACTCTGCCCTATCTGGCACTTGGTGGCCTTGATAGTCAGGCCTGCTTTCTGCAGGGCCTGCAAAACATTTCTGAGGTGGACCAGGTGATCCTCCCAGGTGGAGCTAAAGACAGCAATATCATCTAGATATGCTGCACTATAGGCTTCCAGACCTGTAAGGACTGTATTCACCAACCTCTGAAAAGTGGCAGGTGCATTCTTCAGACCAAAGGGCATCACCACAAATTGATAATGCCCACTAGGGGTCGAGAATGCTGTTTTTGGCTTTGCATCATCAGCTAGTCTGATCTGCCAGTAGCCAGCTGTCAGGTCAAATGTGCTTAGATACTTGGCTGAGGCCAAAGTATCTATTAGCTCATCTGCCCTAGGTATTGGATGGGCATCAGTCCTAGTGACTGCATTGAGACCCCTGTAGTCCACACAAAACCTCATCTCTCTTTTCCCACCATTGGTGTGAGGTTTTGGCACAAGGACCACTGGACTAGCCCAAGGGCTATCTGAGGGTTCAATAACTCCCAAATCCAACATCTTCTGGAATTCTGTCCTGATACAGTCCCTGACATGGTCAGGTTGCCTATAAATCTTATTTTTAATAGGCAGACTGTCCCCAGTGTCCACTTCATGAGTGCCCCAGGTGGTCTGACTGGGTGTCAGTGAGAATATGTGCCTGAACTGATTGAGCACCTGTCTGCAATCAGTTTGCTGCTGGGCAGTGAGGCTGCCTGCCAAGGCTACACCATCCACTGACCAATCATCAGGGTTCTGTGAGAGCAGGTCAGGGAGTGGGTCACTCTCTTCCTCCTGTCCCTCATCAGTAGCCATGAGCAAGCCCATGTCTGCCCTGTCCACATATGGTTTTAATCTGTTGACATGGAGAACCCTGTGGGGACTCCTGGGTGTTCCTAGGTCTACTAAGTAGGTAACCTCACCCTTCTGTTTAACAATGGTATGGGGTCCACTCCATTTGTCTTGGAGAGCTGCTGGGACCACTGGCTCCAACACCCACACCTTCTGTCCTGGCTGGTAAACAGTCAGTACAGCCTTTTGGTCATGCCAGGCTTTTTGAAGTTTCTGGCTAGCCTCAAGGTTTTTAGTTGCCTTTTTCATGTACTCAGCCATCCTGGAGCGGAGACCAAGTACATAGTCCACTATGTCTTGCTTTGGGGGCTTGAGAGGTAACTCCCATCCTTCCTTCACCAAGCACAATGGACCCCTGACAGGGTGACCAAACAAAAGTTCAAAAGGGCTGTAGCCAACCCCCTTTTGAGGCACCTCCCTGTATGCAAATAAAAGGCAGGGCAAGAGTATGTCCCATCTTCGCCTAAGCTTTTCTGGGAGCCCTTTAATGATGCCCTTCAAGGTTTTGTTGAATCTCTCAACTAAACCATTGCATTGTGGGTGATAGGGTGTGGTGAACTTGTAAGTCAGTCCACACTCCTTCCACATTGCTTTCAAGTATCCAGACATAAAGTTAGCACCCCTGTCTGATACAACCTCCTTAGGGAAGCCCACTCTTGAGAAAATTCCCAGGAGGGCCCTTGCCACCACAGGTGCTGTAGGGGTCCTAAGGGGAATAGCCTCTGGGTACCTGGTGGCATGATCCACTACCACCATGATAAACCTGTGCCCAGATGCTGTTTGGGGATCCATGGGACCAGCAATGTCAATCCCCACCCTTTCAAAGGGAACCCCCACCACAGGTAGTGGTATCAGGGGGGCCTTTGTAGTGCCACCTGCCTTGCCACTGGCCTGGCAGGTTACACAGGAGCAACAAAACTCCTTGGTGTCTTCAGACATGTGGGGCCAGTGAAAGTGAGGGACAATTCTGTCCCAAGTCTTGTTCTGGCCCAGGTGACCTGCTAAGGGAATGTCATGGGCTAGGTCAATAGGAAGCCCCTGAACTTCAGAGGTATGACCAACCTCCTGGTGGCACCAGGCTTGGGGTCTCTACACTCTGAGTACAAGAGTCCATCATCCCAATACACTGTATGGGGACCACTAGCTTTCCCAGCAGCCTCAGCAGCAGCTTGCTGTCTGAGGGGTTCAAGAGAGGGGCAGCTCTGCTGCTCCTGGCTCAGATCTGCCTTGGAAGGGCCCCCTGTCCCCAAGAACTCAACCTGGTCAGGTTCAAGCTCCTCTGGGACAGTTCCTTCCTCAGGACTGAGATCATCCCCCTCTTCCTTCTGAGCCAAGGGGGAAGGCACCGCCTTTACCCTACTACTCCTCTTCTTGGAGGGCACTTGGTCCATTATTCCAGAATCCAAGGCCTGTTCAGTGTTAGACATTTTGGCTTGTGACCTGGTCACAGCAAACACATCTGCAGGGATGCCCAGCATTTCTGCATGGGTCCTGAGCTCCACTTCTGCCCAAGCTGAAGTTTCTAAATCATTGCCAAGCAAGCATTCAACTGGTAGGTCTGCACTTACCACAACCTTCTTAAGGCCAGTTTCCCCTCCCCAGGAGAAGTTAACAACTTCCAAAGTATGGTCTGTTCTGACATTGCTAGCATTGGTCACTTGGTACATTTCACCAAGTATAATCTGCCCAGGATTCACAAGGTCTTGTGTCACCATGGTGACACATGCCCCTGTGTCCCTAAATGCCAAAGCCTCTTTTCCATTGATTAAGGGCTGTTGCCTGTACTTGCCCAGATTACTGGGACTCACAGAGGAGGTCACATCCATGCCTCCATCACAGACTAGGACAGCCTGAGTGAGCTCTCTGACTAGGTCAGAGCTCACTCCTTACCCAGGGTCAACCCTACTAAACCCTTGGCTTGTGTAGTCCCACCACCAACTGTAACTGCACTAGGGGGAGCAGGTGCCTTAGGGCCATTGGTGGGGGCTGGAGTAGAGTCTTTGGACTTGGTGCAATCACTGGTCCAGTGGGTCTTTTGCTTACAGACCTTGCACCATGGTTTCTTTTGGCCTTTCCCTTTGTTAGACTGTGAATCCCCACCTGAAGAAGATTTTTGGGGGCCTTGTGAAGACTTCTGGTCTTTACCCTTCTCCCCACCCTTATCAGAGCTCTTAGAATCTTGCTTCTTTGGGTCACCACCTTGGTTCTGTACCTTCTGCCTCACCCTGGTTCTGACCCATTTGTCTGCCTTCTTTCCCAATTCTTGGGGAGAGGTCAGATCAGAGTCCACCAGGTGCTGATGCAACAGCTGATTTTGACAATTATTAAGAATATGCTCCCTCATGATAAGATTGTACAGTCCTGTGAAGTCACATACCTTACTGGCCAATAACCAACCTTCCAGAGCCTTGGCAGAACAATCAACAAAGTCCACCCAGTCTTGAGTCTGTGCTTTTTGGGTATCTCTGAACTTTAACCTGTATTGTTCAGTGGTTAGGCCAAACCCATCAATCAGAGCACTCTTCAAGACTGTGTAATTGTCAGCATCCTCCTCTCTAACAGTGAGGAGCTTATCTCTACCTTTGTCTGCAAAGGAGAGCCACAAGATTGCTGCCCACTGCTCCTGAGGGACCCTCTGTACTTTACAGGCCCTCTCCAGTGCAGTTATGCATTTGTGGATGTCATCCCCACTCTGGTAGGGAGGAACAATCTTGCTCAGGTTTCTATGGTCATAAGACCTTTCCCTATCTCTGGGGAAATTGCTGCCACCATGGGACTCTAGTCTCATCTTTTTTCTCTCTTTGTAGAGATCTAGGGACTCCCTGTCTATAGCCAACTGCTGTTTTCTGAGCTCAAGCTGGGCTTGCTCATACTGAATCAGTCTCTTTCTCCTGTCATGAGAGGATTCTCTCCTATGAGAAGAGACAGAGGTCCCTATTGAGGTGTCAGAGTGGTTAGACTCCTGAGAAGGAGATCTAGACCTTCTGGGCACACTCACAATTCTTCCTGGGGGGACAAAGGGGAGGTCATTCTGATCCTCCCCTTCATCCACAGGAATAGCTGGGTATTCCAGGTCAAGGTCATTGTCACCTTCCTGGCCAGTTTCAGAGGGGGGGCCCTGGGTTTCTTCACCCCTGACCCCTTCCTCATTTTCTGCCCCACCCTCTCTGCCTACCCCTTCAGACCCTAGGGGTCTGCTGAGATCATCAGCCAGTAACACCTCCCTGAGGTGTTGGGTGCTGGCACTTTTGCCTGCCTTCAGCTTCCTAGTATTGCATAATGCTCTCAATTCCAAGAATGGGAGTTTATCATACTTGGAGGGAAGAAGCCCACTGGCTTCTGGCAAGGACTCACTGGGTCCTGGCTTTGAAGACATTACTAGTGAGGTGTGGTGTATGCACTACCTACTCTAGTGTGGCCTACTAAACTCTCTTGAGTTGTAGAAAGGGTGTGCTATCCCTTAACACACAACTCTAAGTTCAGTAGAACTTACTGTATACTAAGCTTGATTTATATGTACCTAAGGTACCCTTAGTGGTCTTCAGTTGATCAATTCAATTGAGATTATCTGGTAAAACAATAGCAAGCTGGAATCCCACACGCTGCCACCAATGTGAGAAGTTGGCCTGGTATATGCTGTCCACTAATTATAGTGGGCACCTTGCACCAGTCCAAACAACCCCTTATTGGAGATAGGTTAAAGACAACCTTTATTGAAAGCTATCCTAGTGGTAGCTATGGAGAGCAGCCTTCAGGCTAAGTCTTGAAGGAATGTAAAGCAGCTTGTTTTACCAGTCTATAATCTCTTGAGTGACCAAATGAAAGAGCACCACACCAGGTATATATTCAAAATATATGTATTTATTGCTAAACACACCCCTCTAGTCTCTTTATGAGGCTAGAGTTCGAAGTACATAAGTTATAAGTTAGTTATCAACAGTAATAGCACAAATACACGTTTGAGCCCTAGGGGCGTACCAAACCATATACCAATAAAGTGGTATAAGAACCACGACTGAGCTAGACACAAGGCCTAGAGCCTGTAGAAGTGCTTGGACCACAAGGAACCACCCAAGGTAGTGACACAGGGGACCCACGGGGGACGCGTGCAGTGTGAGAACACAGCCGCGAATCGCCGTTGACTTCTATGGGGAAAGTCGCGATTGGAATTTTAAAGAAAAGGGACACTTAGAGGAGGACTTGGAGCAAACCCTTTTAGAACTGGGTCGTTCTAGAGACTATACCCACGGGAGCACCGGAGTACTCGAGTTACCTCACCCAGGGAAGCCGGGTGCATAGGTGTCTTTCGGGGTCGGGTTTCGTCGTCGTTTTCAATGGCGATCTGCTGCAAAGTGCTGCTGGCGGCCAAGTCGAAAGTGTTCGGGTGGATCCAAAGGTGGATCGAAGATCTGAGGTACCTGAAAGCAGAAGGGACAGAGTCTGGGTCACTAGCCAGTGACCAGGAAGGCGATGAGCGGATGCCCACCGATGTCGGGTGCTTCAGGTAGGTTGACTGTCGTCTTGACTCTTCAGCCACGAGGTCCAGGAGGCGTCGCGAAGGCCAGGAGCTGGATTCGAGCTGTCCCATGACGTCTGTCGATTGCTGAGGTGTCGGCGACCGGATTGGACCCAACAAGCCTTGGCAACGGCAAGTCTCGTGGAAATAGAAGAAGGACGTTGATGCAGACCAGCAAGGTCTGAGGGACTCACCCAGCGAGGGTAAGTCAGGGCACGCCTGGAGAAACCAGGGAAGCCCAAGCAGAAGAAGATTGGCCTTCGGGAGGGCCCACTAGCCAACGGACTAGCGACCGCGAAGGAGCACCGAGTGGACGCACTTAGAGCTGGCTCACGGGACACTCGTGGAGTGGAGGCCAGTGATCTTCGGTGCAGTCGGTGCTGGAGGCAGGGGCTACTCGGAGCGCAAAGCACAACTTCGTGGGAGCCCAGGAAGAGGATGCACTTGCAAATGTGCTCGGTGTCCAGGGGTCACGGTTCCACGTTACCCACGACAGCTACGGGCCTCAGCTTTGCTGGGGACTCAGGGCAGCCTCGGGGAAGTCTGGAAATCCACCGCTGGTGATGCAAAGACTTCGGCGTCCGGCGGGAGCTTCAGCGATGCAGACCGGACAATTGCTTCGTTGGTGCCTGCCAAACAGGGGAATCACTCCTTGACCCCAAGGGAGATTCTTCAGTCCTCTAATCTTAAAGTAGAGCGTCGAAGGTCCAGGATTCTGTATCAGAGTTTCGTCCAGGTAAATCTAAAGTCCTAAGGACTGGGGTCCCATACTTATACCAAGTTAGGGGTTGGACATACTCTGGGGCACCACCTATGGGAGGGTCAGGGCAGAGGGGTGGTTACACCCTTTCCCTTTGTCCAGTTTCGCGCCAGAGCAGGGGCTGGAAGCCTCTGAGCCGGTTTGAACTGGGTATGCACAGGGACACCAAATGTGCCCCCAGTGCAGGACTTCAAAGCACCAGAGAGTGCTCCCGCCCAGCCCCAATACACACTATCCTGTCTGGGGAGGTGGTTACACCTCCCTGGGACAGGAAACCTATTGTCCAGGCCTCCCCTGCCGGAGTTTCGGTCAGCAGCAGGAGGCCAGACTCGTGTCTGTGGCAGCGGCATCCATTTTGTGATGCCAGGGCTCTGGAAAGAAGTTACCGGGTAGGCCGGTGGGTACATGTCTCTCCTCTAGAAGGGTGGAATGCTACCCCCGCCGCCAGAACTGGTGGGGGTAGTATTCCAAGATGTTTGACACCAAACTCGACATGTTTTGGTGCAGCCAGTCCAAAGTTAGCATTTTACAGCGAGGATATAATGCACTTAAGAGTATATGGTCAGGCTGCACTGCAAACAGCATCAGAGGAGGTACTCCGAATGCTGCAGAGGGGCTCTGCTCGTGCAGGGGCACCCTCTCACATAAAAACCAAGCACTCTGCCTTCAGGATTGTCAAGGCCTGCCATAGGAGTGACTTATAGGTTTGTAGGTGTGTGCAATGGTAGTGATATAGGTAGCCTATACCACGGTAAGGGGTGCATGCACCACCTTACTCAGGCTGCAGTAGCAGGCCTGTGGTGTCATTTTGGCTGGCCTTCCAGGGGTGGCATAATACATGCTTCAGCCCCTGGCAGGCCTCTGAGGTACCTATGCCCTGGGTACATAGTATACCATATACTAGGGACTTACAAGGGCACTCCAGATTCCAATCAGAGATGTGCCTAGGGCACATGGAAACCATTTTAGAGAGGAAACAGCTAGGCTGGGGTTCTGATTAGCAGGGCCCCAGACAGACTAAAGTCGAAAAACAGTGAAGCATCAGCAAAAAGTGGGGGTACCCATGTGAAGCAGATCCTACTCTCCTACACCAAGTGCAGCAAGATGATTGATGAGCAGTTCCAAAGTAATAACAAATGTTAAATAAAAAAATATATATGTAAAAGAGAAAAGTCATGGGAATGGTGGTATCAGTTAAAAAAACTGATGAACTAGAGGTAGAGTTCCATACCTTTACGCAGAAGTAGCAGACTGGAGAAGAGCATGCGGGAGGGAGAGAGTTAAATGTATGAGGGGAGGTGGAAGAGAAAGTCTAGGAAGAGGGTTTTTGCTTCATGGAATTTGGGAATGTCCACTGGCGGCCCCTTCCACAAGTGCCTTGAAAGTTATACAGGATATGTATAATCGATCCTGCAGGGCAGTGGCATCCATTGACGTGCCAAACAAATTAAGGGCCATGGGATGAACTTTGCGGGTGCTTGAAATCACACGGGTTCCAGAGTGAAGAGCTGCATTTAAGGGAGAGGTGGTCTAGGCAGTCCCGAAAGTATGCCATTACTGTCATCTAGCCCTGAATGATCAAATTCCCAGACAGTGGAGTGAAAAGGGGTAGCAGAGGCCTAATTATCTGATGGAGTGAAAGCTGAAAGCAGTGCACACAGTGGGGCTCATGACACCCAGAGATTGACTGAAGAGGAAATCGAGTGGACTTGGTTAGAGAATCACGAGTATTCATGACTATGGAGGCACTTTGAAGACAGAGGTGCAATTTATAATGTCCTATATGAAAACTAATTTTAAATCAGTTGTGGTTGATGCTTATAGAGTTCAACTCAGAAAAATGCCCACGATTCCTCATAGACTGGATGAACTGGGTGGTTGGCTGACCACATCGACTTGTGGGTGGACAGGTGGAAGGGTGGGTGGTTGGTTGATTATCTAGGTGGATGGCAGCATAGAATCAAGGATTTATGGGTGAATAGCGGCATGGGCTCCTGCATGGATGTCCGAGTTGCCTGGTCAATCAAAAGACAGACAGACAAGTTTGGTTGACAGGCAAGTGGATGTATTGATGGTCATATGATTGCATAGGCTCATGAATGACTAGATGGTTGGATGGATGGATGGATGGATGGATGGATGGATGGATGGATGGATGGATGGATGGATGGATGGACGGATGGACAGATTAATGGAGGTATGGACAGACAAATTTTAGGATGGTTGGATGGATGGATGACTTTTTGGGAGATCAGATGGATTGGCGGATGTGTAGATGGATGAATGGCCACATAGGTACATGTGGTCATAGATGGATCCTTTTCTTCGTACATGTCATGCCCATGTGGCCATGATTTGCGATTCTTACCAATCAAGCTCTAAGGGTAACTGGGGGAATCGATACACTTCCATTCAGCACCATGTCCTTTATGGACAATTCATCCTTGATCTTAAAATAAGGCTTAAAGTCCTCACTCGCATTCCTTTCACGTGCTCTTTGGATGATTGTTTGTCAGAATGAATAGAGAACTGTATATGTGGATGGATGTTTTCGACCATTGAATAGATATATAGTGACTTGCACACATAGACAATTGGTAGGATGGCTAGATAGCAGCATGGGTTGATGGCTGGGCGGTGGAGGGAAGGTTGATGGACCGATTAGATGAAAAAATAAACAGATGAGTTAATTTTTCAGTGCTGTCATTGGCAGCCTGGGTGAGCAGCTGGATGGCCTTATGACTGGTTGTCTGAATGATAGCATGTGTGGACGTTGATATGCATGTGTGGTGGGTGGATAGTTGGATTTTATGTTATAGGCAACTTATCCAGTGCATGCTCACCATAAGGTCTCTTGGCGCTAGGGTGGGCATGTTGGAACACCAGGTTTTTAAGATCTTGCTAAAACTTGCGTAATTAGAAGATTATCTAATATCGGGAAGGAGAGAGTTCCAGGTGTGAGGAGCCAGAAAGGAGGAACTGGCCCCTCCAAGCCTTTTTCTCTTATATCTTGGCACCGAAAGTATGTAAGTTGGATGGGGTGGACAAACTGGTGGGCCCTCCTAGAAAGTGTATTCTAAGTGATTTCCCACGTTTTTAAGATCTTTCTAAAACTTGCGTATTTAGAAGATAATCTAATATCGGGAGGGAGAGAGTTCCAGGTGTGAGGAGCCAGAATGGAGAAACTGGCCCCTGCAAGCATTTTTCTCTTATATCTGTGCACCAAAAGTATGTAAGTTGGATGGGGTGGACAAATGGGTGGGCCCTCCTAGAAAGTGTATTCTAAGTGATTTCCCACTTGGACCAGTTTACTGAGACATTGTGCTTAAATCCAGCCTAGGCAGTCAAGAACAGTTTCTGGCACTGCGCCTATTTACAGTATGTTCATAAACATTTCACACAATCATGATGTCTTCGAACCACATGATCTGTAGCTCTACTGGTCCATCGCTGCTAATTGCAACACTTTGCTATCCACTAGTTTGCTTTTCTCTGTCGAAAGGAGTGAAGCACTGAGTCTATAAGCACAATCCTCTGTTTTGTTTCCTTGACATATTCCTGGTTAAAAAAGTATGGCATGTTCCTTGTTGAAGAGGTAGGGGATAGTCACAGCTTAGTAAGTATGGTTTGTTCCTGGTTGATTTTCATAGTTGAAGTAGTAGCATTGCTCTTTAAGTGCAACTGTGCATATGTGTGCTGGGGCCAACTGTTTAAAACGGGTATAAGAAAGAATAGGTCCGAAGGAAAAAAATGTGGAAACATTTCGGGAAACACATTTTTAAGTCTCGCCTACCACACAGAGCAAACTGTTCACAAAAATACCTATTATTATATTGCAGGTCTTCGAGCCTGCCAGTTGCTTATCATTGGTTGGCCTTATTGTCACTCTCATTTGCTTGCTGCTCTTTAATTGTGAGCTTGTGTGGGTTTTCCTTCCTCTTTATGTGTTTGTCCCTTCCCTGAAGTATGGCCTTATTGCTTGTGTTGCTCCACTACTTAATTTTCAGGCAGGACTTTTTTCTTTTTGGTTGAGGACTCCATGATTGTGCATCTAAGAGTGTTCAAAATAAAAATTGTTAAAAGTAAAATGCCTTAGTTGTGAATATGGAAACAGGACTTAGATGTGCATTGTGCTATTTCACCCAAGTTTTGCGATCTTTTCACTTAAACTTATAACCCTCATGCTCTTTATTTCAGTTTCATGTCTTTATCCATGCTGTGTTTAAATATTACCACCAATTGGGCAAATTGACTTTTAAGTACGTTTAAGTACCTTTATTGGCCTTAATTAGTAACATAATTTAGAAGTGCAGGAATTTGCATGGATCCCGGTGTGCGATGCATCCTGGGAAAGAAAATAACCTCTTTAAAAAATTAGTGAATTAAGAGAAGTTATCATCAGCAAGGAAACACATTAAAACTACCCCCCCCCCCCCAAAAAAAAAAAAAAATTGGAAGCGCTCAGTCGGCTTGGTACAACATGTACCTTGACAGAGTAACCTTTTCGTTCCCTCTAAAGTAGGCACACGCAAGAAAAACGCAAGGACTAGACTTGTTTTAGGTTACGTTGAGAGAGCTTTTAATTAGTTTCTGCGGGCCCAAGGTGATACTGTTGATATTTAAGCACAGGTTTTAAAATTTGAAGCCAGCCCGTTTGAAGAAATGGTGTCCCGAAAACAATTTGTTCTCAGCTGGTACATACATGACCAGAATTGTGTTGTGAGGAACAACACAAAACGGGTGGAAATGTTACAAGTTCCTTTATTGTAACGGACAGCAAACAGTCACTCCTGCAGCCCGTCCCAGTTCTTGCAAACTGCCGAGACTGATGTGATGCGCCACCGGGATGGTTAAACCAATGTTCTACATGAAGGGTTCCACAACAGAACCCAAACTTCACATAACACCATATTCCCTCTTAACAAAACAGAGGCGAAAGTGGAAGAAAGAACTACAAAACAACAAAAAATAAAATTAAAAGAAAAACGGAAATGAGAAACTATAAATCAACTTGAATGCATACTCTTGAAACAAAGTATCATTGTAATCTGCAGAACTAAGCACCATAGAGAAACATGACACCATGAACAAACAATCATTTGCAATGCAATAGGTCTCGCATTCACTGATTCAAAGGTCTACACACACATCCACTCACTCACCCATACAGCCACTCATACACACTCGCCAATACAGCTTCTTATATATCCACTCATACACCCATACAGACACTCGCACACCGCCACTCACCCATAGAGTTACTCACACACCTAGTCAGGAAACCGAAGCAGAATTGCTTTTGCACAAGGGGATGGGGTCCCTGGGGCCAGAGGTGGCCCGGGAGGGGGGCCACGCGGCCCCCCTCCCACGATTTAAAAAAAAAAAAAGAGGCGCAATGACCCGGGGGATGGGGTCCCTGGGGCAGATAAAAGCCTCAGGAGGGGGGGCACGTGGCCCCCCTCCATTAAAAAAAAAAAAAAAGTGTTTCTGGCCAGGCCCCGGGGGATGGGGTCCCCGGGGCCAGAAGTGGCCCAGGGGAGAGGGGCCACGCAGCCCCCCTCCTGCAAAATATATTGTAGAAAAAAAAAACGAGGCCAAGCCCCGGGGGATGGGGTCCCCGAGGCCAGAAATGGCCCAGGGGAGGGGGGGCACGCACCCCCCTTCCCTTTTAAAAAAAAAAAAAAAAAAAAAAAAATGCTCAGGCCCCGGGGGATGGGGTCCCCGGGGCCAAAAGTGGCCCAGGGAAGGGGGGCCATGCAGCCCCCTCTCATAAAATAAAAAAAGAAACCGGCAACTCGCCGGAGGCCCCGCCCCCTCCCTGCAGCACTCTGCAAATGCGCCCCCTGGCCCACCAGGTACCTCCAGTAAGCGCCACAGAGCTGCATTGCAGAGAGGTGGTCCGAGGCCACCCCCCTTTTTACACCACTCTGCAAATGCGGCTTCTGGTGCACTGCTGGTGGGGCGATGAGGTCCTCTTGTGTCCTGAGGACCTCAGGACACAAGTGGACTTCATCCTCCGAGCGTTTGCAGCGTGGTGTAAAAAGGGGCATGGCCTCGGAACACCTCTCTGCAACGCAGCTCTGTGGCGCTTACTGGAGGTACCTGGTGGGCTAGTTGGCCTCCAGGGACCCTCAGGATTCAAGGGGACTTAATCCCCCAACTTACAACGCGCCGGGGGCGCGTTTGCACAGTGGTGCAGGGAGGGGGCGGGGCCTGATATAACAAGTTAGCAATCCTGCTGTGTGGGACTTACTGGAGGTAATAAAAGGGGTAGTTGGCCCCCAAGGTTGACGTTGGGGCTAACTACCCCTCCTGTTACCTTCAGTAAATCCCACACAGTGGGATTGCTAAAAGGTGTTTGGAGACCACGCTCACCTTTCTCCACCACTCTGCAAACGCGACTGCCATGTTATAGTTAGAAATTAGCATTTAAAAAACCTTTGAAATTCACTGAAAAAACAATAGGTTTCAGGGACGTTATAGTTAGAAATTAGCATTTAAAAAACCTTAGAAATTCACTGAAAAAACCATAGGTTTTAGGCACGTTTTAGTTAGTTGGACATTTCACTTGTACAAAACCAGAGAAATTCTGCCGTTATAGTTAGTTCAGCTAACTATAACTCGCACCCCGCAATGCACTGCTGATGACGTCACATATTACATAATTCATGACATGGTCAGTGACATCACTGATGACATCACTGATGACATCTCAAATGACATCTCTGATGACATCATCCACGTGAAAATCTGATGAACCTCCTCACACCCTAATATAACCTTTGATACACCCACTCTAAAATACAGACTACCATTTTCGAAACCATAGACACACCAATACCAGTTACTACATACGCACTCACTGATTCCTAGGTCTACACACACACATCCACTCATTCACCCATACAGTCACTCATACATGCAGTCACTCATACACCTATACAGACACTCACACACCGCCACTCATCCAGAGTTACTCACACACCTGGTCAGTCATGCAAAGAATCAATCACACTTCCATTTACTCACCTATACAGTTATACACACACAACCTCACTTATTCATACAGATACTAACGCATACTTACTCTCTTATACAATCACTGATACAAGTACACACTCATCCATACAGCCACTCTCACAATCACTGATTCTCATGTATAGTCATTTATATACTCCAACTCTCACATACACTGCCTTTTACATATGTAGTTACTTGGACATGTACCACTGAGACATCCATTCACTCACCAACACACCCATACACACACTCACCCACCCATACAGCTGTTTCCACATGCACTCTTGAACCCATACACCCAGTGAATCAACCACTCACACATCTATGCACAGTCACACACACCTCCCACCCACCCACACAGACACTCGGGCACCCATACAAATACTCAGGCAACCAATCAATAACCCATATAGACACTCATGTAGCTACTCACCAACCCATGCAGCAGCTTACACAACAACAACAGACAGACTGATACAGACATTCACACAGTTTAGTCACTAACCCATGCATTCACTAAGACACATTTAATCACTCACTTATACAGTCAGTCACGCACCTACTAAATCCTCCATCCAGACACGTATACACCCACTCATTCTTCAATACACCTTGGCATATATATAAAACATATTTAAACTTTATAGAAACACACAGTCACTGGATGATGTCATCAGAGATGTCATCAGAGATGTCATCAGAGATGTCATCAGAGATGTCATCAGTGATGTCATTTGAGATGTCATCAGTGATGTCATCAATGATGTCACTGACCATGTCATGAATGATGTAATATGTGACGTCATCAGCAGTGCATTGCGGGGGCGCGAGTTATAGTTAGCTGAACTAACTATAACGGCGGAATTTCTCTGGTTTTGTACGAGTGAAATGTCCAACTAACTATAACGTCCCTGAAACCTATGGGTTTTTCAGTGAATTTCAAAGGTTTTTTAAATGCTAATTTGTAACTATAACGTGTCTGAAACCTATGGTTTTTTCTGTGAATTTCTAAGGTTTTTTAAATGCTAATTTCCAACTATAACGTGCCTGAAACCTATGGTTTTTTCAGTGAATATATATATATATATATATATACCTATCACATTCTTAAACTTTTTAGAACCAGTCACTGGATGATGTCATTAGTGATGTCATTTGAGATGTCATCAGTGATGTCACTGACCATGTCATCAGTGATGTAATATGTGACGTCATCTTGCGAAATATCCTTCGTCGAACCATATGCTAGTCGAGTCGTTGAGCCCGCAGGCACTTTCAAACTGTGACGCCTTTGTGAAGACTCAGTGTCTCATACTATTTAGGAATCAATTGTTTATCCATGACATAGGAACGATTTCCTCCTAACTTTTCATCTTCATGTCAGTCATCGATACATATCAAAGATTCTGTCTCATGTTGCTTCGCCGTTCTCCTGCTTGATCGGATCCCTTCAAAACCATAGTCACTGGCTTATCGTCTTATCGATAAGAATACCTTCCTTCGTGAACTGCTGGATGCCCTCAAGAGATTCCCTTGGAAGTGCATACAAATGAAAAGACATTTGTTTGGTTTGGTTCTGGCATTTATCCTCAATGTGGTTTTCCTGATGAAGGCACCATGTTCACCAAAACTCACGTTGATATTTTTAAGAACCAACATTGTATCATTTTATCAACTCCCCTGCCCTTTTTCCTTGCCCCCCATACATTTATTGGCTCTTTATATGTTTTGCTATGTGCATTGTCTGTATACATCGTGATGTTATATAACTTTTTGTGATGATTTAGACTTTATTGTGTGAAATGATATCAAAGTACTTACAGTTGCACCAATTTCATTGTAACATAGCTTTTTAACATTTTTGTCTGCAATTGTCTATATTGTCCCGTCACTTTATTTATGTCTTCTGCCTATTGATTTATGAATTTTGAGCCATTTTTTATTAACAGTTTGTATTAATAAAATTGAGCTTTTTATAATCAATTACAGTACATTGAATCGAGTGCTATCATTAACAATTTATGGTCTGGTATTTTTTATGACCAACTAGTTGCCCAGGGATTTCTCTCATTAATGATTATATGTGATGTCATTGCGGGGGAGCGGGTTATAGTTAGCTCATCTAACTATAATAGCTGAATTTCTCTGGTTTTGTACGAGTGAAAAGTCAGCCTAACTATAACGTCCCTGTAACCTTTGTTTTTTCCTGTGGAAAAAAATTATATATATATATGTGTGTGTGTGTGTATATATATATATATATATATATGTGTGTGTGTGTGTGTGTGTGTGTGTGTGTGTGTATGTATATATATATTCACTGAAAAAACCATAGGTTTTAGGGACAGTTCTAGTTAGTTGGACATTGCACTCGTACAAAACCCGTGAAATTCCCCCGTTATAGTTAGTTCAGCTAACTATAACTCGCGCCCCCGCAATGCACTGCTGATGACATCACATATTACATCACTCATGACATGGTCAGTGACATCACTGATGACATCATCCAGTGACTTTGTGTTTCTGTAAAGTTTAAATATGTTTAATATATATAGGGAAAGGCGTATTGAAGAATGAGTGGGTTTATAAGTGTCTGAATGGATGATTTAGTAGGTGCGTGACTGAGTCTATAAGTGAGTGATTAAACGTATCTTACTGAATGCATGGGTTAGTGACTAAACTGTGTGAATGTCTGTATCCGTCTGTTGGTGTGTAAGCGGCTGCATGGGTTTGTGAATAGCTACATGAGTGTCTATATGAGTTATTGATTGGTTGTGTGAGTATCTGTATGGGTGCCTGAGTGTTTGTGTGGGTGGGGTGTGTGTGACTCTGTGCATAGATGTGTGAGTGGGTGATTCACTGGGTGGATGGTTTCAAGAGTGCATCTGTGATAGACTGTATGGGTGGGTAAGTGTGTGTAGGAGTGTGTTAGTGAGTGAATGTATGTCCCAGTGGTACATGTGTGAGTAACTACATATGTGAAAGGCAGTATATATGTGTGTTGGAGTATATAAATAGCTATAAGCGAGAGTGAGTGATTGTGATAGTGGCTGTATGGATGAGTGTGTGCTTGTATGAGTGATTGTATAAGAGCGTAAGAATGTGCTAGTATTTGTATGAGTAAGTGAGCTGGTGTGTGTATTACTGTATAGGTGAGTAAATGGGAGTGTGATTAATTATTTGCATGACTGACTAGGTGTGTGAGTACCTCTATGGATGAGTGGCGGTGTGCGAGTGTCTATGTAGGTGTATGAGTGCATATGATAGTCCTGTACTGAGTGACCATAAGTATGAGTGACTGTACGGGTGAGTGCGTGGATGTGTGTGTAGACCTAAGAATCAGTGAGTGGGTATGTAGTTATTGGTGTTGGAGTGTGTATGGTTTTGAGAATGGCAGTCTGTAATTTAGAGTGGGTGTATCAAAGGTTATATTAGGGTGTGAGAAGATGCATGAAATTATCACATGGATGATGTCATCAGTGATGTCATCAGTGATGTCATCAGTGATGTCATCAGTGATGTCATTTGAGATGTCATCAGTGATGTCGCTGACCATGTCATGAGTGATGTAATATGTGACGTCATCAGCAGTGCATTGCGGGGGCGCGAGTTATAGTTAGCTGAACTAACTATAACGGGGGAATTTCACGGGTTTTGTACGAGTGCAATGTCCAACTAACTATAACACCCCTAAAACTGTCCCTAAAACCTATGGTTTTTTCAGTGAATTTCAAAGGTTTTTTAAATGCTAATTTCTAACTATAACATGCCTGAAACCTATGGTTTTTTAAGTGAATTTCAAAGGTTTTTTAAATGCTAGTTTCTAACTATGCCTACAGAGGTAGGACATGTGAAGAAAGAAGAAAAAACGCACAGAAAGAAGCAAAAGAAATGCAGAAAGAAGCAACAGAAGTCCACAAAGACGAAGAAAAGTGCAGGAAGAAGCAAAAGCTGTGCAGAAAGAACCAACAGAGGAGCAGAAAGAGGCCTTGTTCCAAAATCATCCTGTGCCCACAACTTTTTCCGACGTGTACTGGTGATAACTGACTCTGACTAACCAGAGCCAGTGCTATGCTAAAACACACTTAGAATACAGTGAAAACACCTACATACACTAGGGAACACTATGCGTTGGGGTACCCCTGTGATTAGCATGACCTCCTCTGTAAGTCCCTAGTACATAATAGGGCAGGGGGATTAAAACTACCTCTTAAAACGCTCTACAGGGCGCGTTTGCACAGTGGTGAAGGGAGGGGGGGCCTGAGGTAACATGTGTGCAAACGCGCCCCGTGGCACGTTTTAAGTTGCAGGATTAAGTCCCCTTGAATCCTGAGTGTCCCTGGGGCCCAACTAGCCCCCAGGTACCTACAGTTAGGACCACAGAGCTGAGTTGCAGAGAGGCGTTCCGAGGCCACGCACCTTTTTCACCTCTCTGCAACACAACTCTGTTGTGCTTACTGAAGGTACCTGGTGGGCTAGTTGGACTCCAGGGACCCTCAGTATTGAAGGGGACTTAATCTCCCAACTTAAAACACGCCACGGGCCTGTTTGCACACATGTCACCTCAAGCCCCGCCCCCTCCCTTCACCACTGTGCAAACGCGCCCCGTGGCGCGTTTTAAGTTGAGGGATTAAGTCCCCTTGAATCATGAGGGTCCCTGGGGTCCAACTAGCCCACCCTGTACCTCCAGTATGCGCCAGGGAGATGCGTTGCAGAGAGGTGTAAAAAGGGGCGTGGCCTCTGTACACCTCTCTACAACGCAGCCCCCTGGCGCATACTGGAGGTTTCTGGTGGGCTAGTTGGCCCCCAGGGACCCCCAGTATTCAAGGGGAATTCGTTCCCCCTCTGCAAACGCGCCAGGGGGCGCGTTTGCAGAGTGGTAAAGGAAGGGGGCGGGGCCTGTGGCACAATCGTTTTTTAAAAAAAAAAAAAAATTTCCGAAGGGGGCTGTGTGGCTCCCCTTCCTTTTCCTTTTTTGGGCCCTGGGGACCCCATCCCCCAGGGCCTTACCCCTTTTTTCATTTTTTAAAAAACGAAACGGGAAGGGGCCGGGTGGCCCCCCTCCCGAGGCCAATTCCGGCCCCGGGGACCCCATCCCCCGGGGCATGGCCACACTTTTTATGATTTTTTTGAGGGGGGCTGCGTGGCCCACCTCCTCAGGCCTCCTTTTGCCCCGGGGACCCCATCCCCCGGGGCAGGCCTTTATTTATTTATTTATTTTTTATTATTTTTTTGGGGGGAGGGGGGCCGCGTGGCCCCCCTCCCGGGCCACTACTTGCCCCGGGGACTCCATTCCCCGGGGCTGGCCCTCTCCGTTGGGGATTGTGGGGGGGTCCCCAATCACCCCACGGTCGTGCCGGCTCCCCGCGTCCCTCGGGAGCCGGCATTGCTTTTCCACATGGGGAGCTGCTAAGATGCAGCTCCCCGTGTGGAAAAGCAATTTGCTTTGAATTTTGGAAGAGAGAGCAGGTTTCCTGCTCTCTCTTCCAAAATTCAAAGCAAGTTTGCTATGACAGGACGGGAGCCGCGAGGCTCCCGTCCTGTCATACCAAACAGCAGTGTCCCTGGGGTAGGCACCCCGGGACACTGCAGGAGCCGGCACTGGGGGTGGCGGTCCCCAGGGCCATCACAGGCTCCAGGAGGGGGCCGCGCGGCCCCCTCCCAACATGTTGAAAGCCCCGGGAGGTGGTGGTCCCCGGGCTTCGGGGTCCGAAACGGACCCCCACTTTAAAATTGTTAGTGCCCCGGGGAGGTGGCGGTCTCCGGGCGTGTGGGGGCTGGAGCCCCCCACACAGGTAATTTAAGTTAAAAAAAAAAGCCCCGGGGGGTGGCGGTCCCCTTAGAGGCCCCCCATACATTAATTTAATAAACCCCCGCGCTTCGTTTTTTTTTTCTCGGCGGGATCCGCGCACCCTAAGCGCATCCCGCCGATTTTTTTTTTTTTTTTTTTTTTTTTTTTTTGGGGCCCTCGGGGTCATTGTGGGACCCCCTGAGCAGGCCTAGGGGGTCAGGGTGTTTCTACCCTGCCCCCTTTTTGCGTTTTGCGCACTTGTTTTACTTATTTCTTGTGCCTCGGGTTCTACCGAGGCACAAGATGGCTGCCAACACTTCCTGGTTTGGAGTGTTGACAGCCAATTAGCATGCAGCTCGTGATCGGGAGGGTGCGCAGATCCACCGTGGCCATAGATATCGAAACTTTTATTTTGGATTTTCTCAGCAACTACTGAACGGATTTACACCATTTAAAAAAAAAAGGTCGCTTTCTGAACCAAGCGCTACCTTTTTGCAAAATTTGGTGTAATTCCGTTCAGCAGTTCGGGCTGTAGCCATGTCTAAAATTTCCTACGGGAATTAACATGGAGAAAACACGTTTTGGGACCCCCCTTTTTTCTCGGCCCCCGCTTGATGAATCACCCCGAAACCTTCAAGACAGGAGCGGACCGGAGCGCCCTACTAGTTTTGAAAATTTTGCGATGATTCGTCAAACGACACCAAAGTTATTGGGAATAGAATGTTACGAATTTCCTATGGATAATGGGTCCTAACTATAACTATCTACTGGCGACCGCCAGTAGATTATATATATATATATATATATATATCAGCTTCTGAACCACAATCTTCTCAAGATATAAGAACCAAGCACTCACTGGGGCGAGTCTATAGATTTTATTGCCAGACCCTTGCTGCAACCAGACGCGTTTCGGCAGTCACCTTTTTCGATGGTAATTCAGGCGCACCGGAAACGGCCACGTTTTATTTTCTTCAATGCCGACTACAATCAACATAAAGAGCGTACTATTAACCATGCAATAGCAGCGCCATCTTGGAATATGCATAATGCAGTGCTTACAACTACATAATAACGTTTAAATACGTAATATGCCTTTTAGCATTGAACTTCATAAAACCCACAAATGGGTTAATTCGAATGTATATGAAGCGATGTATTCTGTTCATTCCCACTCAAATTCACATATATATAAAGCCCTCAAATGGGCACAAGAAAACATATTTTTTCTTCTTTCAGCATATACCCTCTAATTTTGCCCTGATTGGGCTCTAATGTTATTAATTGGAGCATGTAAGTGTAAGTGGCTGCATGTGTTTGTGAATAGCTACATGAGTGTCTATATGAGTTATTGAATGCTTGTCTGAGTATCTGTATGGGTGCCTGAGTGTTTGTGTGGGAGGGGTGTGTGCAACTCTGTGCATAGATGTGTGAGTGGGTGATTCACTGGGTGGATGGTTTCAAGAGTGCATCTGTGATAGACTGTATGGGTGGGTAAGTGTGTGTAAGAGTGTGTTAGTGAGTGAATGTATGTCCCAGTGGTACATGTGTGAGTAACTACATATGTGAAAGGCAGTATATATGTGTGTTGGAGTATATAAATAGCTATAAGCAAGAGTGAGTGATTGTGATAGTGGCTGTATGGATGAGTGTGTGCTTGTATCAGTGATTGTATAAGAGCGTAACAATGTGCTACTATTTGTATGAGTAAGTGAGCTGGTGTGTGTATAACTGTATAGGTGAGTAAATGGCAGTGTGTTTAATTATTTGCATGACTGACTAGGTGTGTGAGTATCTCTATGGATGAGTGGCGTTGTTTGAGTGTCTATATAGGAGTAAGAGTGCATATGATAGTCCTGTACTGAGTGACCGTAAGTATGAGTGACTGTACGGGTGAGTGAGTGGATGTGTGTGTGTAGACCTAAGAATCAGTGAGTGGGTATGTAGTTATTGGTGTTGGAGTGTCTATGGTTTTGCGAATGGCAGTCTGTAATTTAGAGTGGGTGTATCAAAGGTTATATTAGGGTGTGAGGAGGTGCATCAGATTATCACGTGGATGATGTCATCAGTGATGTCATTTGAGATGTCATCAGTGATGTCATCAGTGATGTCACTGACCATGTCATGAGTGATGTAATATGTGACGTCATCAGCAGTGCATTGCGGGCGCGAGTTATAGTTAGCTGAACTAACTATAACGGGGGAATTTCACGGGTTTTGTACGAGTGCAATGTCCAAGTAACTATAACTGTCCCTAAAACCTATGGTTTTTTCAGTGAATTTCAAAGGTTTTTTAAATGCTAATTTGTAACTATAACGTGTCTGAAACCTATAGTTTTTTCAGTGAATTTCAAAGGTTTTTTAAATGCTAATTTGTAACTATAACGTGTCTGAAACCTATGGTTTTTTCAGTGAATTTCAAAGGTTTTTTAAATGCTAATTTCTAACTATAACGTGCCTGAAACCTACGGTTTTTTCAGTGAATTTCAAAGGTTTTGTAAATGACAATTTTTAAATGTATTAATTGTTATATTAATTTTTTTCATACTGATTTACTACATTTTTAGAAACAATTTTTTTTTACATATTTTATTTTTTAAATTACATTGTAATTACATTATACATTACATTACAAAAAATACTTTCTCAGAATGAATTACTTTAGTTTAAATACTTTGCAGATAGGCAATAGACTTTTAAGTACAGTAGTTACAGTTGTTGCAATGGGCAACACATTTTCAAACACAATGCAACATTCAGCTCAATGTGAATTTCTAGTTAAATGCAATTAGTTACTTTATGGATTACTTTTGTAACCACAGGACTGGATCCTAGATTCAGTCCTGGTACATCTCCTGTAAACAGTTGAGTAAAAGCGTTTTGGTTACAGTCGTGATTTTTAAGGAATATTATTGTATTTTAAAAGTTGACACTTAGAAACTTTTTCTCATAGAATCACCAATGTTATCCTATGGAAGGAAATTCACTTAGCAGGTAAAAACTGTTATCGTTACTTTTTCTTACTCAGTGTTGGATCCTGGATCCAGCACTGGTGCATCTCCTGTAAACAGTTGAAAGAATGCGTTTAAGTCATACAAGCGATTTTTAAGGAATATTTGTAGTTTGTGAAAATCAACACTTTGAAACTTTTTTGCTGAAAACCAGTCAATCTTAGCCTATGAAGGAAATTCAAGTTACCGGTAAGTACGGTTAAAATTACTTTTGAGGATCAGTACTGGGCTGAAAGATGCAGCACTGAGGTCTCTCCTGATAACAGGTGAGTAAATCGGAATTCGTATTTCGGCTGATTTTAGAGGAATATTATAAAGTTCCAAAACTCCACACTTAGAAGAATTTCCAAGTGAAACCAGTCAATGTTAGCCTATGGAAGGAAATTCAAGTTACCGGTAAGTACGGTTAAAATTACTTTTCAGGATCAGTACTGGGCTGAAAGATGCAGCACTGAGGTCTCTCCTGATAACAGGTGAGTAAATCGGAATTCGTATTTCGGCTGATTTTAGAGGAATATTTTAAAGTTCCAAAACTCCACACTTAGAAGAATTTCCAAGTGAAACCAGTCAATGTTAGCCTATGGAAGGAAATTCAAGTTACTGGTAAGTACGGTTAAAATTACTTTTCAGGACCAGTACTGGGCTGAAAGATACAGCACTGAGGTCTCTCCTTATAACAGGTGAGTAAATCGGAATTCGTATTTCGGCTGATTTTAGAGGAATATTTGCACAATGGTGAAGGGAGGGGGCGGGGCCTGAGGTGACATCTGTGCAAACGCGCCCCGTGGCGCGTTTTAAGTTGGGGATTAAGTCCCCTTGAATCCTGAGGGTCCCCGGAGTCCAACTAGCCCATCATATACCTCCAAAAGCGCCACAGAGCTGCGTTGCAGAGAGGTGTAAAAGGGGTGTGGCCTCTCTACACGTCTCTGCAACGCAGCCCCTGGCGCATATTGGAGGTTCCTGGTGGGCTAGTTGGCTCCCAGGGACCCCCAGTATTCAAGGGGAATTGTTCCTCCTCTGCAAACGCGCCAGGGGGCACGTTTGCAGAGTGGTGAAGGAAGGGGGCGGGGCCTGCGGGCCCGATCGTTTTATTTTAATTTTTTTTTTGTCTCCTGAAGGGGGCTGTGTGGCCCCCTTCCTTTTTCCTGTTTTTATGCCCTGGGGACCCCATCCCCCAGGGCCTTACCCCTTTTTTAAATTTTTAATTAAAAAAAAAAACGGGAAGGGGGCCGCGTGGCCCCCCTTCCCTGGGCCTGTATTGGCCCCGGGGACCCCATCCTCCTGGGGCATAGCCTTTTTATTTTTATTCTTTGGAGGGGGGCTGCGTGGCCCCCCTCCTGGGCCACTACTTGCCCCGGGGACCCCATCCCCCGGGGCTGGCCCTCTCCGTTGGGGACTGTGGGGGGGTCCCCAATCCCCCCACAGTCCGCCGGCTCCCCACGTCCCTTGGGTTCCGGCATTGCTTTTCCACATGGGGAGCAGCTGACATGCTGCTCCCCATGTGGAAAGCAATGTGCTTTGGATATTGGAAGAGAGAGCAGGTTTCCCTGCTCTCTTCCAATATCCAAAGCAGTTTGCTATGGCAGGACGGGAGCCGCGAGGCTCCCGTCCTGCCATAGCAAACTACAGTGTCCCGGGGTAGGCACCCCGGGACACTGCAGGAGTCGGCCCTGGGGGTGGCGGTCCCCAGGGCCATCAAGGGCTCCAGGAGGGGGGCCGCGCGGCCCCCTCCCTACATCAGCACAGCCCCGGGGAGGTGGTGGTCCCCGGGGCTTCGGGGGTCCAAAACGGACCCCCATTTTAATTTGTTAGTGCCCCGGGGAGGTGGCGGTCCCGGGGCGTGTGGGGGCTGGAGCCCCCCACACAGGTTGTTAAATTAATTTAAAAAAAGCCCCGGGAGGTGGTGGTCCCCGGGGCTGCGGGAGGGCTCAGAGCCCTCCCGCACCATTTTTTTAAAAAAGCCCCGGGGGGTGGCGGTCCCCGGGGCTTGGGGGCCCTTTGAGGCCCCCCACACATTAAATTATCCCCCCACCATGCCCCCGGGACTTGGGCCACCCGGGGGCCAATTAACATCGAAGCGCGGGAGACCGCGCTTCGATTTTTTTTTTTTTTCGGCAGGATTCGCGCACCCTGAGCGCATCCTGCCGATTTTTAAAAAAAATTTTTTTTTTTTTTTTGCCCAGGGGGTCCTTGTGGGACCCCCTGAGCAAACCTAGGGGGTCAGGGTGTTTCTACCCTGCCCCCTTTGTGCGCTTTGCGCACTTGTTTCTGTCCCTCGGTTCTACCGAGGGACAAAATGGCTGCCAACATTTCCTGAATCGGAATGTTGACAGCCAGCTGACAGCCAATTAACATTCAGCTCGTGATCGGGACGGTGCGCGCAGGGGTGCGCTGAGGGTGCGCGAATCCTCCGTGCCCATAGATATCACTATCTTTTTACTTTTCATTTTCTCAGCAACTACTGAACGGATTTACACCATTTAACAAAAGGGTTCTTTCTGAACCAAGAACTACCTCTTTGCCAAATTTGGTGTAATTCCGTTCAGCAGTTCGGGCTGTAGCCGTGTCTAAAGTTTCCTATGGAAAATGCATGGGGAAAACGCGTTTTGGGACCCCCTTTTTCTCGGCCCCCGCTTGACGAATCCCCCGAGACTTTCAGGGTAGGAGCGGACCGGAGCGGGCCACAAAGTTTGAAAATTTTGCGAAGATACGTCAACCGGCAAGAGAGTTATTTCAAATAGAATGTCGCGGATTTCCTATGGATAATAGGTTGTAACTATAACTATCTACTGGCGACCGCCAGTAGATAATATATATATATATATATATATATATATATTCACTGAAAAAACCATAGGTTTTAGGGAAAGTTATAGTTAGTTGGACATTGCACTCGTACAAAACCCGTGAAATTCCCCCGTTATAGTTAGTTCAGCTAACTATAACTCGCGCCCGCAATGCACTGCTGATGACGTCACATATTACATCACTCATGACATGGTCAGTGACATCACTGATGACATCACTGATGACATCTCAAATGACATCACTGATGACATCATCCAGTGACTGTGTTTGTGTAAAGTTTAAATATGTTTAATATATATAGGGAAAGGCATATTGAAGAATGAGTGGGTGTATAAGCGTCTGAATGGATGATTTAGTAGGTGCGTGACTGAGTCTATAAGTGAGTGATTAAACGTATCTTACTGGATGCATGGGTGAGTGACTAAACTGTGTGAATGTATGTATCCGTCTGTCTGTTGTTGTGTAAGCAGCTGCATGGGTTTCTGACTAGCTAAATGAGTGTCTATATGGGTAATGGATTGGTTCTCTGAGTATCTGTATGGGTGCCTCAGTGTTTGTGTGGGTGGGGTGTGTGTGACTCTGTGCATAGATGTGTGAGTGGGTGATTCACTGGGTGCATGGTTTCAAGAGTGCGTCTGTGATGGACTGTATGGGTGGGTGAGTGTGTGTATGGGTGTGTTAGTGATTGAATGTATATCTCAGTGGTACATGTGTGAGTAACTACATATGTGAAAGGCAGTATATATGTGTGTTGGAGTATATAAATGGCTATAAGTGAGAGTGTGTGATTGTGAGAGTGGCTATATGGATGAGTGTGTGCTTGCATCAGTGATTGCATAGGAGCGTAAGAATGTGCTAGTATTTTTATGAGTAAGTGAGCTGGTGTGTGTATTACTGTATAGGTGAGTAAATGGGAGTGTGATTAATTATTAGCATGACTGACTAGGTGTGTGAGTACCTCTATGGATGAGTTGCGTTGTGTGAGTGTTTATATAGGTGTATGAGTGCATATGATAGTCCTGTACTGAGTGACTGTAAGTATGAGTGACTGTACGGGTGAGTGAGTAGATGTGTGTGTGTGTAGACCTAAGAATCGGTGAGTGGGTATATACTTATTGGTATTGGAGTGTGTATGGTTTTGAGAATGGCAGTCTGTAATTTAGAGTGGGTGTATCAAAAGTTATATTAGGGTGTGAGAAGATGCATTAAATTCTCACATGGATGATGTCATCAGTGATGTCATTTGAGATGTCATCAGTGATGTCATCAGTGATGTCACTGACCATGTCATGAGTGATGTAATATGTGACGTCATCAGCAGTGCATTGCGGGCGCGAGTTATAGTTAGCTGAACTAACTATAACGGGGGAATTTCACGGGTTTTGTACGAGTGCAATGTCCAACTAACTATAACTTTCCCTAAAACCTATGGTTTTTTCAGTGAATTTCAAAGGTTTTTTAAATGCTAAACCCTAACTATAACAGGCCTGAAACCTATGGTTTTTTCAGTGAATTTCAAAGGTTTTTAAAATGCTAATTCCTAACTATAACAAGCCTGAAACCTATGGTTTTTTCAGTGAATTTCAAAGGTTTTTTAAATGCTAATTCCTAACTATAACATGTCTGAAACCTATGGTTTTTTTCAGTGAATTTCAAAGGTTTTGTAAATGACAATTTTTAAATGTATTAATTGTTATATTTATTTATTTTTATACTGATTTACTACATTTTTTAAACTATTTATTTTTAGATGTTTTATTTTTTAAATTACATTATACATTACATTACAAAATATACTTTCTCAGAATGAATTACTTTAGTTTAAATACTTTGCAAATAGGCAATAGACTTTTGAGTACAGTAGTTACAGTTGTTGCAATGGGCAACACAATTTCAAACACAATGCAACATTGAGCTCAATGTGAATTTCTACCTAAATGCAATTAGTTACTTTATGGATTACTTTTCTAACCACAGGACTGGATCCTAGATTCAGTCCTGGGACATCTCCTGTAAACAGTTGAGTAAAAGCGTTTTGGTTACAGTAGTGATTTTTAAGGAATATTATTGTATTTTAAAAGTTGACACTTAGAAACTTTTTCTCATAGAATCACCAATGTTATCCTATGGAAGGAAATTCACTTAGCAGGTAAGTAGTGTTATCGTTACTTTTTCTTACTCAGTGGTGGATCCTGGATCCAGCACTGGTGCATCTCCTGTAAACAGTTGAAAGAATGCGTTTAAGTCATACAGGCGATTTTTAAGGAATATTTGTAGTTTGTGAAAATCAACACTTTGAAACTTTTCTGCTGAAAACCAGACAATGGATTCCTATGGAAGGAAATATAAGTTACTGGTAAGTACGGTTAAAATTACTTTTCAGGATCAGTACTGGGCTGAAAGATGCAGCACTGAGGTCTCTCCTGATAACAGGTGAGTAAATCGGAATTCGTACTTTGGCTGATTTTAGAGGAATATTTGTATGTTTCAAAAATCGACACTTTGAAACTTTTTCAGCAAAAAGCAGGCAATGATATCCTATGGAAGGAAATTCAAGTTACTGGTAAGTACGGTTAAAATTACTTTTCAGGATCAATACTGGGCTGAAAGATGCAGCACTGAGGTCTCTCCTGATAACAGGTGAGTAAATCGGAATTCGTATTTCGGCTGATTTTAGAGGAATATTATAAAGTTCCAAAACTCCACACTTAGAAGAATTTCCAAGTGAAACCAGTCAATGATATCCTATGGAAGGAAATTCAAGTTACTGGTAAGTACGGTTAAAATTACTTTTCAGGATCAGTACTGGGCTGAAAGATGCAGCACTAAGGTCTCTCCTGATAACAGGTGAGTAAATCGGAATTCGTATTTCGGCTGATTTTAGAGGAATATTATAAAGTTCCAAAACTCCACACTTAGAAGAATTTCCAAGTGAAACCAGTCAATGATATCCTATGGAAGGAAATTCAAGTTACTGGTAAGTACGGTTAAAATTACTTTTCAGGATCAGTACTGGGCTGAAAGATGCAGCACTGAGGTCTCTCCTGATAACAGGTGAGTAAATCGGAATTCGTAGTTCGGCTGATTTTAGAGGAATATTTGCACAATGGTGAAGGAAGGGGGCAGGGCCTGAGGTGACATCTGTGCAAACGCGCCCCGTGGCGCGTTTTAAGTTGGGGGATTAAGTCCCCTTGAATCATGAGGGTCCCTGGGGTCCAACTAGCCCACCCTGTACCTCCAGTATGCGTTAGGGAGCTGCGTTGCAGAGAGGTGTTCAGAGGCCGTACCTGGTTGGGCTAGTTCGCCCCAGGGACCCTCAGGATTGAAGGGGATTTCATTCCCCATCTTAAAATGCACCACGGGGCCTGTTTGCACACATGTCACCTGAAGCCCCGCCCCCTCCCTTCACCACTGTGCAAACGTGCCCCGTGGCGCGTTTTATGTTGGGGGATTAAGTCCCCTTGAATACTGAGGGTCCCTGGAGTCCAACTAGCCCACCATGTACCTCCAAAAGCGCCACAGAGCTGCGTTGCAGAGAGGTGTAAAAGGGGCGTGGCCTCTGTACACCTCTCTGCAACGCAGCCCCTGGCGCATACCGGAGGTTCCTGGTGGGCTAGTTGGCCCCCAGGGACCCCCAGTATTCAAGGGGAATTACTTCCCTTCTTAAAACGCGCCAGGGGGCGCGTTTGCAGACTGCTGCAGGGAGGGGGCGGGGCCTCGGCACGATGCCGGTCTTTTTTGTTTTTTTTTGTTGCTTTTTTCTGCCCAGGGGGTCCTTGTGGGACCCCTGAGCAGACCTAGGGGTCAGGGTGTTTCTACCCTGCCCCCTTTGTGCGTTTTGCGCACTTGTTTCTTGTGCTTTTTTTTTTTAATCGGCGGGATCCGCGCACCCTAAGCGCATCCTGCCGATTTATAAAAAAAAAAAAAAAAAAAAATGCTTTTTTCTGCCCAGGGGTCCTTCTGGGACCCCTGAGCAGGCCTAGGGGGTCAGGGTGTTTCTACCCTGCCCCCTTTGTGTGTTTTGCGCACTTGTTTTTGTGCCTCGGTTCTACCGAGAGACAAAATGGCTGCCAACACTTCCTGGTTTGGAGTGTTGACAGCCAGCTGACAGCCAATTAGCATGCAGCTCGTGATCGGGACGGTGCGCGCAGGGTGCGCTGAGGGTACGCGGACCCTACTCGGCCATAGATATATATGTGACTTTACTTTTGATTTTCTCAGGAACTACTGAACGGATTTACACCATTTAAGCCAAAGGCACCAGTCTGAACCAAGGGCTACCTCTTTGCCAAATTTGGTGTAATTCCGTTCAGCAGTTCGGGCTGTAGCTGCGACTAAAGGTTCCTATGGAAAAATGAATTGGGAAAACGCGTTTTGGGACCCCCTTTTCTCGGCCCCGCTTGATGAATCAACCCGAGACTTTCAGGGTAGGAGCGGAGCGGAGCGCCCCAACAAGTTGGAAACTTTTGCGAAGATTCGTCAACCGGCGCCAACGTTATTTCAAATAGAATGTCGCGGATTTCCTATGGATAATAGGTCCTAACTATAACTATCTACTGGCGACCGCCAGTAGATAATATGTGTGTATATATATTACCTACTGGCGGTCGCCAGTAGGTAGTTATAGTTAGGACCTATTTTCCATAGGAAAAGCATTTTTTTTCCTAATAACTTTGGCGTCGTTTTACGAATCTTTGCGAAATTTTCAAAACTAGTGGGGCGCTCCGGTCAGCTCCTGTCTTGAAAGTTTTGGGGTGATTTGCAAAGCGGGGCTGAGAAAAAGGGGGGTCCCAAAACGTGTTTTCCCCATGTTATTTTTCATAGGAAACTTTAGACATGGCTACAGCCCGAACTGCTGAACGGAATTATACCAAATTTGTCAAAAAGGTAGCCCTTGGTTCCGAAAGAGTCCTTTTTGTTAAATGGTGTAAATCCGTTCAGTAGTTCCTGAGAAATTAAAAAAATAGAGGTCCGAAAATCAATTTCCCATAGGAAACTTTAGACACGGCTACAGCCCGAACTGCTGAACGGAATTACACCAAATTTGGCAAAAAGGTAGTGCTTGGTTCAGAAAGCGACCTTTTTTTTAAATGATGTAAATCCGTTCGGTAGTTGCTGAGAAATTCAAAAAATAAAAGTTTCGATATCTAGGGACGCGGTGGATTCGCAAACCCTCCCAACCACGAGCTTCACTGTGATCCTGAGGGTCCCTGGGGGCCAACTAGCCCACCAGGTACCTCCAGTAAGCAACACAGGGCTGCATTGCAGAGTGGTGGTCCGAGGCCACGCCCCTTTTTACACCTCTCTGCAACGCAGCTATGTGGTGCTTACTGGAGATACCTGGTGGGCTAGTTGGACCTCAGGGACCCTCAGGAATCAAGGGGACTTAATCCCCCAACTTAAAACGCGCCAGGGGGCGCGTTTGCACAGTGGTGCAGGGAGGGGGCGGGGCCTCATATAACAAGTTAGCAATCTTGCTGTGTGGGACTTACTGGAGGTAATAAAAGGGGTAGTTGGCCCCCAAGGTTGACGTTGGGGGCTAACTACCCCTCCTGTTACCTCCAGTAAATCCCACACAGTGGGATTGCTAAAAGGTGTTTGGAGGCCACGCTCACCTTTCTCCACCACTCTGAAAACGAGACTGCTGTTTTATAGTTGGAAATTAGCATTTGAAAAACCTTAGAAATTCACTGAAAAAACCATAGGTTTCAGGGACGTTATAGTTAGAAATTGGCACTTAAAAAAACCATTGAAATTCACTGAAAAAACCATAGGTTTCAGGTACGTTATAGTTAGAAATTAGCATTTAAAAAACCTTAGAAATTCACTGAAAAAACCATAGGTTTCAGGGACGTTATAGTTAGTTGGAGATTTCACTTGTACAAAACCAGAGAAATTCCACTGTTATAGTTAGTTCAGCTAACTATAACTCGCGCCCCGCAATGCACTGCTGATGACGTCGCATATTACATCATTCATGACATGGTCAGTGACATCACTGATGACATCTCAAATGACATCACTGATAATCACTGATGACATCATCCACTGACTGTGTGTTTCTATAAAGTTTAAATATGTTTTAAAAATATATGCCAAGGTGTATTGAAGAATGAGTGGGTGTATAAGTGTCTGGATGGAGGATTTAGTAGGTGCGTGACTGACTGTATAAGTGAGTGATTAAATGTGTCTTACTGAATGCACGGGTTAGTGAGTAAACTGTGTGAATGTCTGTATCAGTCTGTCTGTTGTTGTGTAAGCTGCTGCATGGGTTGGTGAGTAGATACATCAGTGTCTATATGGGTTATTGATTGGTTGCCTGAGTATTTGTATGGGTGCTTGAGTGTGTGTGTGGGTGGGTGGGAGGTGTGTGACTCTTTGCATAGATGTGTGAGTGGTTGATTCACTGGTTGTATGGGTTCAAGAGTGCATGTGGAAACAGCTTTATGGGTGGGTGAGTGTGTGTATGGGTGTGTTGGTGAGCGAATGGATGTCTCAGTGCTACATGTGCGAGTAACTACATATGTAAAAGGCAGTATATGTGAGTGATGGTGTATATTAATAACTATATGTGAGAGTGAGTGATTGTGAGAGTGGCTGTATGGATGAGTGTGTACTTGTATCAGTGATTGTATAAGAGAGTAAGTATGTGTTAGTATCTGTATGAATAAGTGAGGTGGTGTGTGTATAACTGTATAGGTGAGTAAATGGAAGTGTGATTGATTCTTTGCATGACTGACTAGGTGTGTGAGTAACTCTGGATGAGTGGTGGTGTGTGTGTCTGTATAGGTGTATGACTGCATATCATAGTGTTGTATTGATGAGTGACTACATGTATGAGTGACTGTATGGGTGAATGAGTGGATGTGTGTGTAGACCTAGGAATCAGTGAGTGCGTGTGTAGAAACTGGTATTGGTGTGTCTATGGTTTCAAAAATGGTAGTCTGTATTTTAGAGTGGGTGTATCAAAGGTTATATTAGGGTGTGAGGAGTTGCATCAGATTTTCACGTGGACGATGTCATCGGTGATGTCATCAGTGTTGTCATCAGTGTTGTCATCAGTGATGTCGTTTGAGATGTCATCAGTGATGTCACTGACCATGTCATGAATGATGTAATATGTGACGTCATCCGCAGTGAATTGCGGGGGCGCGAGTTATAGTTAGCTGAACTAACTATAACGGTGGAATTTCTCTGGTTTTGTACGAGTGAAATCTCCAACTAACTATAATGTGATAGAGCACACTCAAGGAGATTTGCTTGATTAATTTAAATCTTGGAGCTAATACAAATCAGACCCACTAGGCTGTACTTTGAGAAGGTTACTAGGCGGCAGTGGTTCTACACTGGGAGGATGCCACAGCAACTCAAGAGTATTTTAACTTTTGTCACTCCTCGTATCACTCTTTCCTGTCCTCTTCCATGCCAGTTTTGCAACTTTTGCAGTGCAGGGCCATAGAGCAAACCTGTAACACTGCAAATCTGGTGCTGTATTTCAGCAGTGTATCCCTATTCTGTGAGACTGTCCACAGGAAGGAAAGCTGAAAGTCATGCATACCAGAAAACTAGAAGAGAAAGAGACATGTGGGAATGGGGTTAGATGGTGCACACTGAATGCTCACTGCATGTCCATCAAAGATTTGGAAGAAGACATTGTATTTTCTTTCAGTGAAGACAACAATACTGATTATTGTGCCTTCTCATGTACACCTTCCTTTTATATCGGACCATATTAATGGAGAGTACTCTTTTCGAGTTTTCCACCCAAGAAATAAATGAATATGGAGTCCTGACCTCACTACATAATGGCAAAAGGGATGGGGCAGCCATATCTAATTAACTTCATGCACAACTTAATTCTAAATTGCTTACCACAACAATATCCCCATATCAACTGAGAAAGTCCAGATTAGGGGTCTCCAACTTTTTCTGTAGTAAGAGCTACTTATGTTCAATTAAAATCTTCCTGAACTACTAATGTTATTAGTGTTGTAATAGTGACCACAGCATTAATGTAAAAAAGTGTTTAGCAATTTGCAATGCTTATACAAGGGTAATACATAACAGCCATAGTGCAATGCCTCTGGGACAAGGTAATAATACATCTCCCCAACTCGTCTTGGTTTATCGCTCAAATGTAACATAGCTTGTGAATTTGTTAAGCACGTGCACCCTAAAGAGTATATTTGCATGAAATAACGTAGGTTTATTGTTACCCAACTCAATTTTTGGAATGGTTGAATTGGAACTTCACATGGAAATTTAGTAGGAAATCCAACCATTTCTCTCCAAACTTCTGCTATAAGTTCTGGAAATATACCAATTTCCATCTTGAATACTCCGTTTTCAATGTTAGTATATAGATATTAATTCAGCCAAGCAAAAGCTTCTAATTTAGTGAGCTGGGTTGCATACTGGAGAGCTACTTAGTGGTAGCTGGAGAGCTACCAGTAGTTCACGAGCTACTCGTTGGAGAAGTCTGGTCTAGATCTTCTCCAAAAAGTGAAGCTGGATGCTTTCCGCATGTTGTGTTAGAATGCACAAACCCTTCCACTCGGGCTTGAACATGCAGTCCTCGATTTCCGAAGCCCATGTTGAGTAAACTCAAAACAAGAAATGCGAGTCATATTTCTGCTCTGTCTGAAGAGGATGAAATTAGTTACCTTGATAATAATAAAAATAAGGCAGATCTTCTCAACATAACTATTTGTGGTTACAAGGGACATGGCCCTAAACAAATACCACTATCCTTGTTACTATTTATACTTAATCTGTGTTAAAAACACATGGTATGCCTAAAACCTATGAATTCCAGTTGGTAAAAATACAGGAATATTGTTATATCTTGATTGGCATGCTCCTTCGTCATCTGTTTGGGATAAGCCAGGTTGGCCAATTTTCTCAATATCCGGCTGTCTTGAATGTTTCTCGTTTTTGCTGGGAGTTCCACAATCTTGTTGCCAGAGTGAAAGGCTGTGTTCTGAGAGGATCGTTGCAGTTTTGCTTCAACCGTAACTCGAAAAAATCTTGTTTAAAAAAAAAAACAAAAAAAAAAAAAACAATTACGTTTTCATTTTGGAATGAATGTATTGTTCTCTGGGAGATAAGTATCACCAGAAGACATTCTATGCACCAGAAGATGACAAATTCTAATTTAGGAAAGGCAGCTCTTTTGTCTCAATACCACACTACTGAATTGTTTGTATAAAGGTCTTGGTTGGGTGTATTTTTGAAGATAACATTTGGAAAATCATTTATGTTGGTTTTTGATGTGTGGCAGTTTTGTATTGCTTTATTATGTGCCAGTGTTGCACAGGATATGTAATATTATTCCATTGGAAATGTAGCGTGTGTATACTGTCCTTTGTGTGTTGCAAAACATGCTCTTAATATTATTATAGGTCCGATACCAGAGTGATACCAGAGTAGTGCAAAAGTATGCTCATTGTTTTGTATTCTGCTTAATACAGCAGTTTGGAAATGTCAAAGCACATTTTAAATACATGTTAACAATATCCAATTTATTGATGCTCGGTGTATTCACACTAGAAGGTTGAAGGACTGAGCTGGCCCTGCGACAGTCCTAACTCATGACCTGCAGCCCATAGAATGATGTTGCAGCCAACTGGCTAATGTTGACCAACAAACTAAATAAACTATATATGGAAGTTAAATCTTAATTTAGTCTAATTGAGAGGACTTGAAAACAGGGCTTGTTTAAAAAATAAAAAACAAACCAAAAAAAAATACTATCCTTTCACTGACTTCCCACTTTGGAGGACATGGTTTTTCAAAATCACCTGATGGTAAAGTCTTCTTGGGCCAGCGACCAAACTTATGTGGAGGGAAATGAAGGCTTGTTTGCTAAGAAGCCTGGTCCTGACAGAGAGCAAAGGTGTTCGTTTTAGTAACCCTTGATATTCAAATTAGCCACCAAGGGCAAGTGAAGATTTCTTGTGCAAGCTTTATTGGGTTGCAATAAACCGCCTCTAGAACTGATATAGTAGTCTATTATGGGGCATTTAGGAAAGCCTTGAAAGGCAAGTAGTACTCCCTCCAAAGGGATAAGTGGTTCCCAAGAATGTATTTGTCAAATTTCCAATCTGGCTGCCCGAGGATAGTCGGGTCAGTGGTGTACTGTGTGGACCAAGTGGGGCCGGATATATTGCAGATTTTCAGGATAATCACGGACTATGTAAATTAATCCCACCGAGATAAATTATTTGTAAATTTATCTTATGCGTATATTTTGAAAATCTGGTATGGGTTTGGTCATACCATGGCCATCCCCGGTTCTGCAGTGTGTGCTTTATTCACACATGCTACACAGGCAACAAGCCGTACACTACTTGAATACCAGTGTTACAGGTTTGAGTTTTCTTATGTGTGATGAGACCACACAAGGTGCGCACGACATACTGGTGTGTGCGGTTGATGACTGATAGAGCCATGCTCTGGGTGACTGGGACTGAAACAAGGGTGTACCGCTCTGTGGGGTCCTTGTGGGGGGCTTGCAGGGGCGTAGCTAGGCCTTAGGCTGCCCGTGGCGGCCCCTGCTTTTGCCGCCCTCGGCAAAATGATAGAAGAGCGGGGGGGGGGGGGAGGGGTGGTAGCGGCCGCGGCCGATTCTTGCAGCCGCAACGGCTGCAGGTAAGAGCGGGTGAAGGGGGGCCGCCTGCCGCCCCAAAACTCGTGCCGCCTGGGGCGGTCCGCCCCCATCGCCCCTCCTAGCTACGCCACTGGGGGCTTGATTGTTAGTTCCTGATCCTCAACTCAGACATTATCTCACGCAGAAGCGCGACACATTAGGAAAAGTGATGTTTACAAAGTTTATTTGAATATTGCACATAAAAGTTCGACGTTCGGAGAACCGTTTAGCACATCCGACGCGCGCAGCATGATCCTCAAACACCGTGCGTGATGTCGCAAAGTGGTTCCACGATGAATGCGTGATGAAGGCACGTTGGTTTGAAACCAGCGTGTCGCGCATTGAGGAGGATCGGCAGTTTAGCATCATAATCCCTCCCCTGAGTGAGGGCAGATCACGCACGAGGCGCTCCCGCCTTTTTCATGGAGCCACAGACCGAGACACGTCCTTCTTCTGTCTAGTCTGTCTGCAGGTATCTATCTCCTGCGCCCTGTCGGAAGCAGAGCTGGCGAACAGCCGAAGATTAGGGCCGCCATTTATCAAAGCCACTTCCACTGCCCCTTAACAGAAACACAACCACTTTGGCTGTCCGCAGCGGACAGCCCTTTAATTTATCTTCGGAGAAAAACGGCGGAGGTGCACTTGAGCCGCGGAGGCCTGAGAGGCCCAACTGCGCATGACGTCCGCCCCGGGGAAAGGCACGGATGAAGGCATTTCTCCCCCATCTTGCTCCCGAAGGACACGAAGTCCAGATTTTTATGGCAGCATGTTTTGACGAGAAAGGGGCTCAGGAGTTGGGAGGGATGTAAGAAATGATTTTCGGGCACACTTCCGCTAAGTCCTTTAAACTTCCTCTGGAAGCCATTATTTTTCTTAGGCTTGGGAGTGATAACACCAATGTATTAGAACAGTGTTTCCCCTTTTATGTCCCACAAATACGAAATTCAGGAGCGACGCTGCCCCCTCGCCTCTGGTGCTTATTACCAGCACGTTGGGATGCTGAACTTGGAATAAAGTGCATCACTGAACGTGAAATACCACATATGCTTTTTTAACGCAATCAATCAGCAGACAGGCCCATGTATTCTTTGGGCAAGTTAACAAGCTATCATTTTTATTGACTCTGCTGTCTGCTTGTGTGCTGCAATTGCTTACGTCATTTGCTTACTTCTACACGGTTTTTCAACTGGTCCAAATATCGAATTTGCCACGAATAATCCGTGATAATCCAGGCGTCGCAGCTTCCATTGAATGTGCAGTCTTTTTAGTCACGAAAGAACTGATTTATAAAAGCGTTTACCGAATCATAATGTACTCAGTGCATCATTTTCTGTCACTTCAGTGGGAAAAAAGTGTTAACATGTAAACCACTTCCTTAGCACCCAACATAAGCATGCATACATTACGCGTTGTTTAAATACCCACAGGACTGTTTTGTTTCCAAATAGTAGAGTGTAGGCATGTGCCTTTTTCTGTAATTCTGTTCACGTGAAATGTACTCGTGACTGCTATAAAGGCATGGATTCATCTTCAATTTTGTTTTCTCCGGCAGAACAATTACCCAATGCATGCCACTTCTACCTACACACAGATCGTGAGTTTTGAATACATTAGACCCTCTTAACCCCACTTTACACTATCGCATACGCAAAGTCCATTTGGACTTAAATTCATTGTTCCCAAAATTGGACCTAGTGAACTTCCAAAACAATATAACGCCATTTATGAGGTAATTTGAAATGACCAGTTCAGAAATATAAATGCAGAGCTAAAAAAAAAAACTAATTATCTTTTATTGTGGGTCATTATACCTCCCCTTCACAACTGAAGTTTTTTTTCATGGAATTTGTAAGGTTTGTTAGAACCCAGATTAATATATGAGAACCTTACAAAATGGACTCCAAAATAAAGACAGATATGTACTTAAAATGTAATAGCATTATTTACTTCCCTAGTGCACATGAACACATTAATCAAAAGTGCTTGTGTGGAATCTGGAGAAACAAGACCGTTTTCTTTAACACTGAATTGGCCAGACCTATGTTGCCTTCTTGCTGTTAATTAATCGTGTGTGTTGTGATAACTCATGAAATCACGTCTGTGAAATTTTTAATCCTTTCATAGTATAAACACAATTGACATTATCGCAGGACCCCAGGTGTGCACTTCAGATTAGTTTGTTGAATCCTTGGAAAATCCACAGGATCTGAGCTGTGCACTTGAAAATAAATTCGTTTTCCCGTTGGTTTATGTGTGTCCCTGCTTATGTTTGTGTTTGATTGTGGAAGTGGGTGATCGCGGAGGGGTAAGTAAAGTGAAAGGTTTATGAAAGGAGGAAGTAGTGTTGAACGAAAGTGTGGAAGATGAAGTGAAGTGATACTTTCTGCTTGTGCTTGTCAAGTGGTCCATGTCTTGGGGTGCTTGTAAGATCTCAACAAGCTGCTCAACGTTATAAGGTATGCTGGAGTGTGCTGACTAGCTGTGTTCAGCTAGAGAGTATGGAGACCAGTGATCTTGATGGTCAGATTTTAAGTTTGAAACAACCTCTCTCTTTTTCATCCACCAAAATCTGGTTATCATGGTAATTTGTACTGATTCTTTACCACCTTGTAACCATCCTTTTTTAGCGGACAGTTCGCCTTAAATTAACTGAACTAAAATCTTGTTGTTTTTATTATCTCTGTTTAAACACTTATGTCTAGGCAAGATTGAATGAATATCAATTTAATTTGTAAACGGGTTTCACCAACATTAAATTTAAATACATTTGTTATGTGGATAAATGAAAACCTGGCCTAGATCTGTCTGCTCTGGGCTGAAGTTGGACACCACAGATCTGTAAAATGAACTGTGTGCTGTGCCTGCTGAAGATAAGCCTCCTGTGCTTTACTGTGGTGAGTCGAAGGGCTACAGTGTAAAATTATACAGCTACAGCTGATATCTTCGGACCTGGTGCAAAATATTGAGGATATCAAGTTGTTGGCTATGGTCATGTTTACAGTAGGGATGACTTACCTGACTTTCCAAGTCTACTATGCTGGTCCTCAAAGCAATTAGTCTGCATCTTGGGGTACTTAATCCAGCAGCCACCTCTTGGATGAGCTAGTTCACCTGGTTGCCAAGCTTAAAGGTGACCTCCGATTTAACAATTCGACAATTGTTTTTGGTAGGGGGGCGGGCGCCCTTATAGTTGGAACCTCTCAGAGGGCCTGAGAAAATCATTGCACCTTGCTGGGTTTAGCTTTTGCTTATTCTTCTTCTGAAGCGAGATTTGCAATTTAATAATCTCAAATTGAGCTTCTTGTGGTAGTTCTTACGCATTTATGACTTCCTGGCGTAAGTACTTTAGAATACCATATTTAAAACAAAAATATTGTTTGACTGCTTTAAGTCCCCGACACTTTGTTTCACATCTATAGCAGTCAGCACACCATTCTGTTCACGCAAGCACTCTGTAGGGATGCAGGGCCCACGTTTCCAGCACTTCCATTACAGCTGTGCAGGTATTTTAATCTGCTATGTTTGGAGGTGAGAGGGGAGCTATTATGACTCTGCAATTACTGAGGAGAGTTGATCCTGGTAGCCACTGAGCTATTTGAGACCTAAAGGCTTTCAAGAACGATATGTAGTAAAAAAAAAAAAAATTTAAAAAAGCATTGCCATAGCGAATAGGTCTCGACTTTGTGACCTAAAACCATTGACAATGTTTTTCATTTTTCATCCATGCTACACAGCCTCTGTAATGCTTTGCAGCTTGGCGAAAGTTTTTTTTATTTTTTAAAGCCTTTGACACACCCGCCCATGTAATTTTGAAGGCGTGCCCACCAGGCATGGGCACGCCTACTAAAGGACATGGGTGTTTTTTGTCTCTTTATTTTAGGTCCTGATCCGAATTGGATTGGTAACTAAAGGACAAATAAAATGATAACTTTTTTTTTTTTTAAGCGATGTTGGGGGATGTAAGCAATGGGGGAAAAGCAACAAGGGGAGGACAGGGGAATGTGGAAGCAACACAGATGAGTGTGGGAGCACACCAAAGCAGCATGGGTAAGGTGGGAGTGATGGTGAAGCAACACCAAAGAGGATGGGAGGGGCAAGGAAGTAAACAGGCTCGGAGGATGCAACACATAGAGATCATGTGGGAGGAGGGGCAATGAGAAGAGAGGAGGGGGCATGGGTGGGACGGGCAATGGGAAGAAGTGCACAGGCGAGCGCAGAAGTGAAGGCCTCGTGGAGAAGCACTAGGACATCAGAGCGCAATGTGGAGTGGAGGGGGAGAGGGGGCACACAAGGGAGACCACTCATACGCATGTACTCTCATGTAGTGCTTAACACAAAAAAGGGTAGTGCTTTGAAATGCAAGCAGTGGAAGCAGAGATGCCAGCTAGTCTAAAGAAGCTATGCTCTAGTGGAGGGGCAAATGCAAGATTGACAAAGTGGGACACAAATAAAAAACGGGTAAATGAGTGATAGGAAAACCAAACAATGGTAAGCAATGGGTGGCCTTCAACCTCCTCTATGTTCTTTGTAAGCCACAATATGCTTCACAACAGACAGCACATGTGTGGTAAAAAACACAAACTGACAGCACTGAAATAGGCAACACAGACTTGAACTATTTCTGCTATGTGTTTTAAATCGATTATATTTCTCCACAAATGACTTTTTTTTGTTTTTTACAATATCCTGCAAATTGTTCTAGGTTGTTTGTATAGCACCTATGGTGCCATGAGACTACTTCCAAGCACCTACTGCTCGATCGCCTTTACATATAAGGCTATGAAAGACAGTAGTGTCAATGTGGACCCCACAGTGGTATTGTGCAAATGTAGGGTGCGGAGGGTCTCGTGATGTAAGGTGCAGCTGGTGTCTTCATTGCCATGGGTTTGTTGTGGTAGAGAGTAAAATGCTATGGGCGTGTAGCCCACTTATAGTGAGTGCTTTGGTGAGTAGTGTATTGTTAGTGTGGAGCCCAGTTATTGTGGGTGCACTGGTGCCGCAAGCATTGGTAATGAGGTTCGCACTGATGGTGGGTGCAGTGGAGAGTACAGCACTGGTAGTGTGCAGTGAAGTGACTGTGTGTGCTCTGGAGGGTCAAGTATTGTTAATGTGGGGGATAGTGACAGTGGGTGTGGTGGACATCAGTGTGTTGGTTGCATTCGGCTCAGTAATGGAGTAGGCAAGTATCGCTTCAGAAGTGATACTTATAATGTTTATTTGTTTACCACGTAGAACTCTGTGAGACTATTGAAATTAATTGGCATTTACTTTAAAGAGCAAATATATTTAATGTGAATTGAACACTGCCACCCGTTTTTTTATTATTGTCTCAGACTTACTTAGTCACTAAATCTTCATTATCGGTTCAGACACACCTAGTGGTAATCATTTCGGGATGTTCAGACTCTCTTACAAGCTACTAGGACATGAGCAGCTGGAAGGGACTTGTTGTCATAACCTTAGTGACTTCAAGTTTGCATGATTCAAATATGTGCATGAGTCTGGCATTCTTGAGTTGTACCATCTTATCTTTACCCATAGCTATAACTTAAACGGTTTCCTTGTAGGTTTGGTTGTGAAAGATTGTGCTGCAGATGTCTTCCTATAATCCACGCTAGGCCAGCGTCATTTCCGTTTAAGGTCAGTTAATTTGGTTATTAAATAAAAGCAGCTGGCCTTTTCCATCTATGCACCCAGGGTCAGGAGCAAAATCCCGTAACCATAAGTATCGCCCCCAAAGCTGCTTCAATTTAGGATAGAGTTGAAGGATCACACACACACACACACATACCGACTTGCCTGATTGTTTTATGAATATTAAGGCTGCAGGGAAATTCAAAGACCATTGCTGGACTGTGCCTCATCATGTTAAGCTGTTACCTTGAAGACTTTCAGGAAACTGGGAACAACTTCAATATAGACAGGACATGCTTGTAGGTAGATGAGCACAGACTTCGAAAGGTGCTGATTACAGTTCTTTTGGTCTGTATCACAGACCTTTCGCTCCTGCTAGAAGTCAAACCTTGTGAGGGCTCTATCGAAAACTCTCCTCCTCTGTTATAGTGATGAAGGGAATGGAGGCTATCAAGTGGCACTGGGAAACAAAGATCAGCACTGATGCCTGTGCTGAGTTTGGGAAAATCGAATGTAGGCTTTGAGCAAGATTGATAAATACAAGTATCCGCAAAATGCTTGGGAGAAGCCTGTAGGAGAGAACTGAATATCTGTGCATGGTAAGCAGGTTATGAGTGTCTGGATCTTTTTTTATTGATTATCCAACATGAGTCAGGAGTATTGGAAGATCCTCGAACATGCACTATTTCACTACCCTAAGGCTTTTGCTGCTCACACTAATGCTTGGTTTATGGATACTAGATTGCGTCCTTATGTCCTATGTTTTTATAACATTTATCATGCTATAGTATGGACATATAGAGAATAAGCTCTGTTTAGTGGTGAATGTGATTTTGTAAAATATTTCAGAAATTGCAAACCTTGCACCGAGTTGAAATCGCCTACTGGCAGAGGATACATTCTGAATACTGCATAGTGGGTGTCAAGATAGTTTAACTGTGTCCTAAATTCGTTACAACCATCTGCCTAACAGTGGCGACCGGCATGGCTCGCGTGGGGCGGGCACGGGGGGAGGTGCGGTAGGGTGCGGGGGGGAGGGTTGTGCACAATGTAAAAAAAAAAATACTTACCTTGCCGCGGGTCCCACGTCTCTGCTCCTGCTCTGCTCGTCTTAACTTGAGGAACAGGAAGCATAGCCAGGCTCCCCATACCAATGACAATGCTGCAATGCATTGTTCTGATTGGTAAGCACCCAGGCTCCCCTGACCAATTACAACTCTGCAATGCAGCGCTGTGATTGGTCTGAGTGTCCTGGTTAGGCCCTCAGCCAGGGAATGGGAGCCTGGGCATGTTCTCCACGCAGGCTGTAATGCAGCCTGCATGGAGAACAGGGAAAGTGCGCATGACTGATTTGGGTGGCTCGAGAGGGCCGGCCAAACAGTCATGTGCACTCAGGAGTGGGCAAACCACTTCTCCTCTGCCCTGCTCCGACAGCAGAGCAGCCCTGCCCGCCCGCCCGGAAAGCAGCACAGAAACATAAAATGATAATAACTCAAAGTTATTAACATTTTATGTTTCCTTTACGTTACACTGCTTAAAAGCAGTGGGGAGACTCCTCTCCATCGTAGTGGAGGAGTCACCACTGCTGCCTAACACTGCTCCTAGCCCTGCAGAATATTTTATAAGTGTAGTCAACAAAATAATGATGCATTTTCCTCACCTTGGTTCTAGCTGCTCGATTTCCCATTTGATATCTCTCCATCTCCATTTGGTTATGGATGTGCAGATTTTAAATAGGTGTCTTCTTTTTAAGTTTGTGAAGTTTTTTATCACAAAATAAATTTTAAAAAAGTCGGCAGAAAATTCCGCAAAACGTTTTAGATGTGAAAAACGCTTAAAACGTACTTTTTGGTGTAGGAAAACTCATATAAAAAAGATTTTAATGAGAAATTTCATCAGCAGGCCAAGCTTTGTTAAGGTGATGACTTTCTTAACTTTGTGATGTTTGTGACCTTTGCAAGATTTTAGAAAAATTCAAATTTCACACCCTCTTGATATTTTTTTTCATGTCTAATGTGTTGGGCCCATATTTTTCTGGGTATTACATTCTCATTTTGATTCTCTTTTATATCATGAGTGAGACAAGAACCAAAGACAGGATCTATATTGTTTAACATAATTTTTTTTCTCCTGAAAACATAGTGAAGGAAAATGATTTTATGACACAAGGATGAGAGGCAATACAATTGATACGTTGATGTCACAAAATTTTCAATAAGTTATTCCACTGATTTTTCGTGTATGAAGAAGATTCTTTATTCTTGTAACAAGTGGGTACAGCCAACAAGTTTCGCCCTAGAAAGGGCTTCTTCAGGGCAAAGTCTCAGTAAGCATTGTACAAGTTTCTGGTTAGAAACGCCAGCATCGAACTAAACCAGTTGTGTCATAACTGCATTTTATTTGTGGCCAAGTGGCAACTGGTTGCTTGAGGTGGGCAATACGTGGGCTTAAAGACACAAAGTGACCATTTGGGTAGTGCAGTGCTTTGGAACCTTGCTGCCATTCTCTGCTCTGAACTTAGGAAAATGATTTTCCCTTCTCTGCTCTGAACTTAGGAAAATGATTTTCATTAACTTTTCATTACAAGTGTTCTGTATCAATTATTTTTTTTAGCATGGCACTAAGTTGAATTTGACGATAGTTCCAGCTGTATGATGATGACAACTTCATAGTTTTTCTTCCTGATCTATTTACTGGCCATTGGCTTAGTACACTGGTAAGGATGGTGTCTCAGTGAGATTGTGTTCATGAATTAGTTACCTGAAGTTGTTCATGAAGCTAGTGTGAAATGCATGTCGATTTGAACATTCAATAAAATTCTTCGAAACTCATGGTCTGAAAGGTAATTATGAAATGATGACTGTATGGATTATAAATCTTAGAGCTATATTTCCCATTTGTATTCTATGTTGGATTTTAAACTAGATTGGGAGGTCAATCTCAGTCGAAACCGTACCGTATAAATATAAATACTACAGTGCAGCATATGTAGGAAGAGTTCCAGGTAAATTTATTTTATCTTATGCTAGCACTTTGTTTTTCTTCCATTGACCAGTGAATACTGTAAAAGTGCGGTATCTCATTTGTCCCAGAATACAATAAATGTGGATAGCTAGGTTAGTGGAAACAAATTGCAACAGTGTCTGAAAACTTGGAGGAACTTGATAGAACTGTGCCTATTATAATGCACGAAATACATTTTGAGGTTCCCCGAGTATGTATTTATCTTTTCTCCGGAGAGTGAGTCTGGAGCTGCATCTTTGCTCTCCAGATGCATACAGACATATCACAGTCCTATTGGGTGAGTTAACAAACTGGATGCGCTGGGTTCTCTGGCGAATATCCTGAGACGGTGCGAGAGATGGCTCCATGCAAATTGAAGTAAGTGAAGACCGCAAGGGCTTTATGGGCTGCAGCCATACTCCCTCTCAACGTTAAACCATGTTGACAAGTCAGCTCAGCTCGGCCTCCATCTTTCCTTAGCGTAATTGTTTCTTTCTACATTTCTGTGTGCAATCCCATTCACTTTTCTATTCTCTGTATAATCTATTGTGCGTGCAAGCATTTTATACCTTTGCTACTTCCCGCCCAGTGACCTTGCCATTTGCAAGCACTGCAAACCAGCTGTGGCCGTGAATCCTCGGCAAAAGGCATTCTGTGGGCCGAGTACTGGTCACATTTATGTTTTGATTGACAGAATCTTTGGGGGATACATATGTATTCTTTTCTTTACGTTGCAGGAACTCTGATGATCGTTTTTGGTATTTATTTTTGTTTAGTCCAATGAAGGAGGAGAGGTTTAGCTTTCAGAAACTCATCAACGTGGATCTGAGATTGGCTATGGAATTTAGTTTTAAAGTATTTGGAAGAGGGACTTCCGGTTTTAATGTGGAGTCACTGTCTTTCAGTTTGGCCTTGCCCCCGACGTTAAAAGTAACATCGGAGTCGCATGAGCTGCAATACTATTACTATATAACAGAAAACATTTCTATATATTGATGGGGGTTAGCTCTATGCCAGGACTGTCCAAACTAGGTCGAAAATTGCTGAATCCATTCCATGTTTTCTGTACATCTACATAAGACAAATTTAGGAAAATCTTTTAAAATGGAACTAATTTACATGGTGCTTGATAATCCCGAAAATATGGTTTGGATCAGAACTTCCACACCCTACATCGAACATTCATTAAACTTGTCTTTTCAACTCACTTTTTGTGATCCATTTTGTTTCCCATGTCTGAATATTATCATTTTGTTACAAAAAAGTTTTGCACAGTAAGATATAGAGAATATTTAAAGTAGGATTCAACATCTAGTATTCACTATGTTTTTAATTACAGTTAAAACATTTTTGAAGACATCTGAAGATTTGATAGAACCCTGAAATCTCACGCGATTTAATAAAGGTATTTTTGATTATGCAAAGTAGGAGTAAATTAGGGTCTTAACTATGGAAGGTAATATTATTTGGGCCCTCTCTTTTGCACTCAGACCACCTTGGGATACCCATTCATTGATGTGGGTGAGGGACTGGGAAACCTTTGTTCTAAAATGATGGTTGGAGACGGGTACTGGAGCAAACCCATGTAGAGGTTAGACATGGTGAACATTTTATTAGGGAACGCAAGATGTTAATTTCCCACTCGGAATAGGTGATTTTTTTTGTACTTCGCAAAGCTGTAGATTTTCTGACCTTTTCCAAATTCAATCAATGAGGTGTTGGTATGTAATATGATAATTTCTTTTTACAAAGCCGTCAGAATTCCCATTCCTGAGAGTTTAGCCCATAAAATATTTCTAGATACAAATAGAATGGGACTTAAAGTCGACAAAACATAATTTGAGCAATGCATGGTTGATCAGCAATTTATTGATTAGTAGCGATAGGGCCGTCAGGTTAAATAATGTGCCCATTCCTTTCCTGAAATCTGTTTGGTTTTCTGGCACGCCCTCTCGCACCAAGGGCCAGTGCGGCTAGTCTTTGAGTAGTTGGCCCGCAAAATACTTGACTTCAATGTCAAGTGAAAATATTTGTCGGTAATTAGCAGGATCTCCTCCCTTAAATACTGGGTGGATAATATACCTGCGCCAAGAATCAGGCACTTGTTTAGTTGCTAGTGCATATTTGAAGATAGGAGCCAGTTTGCCCGCCCAAAATTGAACGTTTCCTTTGTAGAGTGCCTGGGAGAGACCAATAGGCATCAGGGGCACCATCTGACTGCTCCTTTATTATGTTTTGTTCTATTTCGGCTCTGTGTACCAGGGTTCCTGCAAGCCAAAGCTACATCCATAGCAAGTAAATGGGCTAGTTAAAATGGTAGCAGGATGAAAACTTAAATTCCAAAAGTCCTGGGGAGGCCAGTTCATCCATTTGAGATGAGCCTTCTCTTTTAACATGCCACTTTTGGAGTTTTGAATCCTGTATTAAAATCCCCAGAGTCTTTGTTTTTGACTCCTTATGTTCTTTGAGTCAAATAATCATTTCCCCACTGCTTAATATAGATTGTCAGAGTGCCTAGAAGCTTCCTTAATGTGTTAATTGTCTCTATGCAATTGTTTTTAATTCATTGATGGAATTTCAATGCCTTGCCTAAGGGATACGTAGGGATTAGAATTCAACATGTCTCCTGTTGGGTTTAATTCTAAACATAAACAGCGGCTCCCTTTGGGATCCAGAAGGTTCCACATTAAGATGCTGGAGAATAATCGATGCTGCTCGTTAAAATTACCCCTAGCAAAGGTAATACATGCAGGGTAAGGTTTGAGTGCTCTGCCGCTTACAGGGACATTTCGTATTCTGAAAAACAATCTTTAGCTGGCGTATTTTGTGCCGAGGAAGAGAGACTGATGCGGAATAAAAGAAATCCAAAATAACATGTTGTGTCTTTCCATCTTCTTCTAATGGTGTTTTGTGAGGCCCTGAGTCTTTTAAATTGTGGTTGAAACGATGCAACCAGTTTTCAGATGGCAAAGCAGCAGAATGTTTAGGAAAGGTGATTTTCTTCCTATGAATATCATTTGTCCTTTCATACTCCATTCAGTAAAACACTGGTTGGGGGGGACGAGCCATGAAAGAGTAAATCAATATTAACACTGGGTTGTGTTGGGTATTCAAGTGTCTTCTTCCAGGCATCTCTTCATTTCCCTTTTGCGTTTATGGCTGAATCTCTTTCTGTGGCTGACGTACGGCACAAAACTAACGCATACCCATACCAGTAGGCTATAATCCTATCCTTCCTTGCTTCAGCATTCAATCTTCGTCTCATGTTGATCAGATGAGGACAAACTTGAAACTGGGTCGTGAACTATATACGTTATTCCATTCAATCTTACATTATTTACAGAAATGGGGAAGTATGTCCTATAGAAGCCCTGATGTTGTTTAGTGAGGACCTGACAACAAGGGAGGCAGGTGCTGCATTCTTGCACACAAAAAAAAATTCTATTCTCATGCTGTTTGTAACTAAAGGAGAATCTCGGCATTAGAATGAAGGTATTTCATTTAAGGTTGATATTCTGTTGTCGTTACTCTGTTCAGGGTATTTCTCAGTCGCGGGTGCCACATCACAAAGGTGGGGGGGCTGAGGAAGGGTGTGCGGGGGTAGAGGGATGTGGGAGGAAAAATAATTTTTAAAAGTGTCCCTGTTCCCCTACAGCCAATGGCCGCCTCCCGCCTCAGAGCTCTCCCAGCAGTCTCTGGGAAGGCAGAGGCTGCTCGGCCAATCCAGACGTTGCTCTGCTGGGAGAGCAGCGTCTGGATTGGTCTGAGCGACCTGCCCTGCTGCTCAGACACTGCCTGTGAGCCTGAGGCATTTCTCCAACCCGGCTGTGAACACAGGCGCATTCACAGCAGGGTTGGAGAAATAGAAGTGCACATGTTTGTTTTTTGCCGGCCTAGGACTGCCGGCCAAACATACATGCGCACTACTAAGTGCCACCACCTGCCTGTCATGGCCCGGCTCTGCCCTCCACTCATGTGAAATCCAGTCAAAGAAAAATAAAATGATTTTGTTTCATTATCAATTTATTTTTCTTTGACTGGCTCTGAAGAGTGGGGCGACGCTCATTCGCCATTACGGAGGAGCCGCCCCTGGTACTTCTAAAGAATAGACCTGGCCCTGGTCAGCAGTCCATTCCATCAGGAATATCTGTCCCGCAAACAGGACTACAAAGTGCATGTGCAGGCGTTTACATAACACCCGATGAGAGTCTTGGACTGCAATATAGGGAGTGAAAGGCATAGATATGTAGGGTAAAATCCGATCTTGATACAAGAAAGACGGCCAGTAGGTGGATTTAATTTTCATTCAAAAGCGTTAGGTGAAAAAGCAAGTCGTTAGGCGATTCCACAGTTTTGGAGCAGGAAGGAAGGTTTCATTCTGTGCACCTTCTTTTTGAAATTTATGGATTTCAAAGTTTGTACCACAGTAAATTTAACCCCCTGCTAGGCAAGTATGTACTGTTCCCCTTTGCTCTATGATCTGGCTTCATTAAAGCAGTATTGTGTGTTAAGAGAATTCTGTAAGCGGCTAGGTTTCATTATTTACACCAATTGTGAAGGCATTATGTTAAAATCAACAAATATATAGTAATCTAAAATGACGCAATTTGAAATGAGTGATTTTTAAGGCAATAACCAGAAAACAAAATGAAGCCCATTGAAACAATGTCAATTTTCAATATTTTTTTAAAAAGTGAAGTGACATCAGGTAAACAGTTTCCTAAACAGAAGTTCAAGATATGTTGCACAGAAATACAGTTTACTGCATTCTAAAATAAGTAGAAGTAAGATGTGCGAACATGAACGAGACAAGGATATGGAGCTCTGTTGCCTTCAAATGCTATCCAATGTTATGAAATGTTAATAGCCCTGTCCACTCATTATGAGGTTTCAGGCCTATGATTGGGTAGGTCCAATAACTGCTTTTAACTCCCTCATCAGAAGGCACCTATGATAAAGTATCACCTTTTATGGAATACCGTGATCGGCTCATCAAGTTAGGACCCGTACCACTCTTTTTTTCTGCTTTCTAAATCCTTTAAGATGCAGAGCAGGCCATGATGTAGACCTTGGCTCACACAATTACATTTTGAGAGGCCACAATAGAAGACAATAATGAATATTATTGGGCTCTAGTGACATGCAAGCAGTCAATCTGTAGCAATGGGCACAGGACACGAAGTGGTTTACTTGAAGGATTTTTATGAAGGGCGATTGAAATCAGCCAACTATTGTGCAATTTCCAATTTTCATTAAGCAAAAGGTGTATAAAGAAGTGGTGTTGGAGGGAATTTGGCAACTTATTGAACAAGATGTAAAGCCAGAGGCATGGCTCTTCAGGGGGGCTGCAGGTCTGCACAACTACTAGAGTGAAGGCGATCCTGAAAGATTATGAGCAGCGGCCTCTCCATTAGGGCAGGGGGGCGCTGCCCCCCCTGCCACTAGCCGCAAATAAAATGATAATAAAACGGGTTTCTAACCCATTTTATTATCGTTTTATCTTAATCCCATGGACCCGCCCCCAGGACTCGGACGAGCCTTGGGGGCGGGTCCAGGGGGTGACACTGTAGTGGGGGAGTACTAGTGCACTCCCTTGTCCCTTCACTGCGCATGAGGTGTTTGGCCGGCCGTTTCAGGCTGGCCAAACACCTCATGCGCAGTGAAGCTTTCTCCAGCCCCAGCTATGCTGCTCGGGCTGGAGGAAGCAGGCACAGGCTCCCAGTCTGTCTGGGAGCGCAAAGTTGTAGCGCTCAGGCCAATCCTGACGCTGCTTTCCTGCGGCATCATGATTGGCCGCAGTGCAGTCTGGGAGCCTGTCCCAGAAGCAGAAAGAGTGGGATGGAGCAGGCGGCGATCAGGTAAGTTTCTGTCTTTTTAAAAAAAAAATTATTTCCCCCGACCTCACCCCCGCCCCCGCCCCCCCCCCCATTCGAGTCCCACCTACCACCCCTCCAAGCGCCCTCCTCCGGCCCGCCCCACTACTTTGGCAGGGGATGGGCCAATACTGATGATTATCAGTAATCACAGACTTTTCATGATTGCCTAGTGCACTTAACTGTGGAAAGGTTTCACTGCGCCTTGCATTGATGCTCTCATTGTACTCTTTATACGTGTACATTTTGCAGTAATAGTATGGACAGACTGTGGTCTCCTCTGCTCCCTTTGACTTCTTTAGCATATGTTTGAGAAGGGTGGGGGTGAGGGTGGGTGCCGTGCAAGGGCCTGCACTATTCATTCCATACTTTGGAAAGACATTATATATGCCCCTTAAAACTAGATGTGTTGAATTATATAACAGTTAAGTTTCTTCAGTGGAATATGCCGCTTAATACATAGCCCTTTTGGCATTCTCCAATAAGCAGTCAAACACTAGGCAAAGAAATCGGAGATTGTGTGTTTTGAAGTAGGAAGTTCTCATAGTACTTACTGCAGCTGAGAATATATATGTGCCTCTGCCAAGCTTGTTTTCACCTCCTTGCACATCATAATTCAGTACTATAAGTACAGCATGCTACTTTTCTCATAGTGTTGTATTCCGCTTTAGGTGTCCGTATATAGGTTTTCCTGAAACATGTCCTTATATAGGCACAATTCTCATTGCCCTTATATAGGCATAGAATCCCAGTCCTTATTTAGGCATTAACCGTGCACTCCAAATACAGGCATGGTCACCGACATCCGTCCACCCTAACGTCACAACGAGTTCTTAGAAACCAGACCCTTAAGCTCTCGGGAGTTCCCCTATCACAGGACTATTGATTTCTCCAAGGTCAAAATAACATTAGTGTACTAACAGTGATTGTGTTGGCTTTTTTTTTTTTCCAGCACTCTTACTGCAACAAAACATTTAACTGGTTAAATAGGGACTCAAATATAATAGTAATGCTGCTTCATAGCTTAGTTTTGATCTTGTTTTGAATGGAAAATGTGAATAGGAACATGGTAGACTGCAGAGGACAGCAAGTGGCAGGATAAAGATGTAGATGCTATGTTCTGATATTACGGGGAGCTTAATTTGAGCTGGCGGAGGACACCGGCACTTATTTTTGGGGACCGGCACTTTTGTTTGTGCATCAGACATTTATCCATAGCTAGAAAATGAGAAACACACAATGCGAAAGACGAAGGAAGATATAAACAGACGAAGGAGGATATAAACAGAAAAACCGTCACAAAGGGAGAAAGCAGGAACCTGCAAGAGTGAGATAAAGGGACAGGGAGTGTCTGGTAGTGGATTAAAGAAGAATGAGATGGATTGAAGGCTACATAGCTTTGTTATTCTGGGCGCTGACACAAAATTGAACCCACAGCGGACTTCTAAGCAGAGCTTTGGGCACCGGTAGTCATTCACTTAAAAATTAAGCGCTGCGGGCCACATTTCAATTTTTGACCTTTTATTGCTGCCATGTTTCTTGGTGGCTTAGAAGTTGGTTTTCATGTCAGGGGCGCTAGTTATGATTTGTGAAGCCTTCTATAACTGGCTAGTTTTTGAGTGTTATTCCTTAACCATAACCTTACTTTCCCTTTATTATTGTGTTTTATTTTTTATGGATGGATGGTTAACCATATAGATATATATATATTTCACAACCAAATTAACACCATCTACAAAAGCTTTGAACCCTAACCAGACCTACCCACACTTGAAGCCCCTTTCTCCGACCCCAGAGACTGCCCAATCTACTGGCCAGCCATCACCACAACGGAAACCACCAACACCATGCATTCCATTGGATTTGTGCCCACACTACAATTTGGCAAAGGACTCGGTCCCATTAGCACAGTCCTCACACCTGTTCTCAATTTGTTACTCATCCACTACTTTCCTGGGCTCCTGGAAAAATACCACCAGCCCACCACTGCTCTAGAAACCATCAGTGGACCCCCTGAGCCTGACCAAGTTCCTAGAGAAACTAATCAACACATGGCTGACCAACTGTCTCAATGCAAACCTCCTCCTGAACCCTCTCCAGTCCGGATTCAGACCCAACAACCACACATAGACCTCTCTCATCGCTACTACCAACGAAATCCGCCTCATCATGGACATGGGAAAGAGAGCAGCGCTCCTCCTACTAGACCTCTCTGCATCATTTCCCTCACCATCCTAATCCAATGCCTCCCTGAGCCAAGAATTTGAAGCCCAGCACTATGCGGCATCAGCTCCTTTCTCTCAGGCCAGACTCAAATGGAGAGCCTAGCCTCCTACTTATCCAATGCGCCCAACCTGATCTGCTGCATCCCCAAAGGCTCCTCTCTGTGTCCAATACTCTTAAACATCTACATGTCCCCTCTCACCAGCATCATGTCATCCCACTGATTCAGTATCATCTCTTACAAAGACAACACTCAAGTCGTCCTCTCACTTTCTGATAATACCCCCACCACCCAAGCTACATCAGATGCATGTCCTCAGTAGAAGATAGGATGAACAAGAACGACCTCAAGCTTAGCAGTGACAAAACAGAGGTGGCCTCTTCAGGAATCATGGGATGGTGGCCCTCTGAGCTAGGACTGATGCCCAACTATCCATTGTGGCCAGGAAGCTGGGTATAATGATCAATAGCATTGACAACAAGATCTCCATGATGAATCAAGTCAACTCAGCCACCGCCACTTGCTTCCACACCCTCAAACATTTCTGGAAGTCCTCAAATGGCTTCTCTGGATACCCAAAGAACTGTCACATAAGCCCTTTTCCGCTTATATGATGCTTGTATGGATTACGACCTTGGTGATGGAGGCTATATTAAAATGCCTAGATGTCCAACAATATAGAGGACGACACAGCACAATCACAATGGGTGACTACAAAGATCGCTTTAGGGTGACCACACTCGCCAACTCCTCCAGCCGACCAGAATTCCACATTAGGGATGGAGATACTATCCAAATATAATTTTATAATCTGGAAAGTAAGGGGTATTGCAACTCTTGCTAAATGCCACTGTGTACACATACTTAAAATTTAGGAGTATTCAAATAGTCTGTTTACAAGAAACTTACCTCTTGGGTAGGGAAATCACCAAACTTCACAAGATATGGAAAGGTCAAGTATTTCCTAGTCTACTTTTGCAAGATGAACCCTGATTTGCATTGCATCTGTCATTTCTTATGTAAACATAATGAGACCGAATGCAGTTATGTTCTGATAGAAGGAATACTAGCTGGGAACAATTCTTAGGGAAACTATATGTTCCCAACACTAATTGGAGCAGTAATAATCAACATGCTTACTTGCCATAACATGTTAAGGACCCAGATGAATATATTTATATGGTCTACCTGTCATTTCAGTACACTAATTGTTACGGGACTCGTAGTTCCTTTTTATGCATGCCTCCCTAAGCATTGTGAAGCATCTCTCTCCCACTAGCTCTCATTCCTCCCTCTGTTCCACCCCAATGTATTCCCACTGGGGCCTTCCCCTGTACAGCACTCCATAGCAAGCCAGTTAGGTTTGTTCTTATGAAACAAAAAATCACACACCCATACATATCTGTGAAAATATTTATTGTTGCCTTTATATATGTACTTTTTAGCACATGGTGATGGGAACCTCACCAACACCCAAAACTGTTGGAACGGTGATACAGCAATACTAATTTTTGCAGCGTAAAACTTTTTCAAATGAAATATATTTGAATGGTTGCTTATAAATATTTGATGTTTTGTTAATAACAGCCATGTCCATACAATGACTATGTGCTGTTGACTGAAAGGTTCAAATTGCAATGCTTGTGAATAGTGTACTAAGGCCATTGCGGCCCCACGCTCATCAAGCACAATTAATTGAGCAACTTTCCCGACGGTGGTAATAAGATGAACAGCCCCAAATAGTGGGGAGGCAGTCCCATATATGTGTGTGATCTGAAGCAGTAGAGACTCCATTTTAAGGTCTGGGTCGCACAATTGTGTCTGTGTGTGTGTGTGTGTGTGTGTATATGTGTATGTATATATATATATATATATATATATATATATATATATAATCTACTGGCGGTCGCCAGTAGATAGTTATAGTTAAAACCTATTAATTTAAAAAGGAACAAAATGATGGGCTTCATTTTGTCATAGAAATTATGGTTAGTGCTGTAGAAAGAAAAATTAGGACATATTTCAAGTGTGATCTCAAATATCTTCCTGTTATATTTCAACAGGAGCAGCCTGCCACTTGATGCCTTTGTGTTCTACTGCAGCTTCCCAGAGTGTTCTAAAGAACAACTAGAGTGCTAACAGCCTTATGACAAAAGTATGGCACACCTGAAGCCATCTTGATTGGAATAAACTGGTAACACTTAAAACATTTAATTTAAAAAGGAACAAAATGAGGGGGTTCATTTTGTCATAGAAATTATGGTTAGTGCTGTAGAAAGAAAAATTAGGACATATTTCAAGTGTGATCTCAAATATCTTCCTGTTATATTTCAACAGGAGCAGCCTGCCAGTTGATGCCTTTGTGTTCTACTGCAGCTTCCCAGAGTGTTCTAAAGAACAACTAGAGCGCTAACAGCCTTACTTATGACAAAAGTATGGCACACCTGAAGCCATCTTGATTGGAATAAACTGGTAACACTTAAAACATTTAATTTAAAAAGGAACAAAATGAGGGGTTCTTTTTGAAATAGAAATTATGGTTAGTGCTGCAGAAAGAAAAATTAGGGCATGTTTTAAGTGAGATCTCATATCCTCTTCTATTTCATTAGAAAATTCTGGCATGCAGACTGAAACAATCACTTTCAATACCAGCAGCAGACTACCAGTTAACTCCCTGGTGAGCAGTAGCTTTACTCCAGTGATCTAATGAGCAACTAGAGTGCTAACATTCTGAATTTATGGCAGATGTGAGACACATCTGAATGCCTTGTTGATGGAATCAAAGTAAAAAACTGAAAGCATTTCCTACTGAGAAGACTGCAGTAAATGAAGAAATTAGGAAACTTCATAACAAAGAAGTCTTCCAAGATGGCCACCAGTGAAAAAAGAGCCCAAATGTAGCACAAATATTACCCAGATGTAGCCCACATATAGCCCAATGACAAAAGTGTGCAAAACACTTTTTATTTTGAGTTTTTTTGCAGTTTTATGTAGTGCAGACTGGTCAGGTATTGGAGCATTGCATCTTAAAACATGACCCCCCTACACTACAAAAACACCACTGCACTACCTTAAACCCTAAAACACTACCCCCAGCACGACCCCTACACTACACAAGCACCACTGCACTATCCTAAACCCTAAAACACTACCCCCAGCACGACCCCCTACACTACCCAAACACCACTGCACTAACCTAAATCCTAAAACACTACCACCAGCACGACCCCCTACACTACCCAGACACCACTGCACTACCCTAAAACATGACCCCCTACACTACACAAACACCACTGCACTACCCTAAACCCTAAAACACTACCCCCAGCACGACCCCCTACACTACACAAGCACCACTGCACTACCCTAAACCCTAAAACACTACCCCCAGCACGACCCCCTACACTGCCCGAACACCACTGCTCTGCCCAAAACCCTGAAACACCAGCCCCAGCACGACCCCTACACTGCCCGAACACCACTGCACTGCCCTAAACCCTGAAACACCAGCCCCAGCACGACCCCCTATACTGCCCGAACACCACTGCACTGCCCTAAACCCTGAAACACCACCCCCAGCACGACCCCCTACACTTCCCGAACACCACTGCACTGCCCTAAACCCTGAAACACCAGCCCCAGCACAACCCCGTACACTGCCCGCACACCACTGCACTGCCCTAAACCCTGAAACACCAGCCCCAGCACAACCCCGTACACTTCCCGAACACCACTGCACTGCCCTAAACCCTGAAACACCAGCCCCAGCACGACCGCCTACACTGCCCGAAAACTACTGCACTGCCCTAAACCCTGAAACACCACCCCCAGCAAGACTACCTACACTGGCCGAACACCACTGCACTGCCCTAAACCCTGAAACACCACCCCCTGCATGACCCCCTACACTGCCCAAACACTACTGCACTGCCCTAAACCCTGAAACACCACCCCTCAGCACGACACCCTACACTGCCCGAACACCACTGCACTGCCATAAACCCTGAAACCCCACCCCAGCACGACCCCCTACACTGCACGAACACCACTGCACTAAACCCTGAAACACCACCCCCTGCACGACCCCCTACACTGCCGGAATACCACTGCACTGCCCTAAACCCTGAAACACCACCCCCAGCATGACCCCCTACACTGCCCTAACACCACTGCACTGCCATAAACCCTGAAACATCACCCCCAGCACAACCCCCTACACTGCCTGAGCACCATTGCTCTGCCCTAAACACTGAAACACTAGCCCCAGCACGACTCCCTACACTGCCCGAACACCACTGCACTGCCCTAAACCCTGAAACACCACCCCCAGCACGACCCCCTACACTGCCCGAACACCACTGCACTGCCCTAAACCCTGAAACACCAGCCCCAGCAAGACCCCCTACACTGCCCGAACACCACTGCATTGCCCTAGGCTCTGAAACACCAGCCCCAGCAAGACCCCCTACACTGCCCGAACACCACTGCACTGCCCTAAACCCTGAAACGCCAGCCCCAGCAGGACCCCCTACACTGCCCGAACACCACTGCACTGCCCTAAACCCTGAAACACCAGCCCCAGCACGACCCCCTACACTGCCCGAACACCACTGCACTGCCCTAAACCCTGAAACACCAGCCCCAGCTCGACCCCCTACACTGCCCGAACACCACTGCACTGCCCTAAACCCTGAAACACCAGCCCCAGCACCACCCCCTACACTTCCCGAACACCACTGCACTGCCCTAAACCCTGAAACACCAGCCCCAGCACAACCCCGTACACTGCCCGCACACCACTGCACTGCCCTAAACCCTGAAACACCAGCCCCAGCACAACCCCGTACACTTCCCGAACACCACTGCACTGCCCTAAACCCTGAAACACCAGCCCCAGCACGACCGCCTACACTGCCCTAAACCCTGAAACACCACCCCCAGCAAGACTACCTACACTGGCCGAACACCACTGCACTGCCCTAAACCCTGAAACACCACCCCCTGCATGACCCCCTACACTGCCCAAACACTACTGCACTGCCCTAAACCCTGAAACACCACCCCTCAGCACGACACCCTACACTGCCCGAACACCACTGCACTGCCATAAACCCTGAAACCCCACCCCAGCACGACCCCCTACACTGCACGAACACCACTGCACTAAACCCTGAAACACCACCCCTGCACGACCCCCTACACTGCCCGAACACCACTGCACTGCCCTAAACCCTGAAACACCACCCCCAGCATGACCCCCTACACTGCCCTAACACCACTGCACTGCCATAAACCCTGAAACATCACCCCCAGCACAACCCCCTACACTGCCTGAGCACCATTGCTCTGCCCTAAACACTGAAACACTAGCCCCAGCACGACTCCCTACACTGCCCGAACACCACTGCACTGCCCTAAACCCTGAAACACCACCCCCAGCACGACCCCCTACACTGCCCGAACACCACTGCACTGCCCTAAACCCTGAAACACCAGCCCCAGCAAGACCCCCTACACTGCCCGAACACCACTGCATTGCCCTAGGCTCTGAAACACCAGCCCCAGCAAGACCCCCTACACTGCCCGAACACCACTGCACTGCCCTAAACCCTGATACGCCAGCCCCAGCAGGACCCCTACACTGCACGAACACCACTGCACTGCCCTAAACCCTGAAACACCAGCCCCAGCACGACCCCCTACACTGCCCGAACACCACTGCACTGCCCTAAACCCTGAAACACCAGCCCCAGCACGACCCCCTACACTGCCCGAACACCACTGCACTGCCCTAAACCCTGAAACACCAGCCCCAGCACCACCCCCTACAATTCCCGAACACCACTGTACTGCCCTAAACCCTGAAACACCACCCCCTGCACCGCCCCCTACACTGCCCGAACACCACTGCACTGCCCTAAACCCTGAAACACCACCCCCTGCACGACCCCCTACACTGCCCGAACACCACTGCACTGCCCTAAACCCTGAAACACCACCCCCTGCACCACCCCTACACTGCCCGAACACCACTGCACTGCCCTAAACCCTGAAACACCACCCCCTGCACCGCCCCCTACACTGCCCGAACACCACTGCACTGCCCTAAACCCTGAAACACCACCCCCAGCATGACCCCCTTTACTGCTCGAACACCACTGCACTGCCCTAAACCCTGAAACACCACCCCCAGCATGACCCCCTACACTGCCCGAACACCACTGCCCTAAACCCTGAAACACCACCCCTGCACGACCCCCTACACTGCCCGAACACCACTGCACTGCCCTAAACCCTGTAACACCACCCCCTGCACGACCCCTACACTGCCCGAACACCACTGCACTGCCCTAAACCCTGAAACACCACACCCAAGACGACCCCCTACACTGCCCGAACACCACTGCACTGCCCTAAACCCTAAAACACGACCCCCTACACTACCCGAACACCACTGCACTACCCTAAACCCTAAAATACTCCCCCCAGCACGACCCCCTACACTACCCGAACACGACTGCACTGCCCTAAACCCTAAAACACTCCCCCCAGCACGACCCCCTACACTGCCCAAACACTACTGCACTGCCCTAATCCCTGAAACACCACCCCTCAGCACGACACCCTACACTGCCTGAACACCATGGCACTGCCCTAAACCCTGAAACACCACCCCAGCAGGACCCCCTACACTGCCCGAACACCACTGCACTAAACCCTGAAACACCACCCCTGCACAACCCCCTACACTGACGGAACACCACTGCACTGCCCTAAACCCTGAAACACCACCCCCAGCACGACCCCCTTTACTGCTCCGAACACCACTGCACTGCCCCAAACCCTGAAACACCACCCCCAGCACGACCCCCTACACTGCCCGAACACCACTGCACTGCCCTAAACCCTGAAACACCAGCCCCAGCAAGACCCCCTACACTGCCCGAACACCACTGCATTGCCCTAGGCTCTGAAACACCAGCCCCAGCAAGACCCCTACACTGCCCGAACACCACTGCACTGCCCTAAACCCTGAAACACCAGCCCCAGCAGGACCCCTACACTGCCCGAACACCACTGCACTGCCCTAAACCCTGAAACACCAGCCCCAGCACGACCCCTACACTGCCCGAACACGACTGCACTGCCCTAAACCCTGAAACACCAGCCCCAGCACCACCCCTACAATTCCCGAACACCACTGTACTGCCCTAAACCCTGAAACACCACCCCCTGCACCGCCTCCTACACTGCCCGAACACCACTGCACTGCCCTAAACCCTGAAACACCACCCCCTGCACGACCCCCTACACTGCCCGAACACCACTGCACTGCCCTAAACCCTGAAACACCACCCCCTGCACCACCCCCTACACTGCCCGAACACCACTGCACTGCCCTAAACCCTGAAACACCACCCCCTGCACCGCCCCCTACACTGCCCGAACACCACTGCACTGCCCTAAACCCTGAAACACCACCCCCAGCATGACCCCTTTACTGCTCGAACACCACTGCACTGCCCTAAACCCTGAAACACCACCCCCAGCATGACCCCCTACACTGCCCGAACACCACTGCCCTAAACCCTGAAACACAACCCCTGCACGACCCCCTACACTGCCCGAACACCACTGCACTGCCCTAAACCCTGAAACACCACCCCCTGCACGACCCCCTACACTGCCCGAACACCACTGCACTGCCCTAAACCCTGAAACACCACACCCAAGACGACCCCCTACACTGCCCGAACACCACTGCACTGCCCTAAACCCTAAAACACCACCCCCAGCACGACCCCCTTCACTGCCCGAACACCACTGCACTGCCCTAAACCCTAGAACACTACCCCCAGCATGACCCCCTACACTACCCGAACACCACTGCACTACCCTAAACCCTAAAATACTCCCCCAGCACGACCCCCTACACTACCCGAACACGACTGCACTGCCCTAAACCCTAAAACACTCCCCCCAGCACGACCCCCTACACTGCCCAAACACTACTGCACTGCCCTAAACTCTGAAACACCACCCCTCAGCACGACACCCTACACTGCCTGAACAATACTGCACTGCCCTAAACCCTGAAACACCACCCCAGCAGGACCCCCTACACTGCCCGAACACCACTGCACTAAACCCTGAAACACCACCCCCTGCACAACCCCCTACACTGCCGGAACACCACTGCACTGCCCTAAACCCTGAAACACCACCCCCAGCACGACCCCTTTACTGCTCGAACACCACTGCACTGCCCCAAACCCTGAAACACCACCCCCAGCATGACCCCCTACACTGCCCGAACACCACTGCCCTAAACCCTGAAACACCACCCCTGCACGACCCCCTACACTGCCCAAACACCACTGCACTGCCCTAAACCCTGAAACACCACCCCCTGCACGACCCCCTACACTGCCCAAACACCACTGCACTGCCCTAAACCCTGAAACACCACCCCCAGCACGACCCCCTACACTGTCCGAACACCACTGCACTGCCCTAAACCCTAGAACACTACCCCCAGCATGACCCCCTACACTACCCGAACACCACTGCACTACCCTAAACCCTAAAATACTCCTCCCAGAACGACCCCCTACACTACCCGAACATGACTGCACTGCCCTAAACCCTAAAACACTCCCCCAGCACGACCCCCTACACTACCCGAACACCACTGCACTGCCCTAAACCCTAAAACACTACCCCCGCATGACCCCCTACACTACCCAAATACCAATGCACTACCCTAATCCCTAAAACACTACCCCCGCACAACCCCCTACACTACCCAAAGACCACTGCACTACCCTAAACTCTAAAACAATACCCCCGCACGACTCCCTACACTACCCAAAGACCACTGCACTACCCTAAACCCTAAAACACGACCTCCTACACTACACAAACACCACTGCACTACCCTAAACCCTAAAAAACTACCCCAGCACGAACCCCTACACTACCCAAACACCACTGCACTACCCTAAACCATAAAACACTACCCCCAGCAGTACCCCTACGCTACCCAAACACCACTGCACTACCCTAAACCCTAAAACACTACCCCCAACAGTACCCCTACACTACCCAAACACCATTGCACTACCCTAAACCCTAAAACACTACCCCCAGCAGTATCCCCTACACTACCCAAACACCACTGCACTACCCTAAACCCTAAAACCCTAAAACACTAACCCCCAGCACGACCCCCTACACTACCCAAACACCACTGTACTACCCTAAACCCTAAAACACTCCCCCAGCACGACTCCCTACACTACCCAAACACCACTGCACTACCCTAAACCCTAAATCTACCCCCAGCATGACCCCCTACACTACACAAACACCACTGCACTACCCTAAACCCTAAAACACTACCCCCAGCACGACCCTCTTCACTACCTAAACACAACTGCACAATTTGTTACAGGCGTTGCAACGCAGGCCTGTGGTGCTTACTGGAAGTACCTGGTGGGCTAGTTGGGCCCCAGGGACTCTCAGGATTCAAGGTGACCTAATCCCCCAACTTAAAACGCGCCACGGGGCGCGTTTGCACAGTGGTGAAGGGAGGGGCGGGGCCTCAGGTGACATGTGCGCAAACACGCCCTGTGGTGCGTTTTAAGTTGGGGAGTTAATTCCCTTTGAATCCTGGGGGCCAACTAGCCCACCAGGTACCTTCAGTAAGCACAACAGAGTTGCGTTGCAGAGAGGTGAAAAAAGGTGCGTGGCCTCGGAACGCCTCTCTGCAACTCAGCTCTGTGGTCCTAACTGTAGGTACCTGGGGGGCTAGTTGGGCCCCAGGGACCCTCAGGATTCAAGGGGACTTAATCCCACAACTTAAAACGTGCCACTGGCTCTGGTTAGTCAGAGTCAGTTACCACCAGTACCCGTCTGAAAAAGTTGTGGGCACAGGATGATTTTGCAACAAGGCCTCTTTCTGCTCCTCTGTTGGTTCTTTCTGCACATCTTTTGCATCTTTCTGTGCGTTTTTTCTTCTTTCTTCACATGTCCTACCTCTGTTGGCATAGTTAGAAACTAGCATTTAAAAAACCTTTGAAATTCACTTAAAAAATCATAGGTTTCAGGCACGTTATAGTTAGAAATTAGCATTTAAAAAACCTTTGAAATTCACTGAAAAAACCATAGGTTTCAGGCACGTTATAGTTAGAAATTAGCATTTAAAAAACCTTTGAAATTCACTGAAAAAACCATAGGTTTCAGGCACGTTATAGTTAGAAATTAGCATTTAAAAAACCTTTGAAATTCACTGAAAAACCATAGGTTTTAGGGACAGTTATAGTTAGTTGGACATTGCACTCGTACAAAACCCGTGAAATTCCCCTGTTATAGTTAGTTCAGCTAACTATAACTTGCGCCTCGCAATGCACTGCTGATGACGTCACATATTACATCACTCATGACATGGTCAGTGACATCACTGATGACATCACTGATGACATCTCAAATGACATCACTGATGACATCATCCATGTGATAATTTCATGCATCTTCTCACACCCTAATATAACTTTTGATACACCCACTCTAAATTACAGACTGCCATTCTCAAAACCATAGACACTCCAACACCAAAAACTACATACCCACTCACTGATTCTTAGGTCTACACACACATCCACTCACTCACCTGTACAGTCACTCATACTTACTGTCACTCAGTACAGGACTATCATATGCACTCATACACCTATATAAACACTCACACACCGCCACTCATCCATAGAGGTACTCACACACCTAGTCAGTCATGCAAAAAATTAATCACACACCCATTTACTCACCTATACAGTTATACACACACCAGCTCACTTACTCATACAAATACTAGCACATTCTTACGCTCTTATACAATAACTGATACAAGCACACACGCATCCATACAGCCACTCTCACAATAACACACTCTCACTTATAGCCATTTAAATACTCTAACACACATATATACTGCCTTTTACATATGTAGTTACTCGCACATGTACCACGGAGATATAGATTCACTCACTAACACACCCATACACACACTCACCCACCCAAGCAGTCCATCACAGATGCACTCTTGAAATCATGCACCCAGTAAATCACCCACTCACACATCTATGTATAGAGTCACACACACCCCACCCACACAAACAGTCAGGCAGCCATACAGTTACTCAGAGAACCAATCAATAACCCATATAGACACTCATGTAGCTATTCGCAAATCCATGCATCCACTTACACACCAACAAACAGACGGATACAGACATTCACACAGTTTAGTCACTAACCCATGCATTCAGTAAGATACATTTAATCACTCACTTGTAGAGTCAGTCACTCACGTACTAAATCATCCATTCAGACACTTATACACCCACTCATTCTTCAATACGCCTTTCCCTATGTATATTAAACATATTTAAACTTTACAGAAACACAGTCACTGGATGATGTCATCAGTGATGTCATTTGAGATGTCATCAGTGATGTCATCAGTGATGTCACTGACCATGTCATGAGTGATGTAATATGTGACGTCATCAGCAGTGCATTGCGGGCGCGAGTTATAGTTAGCTGAACTAACTATAACAGGGGAATTTCACGGGTTTTGTACGAGTGCAATGTCCAACTAACTATAACTGTCCCTAAAACCTATGGTTTTTTCAGTGAATATATATATATATATATATCCGCATTACTCCATTCCTTCGTTCGACCAAACAGAATCACTGGAGCACGGACCACAGATAGGTGCAAATTTTCGTTTATTGTTCACACAAGCACCAGCAGCATAACGCGTTTCGGCTCCGAGGAGCCTTGATCACATATATATAAAAAAATTTTTTTTTTTTTTTTTTTTTTACTCCAACAGAGATTGAAACTACCGTATGCCAACTCTCTACGGGTGAAACACTTTTTTGTGACCAATTGGTTCCACAATTGTTGTCTATGTACAAATTTGCTGAACCAATTGGCTGCTGTTCATCAACAGCCAGGGATGCTGTCATGCTGATATTGCTAACACAGGGCTGTGAGCTCTTGAACATCAGAGAATCGTCCTTTTTGTCTTGATAAATCAAGATGACACAATACGAGGAAAGTGTTGGCTAACTGGTTAATGCCAATGCTTCCACACTGGTGAATCATGACCAAAGTGGCTCCATTCTGGGACGCACGACCTCAGTCAGCCTGCACCATCTGTTTCATATAAAGAATAGAACTCCCACCACTGACTTCCCACGTTTGGTACCTTCAGTTTACATAGAAAAGGCATTTGACTCACTCAAGTGACTATGTATACTTGCACTGCTTGCCAGAAATGGGATTAGGTACAGTGACTCTGGCCTGGATCCACTTATTATATTTGAACTCCACAACAGGGGTAGGTGCTGGGTGTGTTATATCCAAACAATGGTCAGTATACAGTGGAACCAGGTGGAGAAGCCCACTGTCACCTATACTAGTTGCACTACTGATGGAGTTATCATTTTTTTTCTCCCAAAATGTTAGAATTTGGGAATACCACTGGCAACTAGGTATCATATGATATCACTATACAGAGAGGACACTATCATATATCTCCATAAAATGAGATAGGACCTACAAAGGAATTATAGATTTCCTGACGGAGTTTGACAGCATATCCGGCCTAAACGTAAATTGAGGGATATCCTGCCCTTTTTTAAGGATAATGATCAGTTGCATCTGCCAGCAAGTGAACTTCACTGGGAACTGAATACATTTGGGTATCTTGGTGTGTAGATTTAGCACTTGAACACAACCTGTTGTTGGCAGCATCGGGAAATCAGTGGCAGCTTTACATAAATCAATGTCACTCTGGCACACACTGCATCTCTCGCCCTTCTCAGAGTAGCGCTCTTTAAAATGATAATGCTACATGGCCTCCTATACGTTTTAGACATGATACCAATCCCTGTCCATCGAAGATTTTATGTTGATTTACTCACTCTGTCTTCTGATTTGATATGAGATAAAGAAAGGAAGAGGGTGGCCTTGACTGCTCCAGATTGACAGAGGAGGTCCTGTAACAACCTACTATGAGCTGTATTACCTTTTGGCCGAAATACAACGGCACACTAGATTGTTCCAGGGTAAAACAAATATTCTGAAGAACGACCTGAATGCTGAACTGCTTGCAAACACACTACAAAATGCAGTGCTCTGAGTCACGGAACAAGCTCCTTCGTGAACCAAACTTGTCACAACTAGCATTGCTGGCAAAGATGTCTGAAACACCTTCGACCTTCACAGGCTTGCGCTCCTCAACTCCCTGTATTTAGGGAGGTGTTTCGGCTGAGATAACCTCCTCCCCTGACCATGGCAGAGTTCACAAATATGGGAGACCTGTATGATGGTGGGACACTCCACTCGTATGATAATGTGAGAGATATATTAGACATTAACCCAGGACTCTTCATGACGTATAACACACAGAGATGAGCTGTCCGCTTCATATAGGGAAGGATGCTAATGAGCCCGAGACGTGCACCACATTCCAGCTTATGCTGACACATGGTGAGTGAAAGAGAGCAGTATACATCCTATGAAAATCACTGTTCGAGATATTCTGGACCTGAGAGAACTCTAGAATTTAATGCTTGACAGGAAATTGATGGACATAGACTAGGTGACTATATCAGAACACACCAAGAAAGATTCCAGAAACCCAAAGTTTAAGTCACTCCAATTAATTTACCTACACCAAACGTATCTATCCCATAAATGAATAGGAAAGATCTTGCCATTGCAGACTTCTTTAATTTGGTTTGGGAATGTCCCAAGATCTAAGAATATTTGATAAAGCAGTATCCAGAGTGTCAAACCTTTTGGAAAAATGCTTTGCATCTAGACCAGAACCTTGCCTACTGGATCACCAATCCAATCTAAAAAGCACACCTTCACAAGTATATTTGCTGGTGTGCCATATGTCTTCGTCAAAGGAAATTTGCTGTGGCCTAAACATCGCCAGTGGTACCTCCCATATAGGTAGGATTGAACGATTTATGAGATGGGCTAAAGCAGAAAACAACACCCTCATGATGATACAGTGAAGACTAAGGGTGACGCGATCCCATTAGCGCAGGCAAGTAAAAAGATGACATGCTTAATCAAACAAATTATATATATTTTTTTAGGGCTACAAACAAAGTCACTGTCGTTCAACATAACGAATGAACATTATTCTCTTCTTGGGCACTACAGTAATTACTTTTTATATAGAAAATAGGAACACATCTGGTGGAAGTGCAATACAATCACACACTTCTACTACAATAGGCAGATACATTTCTGATTGGAAATATCCATCAATTGCAAATAAGCCCCAGTAACATTGTAACCACTGACCACAAACCTCAACTCATTTGCTTGACCACACTTGGCTGAGTTAATTTGTACACTGTTTGTTGTTTTATGTGCTCTTCCATTATAAATGTCTAGGCGAAGAGAAAAATCTCTCTATTCTCTGATACGTACATTTTTCATTTGTATAACTATACAAAACTAATAGAGTGTAAGATGCTTAATGCATGTTTAAATTAATCGTTCGATGATATTTTTAAATTCATCATCGGATGATATTTAATGGGTAATTATTTGCAAATTAAGACTTTTCTATTATAATTGATGTTCCTCATCTTTAAACCTGCCATCACAATAGCCTGCTCCGTAAAGCAGAACCTCTGTGTGCCTGCTAGTCTTGTCCAAATGTGCCACCAAGTTTGTCCTTCCACCTGTGCGTCATTCTTCCAGCAGTGAATGGAATCTTTCTCTGCTTCCGGTGTTCTGAGATGCTTGATGCACAGCTTTCCTGTTTCCACAATGGATATTAAAATCAGCCCTTTAAACGTTACTTTTAATTGAAGGAGCAAAAAAGACTGCAGCCTTTGAAGTCGTGAAAGCACAATGCATAAGGAGTGCAACAGATCAAGGCCAGTGTGCTGCACAGCTCGTGTTGTTTAGCGTTTTCAAGGCTGTATGTGCTGGACCAGCATACGCCAGGGGAGTTCATTGTGTGAGACATTGTTCCATGGTCACATTAAGGCATTTATCACTAGTTCTTCCTGATAAGTGCTCCAAGATGGATATGTATCTATATTCCACCCTAGGGGGTCAATCCAGCCTTTTCACAATACTTCTATGCACACCGTACTCCTATGTAAGAGTGCGCATTACAACAGACGCTACACCATTCCAGGGGATGCTGGACCACTCCTCCATTGACCATCATTGATCTTATTCTGTCCTGGGCAGACATATTTTTCCCTAGACAATTTATTTGGGTGAGTTTTTCACTTTGTTCCTACTCTTGTTGGTGTCAGCAGTGGGTTTCGAATTAGCTATTTTCTGTACCACATCGTTTCTTTGTATTTTCCACTTTGCAGTTCCCTCGCTTCATTTCTTTTTTTCTATGATAAAATGTTTTTTTTCTCTTCAATCTTTTATCTACCTCTTTTGAAATTGTGATATATTGAGGAACATTCCACAGGAACACATCACACCAATAAATGAACTAACCAAAGTTTGCTAAATTATGAAGCATTTTTGGGTGTTCGTGGAAAAATAGCTTTTAGTAAGTATTGCTGAATATTGCCATTGTGCATGTAAAAATAGCTAAGCAGTACGTTTGCTGATTTGCCATTTTATAAGCATGCTGAAATGTCGACTTTTTGTAATTGTGATGAAGATATTCTGTAAGCACGCTAAAGTATTGTTCTTTAAACTGATAAAATATAGCCACTTTCCGAGAGTGTGACATAATAGACATTCTGTGAGTGTGCCACAGTGTCGTCTACCTGCACTTGGGCATCTGTAAGCGCAATGAAAGATCAGCTTTGAGCCGGGGTGCAGAAACATAAACACTAGATTGGTCTGCTGCAATATTTCCATTTTTATAAGTGTGCTGCGATATTGCCTTTCTTTAAAGGGGCTTTAATATCGGTATTGTGTAAATGTGAGGAAATAGAGCAACGTCGTGTGAGTGACCGGAAGTACACAATCCGTTAGTGCGGAAATGTCAACATTCTGTAAGTGCCCAAATAATACTAAAGTGAGAAAAAATAGTGAGGTAATGGGGCTTCAAAATGTGCTGCATTCCGCCACATCATTTGGCTTTTCTTGCTGCTAAATTAATCCTACAGCATTATTTGGTCCTCCCTGCCGCATAATTCCAGTGGCTCTGGCTGTAACTTAACCATTATATAAGTTGCTAAAACTTCGACATTTTGCTTGTGTGCTGACATGAAAGACTGCAAGTTTATTTAGATATTAAATTATTGAGTAAAGGTACAGAAATATATAATCAGATCGGATGTTAGCAGTTTAATATTTATCGTTACAGAGCTAAATGGGCCCTTTTGGCAGCAGTTTTGCGGAGTCGAGCAATCGTCCAAGTGGGAAATGCTCTTCAGTTCAATATTTTCTTTGGGTGAAGTTGAAAAATTGATTTTGAGTATGTGTAATGTACAAATAAGACAATGCACTATTATACCAGCCTCTACGCTCCATTGTGAAATACCAGCGCATGAATGTGTTGGGAAAAATGACTTGAACGTTTTCTTTAATTTGAAAACTTTTTATGCATTTTTAGGGAATGGATAACTTAATCCATGTCATCGTGTTGGTATAGAGGGCAGTGGTACTTTATTTTAGTAACACTACTCAATCAGCACCAAATCTGCAAAGTTAGTGTTTTTTTCTTCTTTTTTTGCTCAATCTGCCACCAGAAAGCAAGTGTGGTTATTTGAAGGAAGCCATTGCTTACTCTTTTCTCTGGAGCCTGATCAGTGGGAGCTTTGACCTTGTATATTTACATATTGTTTTTATCAAGACTTTCTTCAATCGAGCTCCAAACATAATCCTTCTAGGAGATCAGCCATGGAACTGCCAGAGTTGAGGGAACTGTAGAGAAGTTAGGACCACTACCATATGACCAATGTCAATTGACTAATTTTTCCATGGGGGAAATCAAAAGAATTTACCAAGCACAATTGCTGTTACACAATACATTTTTTGCATGCTCAATTTACACTACCATGCAATAATGCATGAAAAAATGGCTTTGCATCAGTGAAAATGGGGATTCTCAAACCTATTCCTGGGACTCTCTCTGAAATCATTCAATATTCAAGAAATGTGTTAGTCTGCACACAAACTTTGCAGTAAACTTAAAGGACTATAGTTACTTTTTGTTAATGAGTCTGCCCCTTGTTATAATAAACGTAGAAAATGAAGGAGTCCCACTCATGTCAATGCAAGCGTCAGACAAGCAACATGGGCATCAATAGTATTTACAGATCCAGAGGTCAAATTGAGAGACCTATCAGATGAAGAAATGTTTCATGATAGCCCATCAGCTGAGGCAGTGGCATTTCAAATGGATATTCCCATTAGAGTACGGTTACAATACAAGACAATGCCAAAGCATGCACAAGACAGTACAATAAGAGAAAAGGACTTGGCAAAGGTACCAACGAGTCTGTGGACAAAAGGACCACATGATGTGGGTCTGATTAAGGGAGCTGGGCCTGTGAAAATAACATTGAAACTTGGAGTGATACTGCCCAGGGTACATCAGTATCCCTTATCCAAAGAAGCAGAAGAAGGCATTTTTCCCACAATACAGGCTTTACGTGATTAGGGAGTAATATATGAGAGAACATCACCCTGTAAAACACCGATTTACCCGATAAAAAAGGCTAAGAGGGGAACTTGGAGGATGATTCAAGATTTCCACCCCCTGAATGATATAGTAATTCCAGAATTTCTGGTGGTACGAGACTCATCAGTCATACTAACAAACATTCCTACAGATGCCACCTCCTTTTCAGTAATTGATTTGAAAAATTCATTTTTCAGCATTCTACGGCACCCAGATAGTCAGTATTTTACAGGATGTATGTACCGATGAACTCAGTATTGCTATAGAGTGCTCCCCAGGGCAATTTTGAGTCCCCAAGTATCTTTAACAGGACAGTGAAAAAGGATTTAGCAAATGTAAAATGCAAAAGCGCACTTTTACAGTATGTGGGTGACATTTTAGTGTGTAGCCCCACTGAAGGCATATGCAGGAATGACACTATTGGTCTTCTTTGCATGCTTGCAGAAAAAAGATACAAAGTGGGTAAAGACAATTTACAATATGTACGGACAGACGTTCACTATTTGAGACCAATAATATCCAAAGATGGGAGGAGGGTGAAACCTGACAGAGCAGAGGGTATCAAATATGCCCAAGCCCACTGCCGCAAAACAAATGCAGCAGTTCTTAGGACTTTGCAATTATGTGAGGCAGTGGGCATTTGACCATGCCACTCTAACTGCACCACTTTTGACTGCTCTAAAAGAGTCCCATACCAATGGGAACAAAATAAACTGGACTGATGAGAGATAGCATTCCGGTAGCTGACGAATGCAATTGCAAATGCTCCAGTGCTAGGTGCGCCTGACTACTGTAAACCATTCTACCTCTTTTGGCATTGCAGTGGAATGACAATGACAGCCATACTGACTCTAAAGACATCTATGGGACACAAACCAATTGCCTAATACAGTGGGCTGCTAGATCCCGTCATGAAAGGTCACTACCCATGTGAGCAAGCTTTAGCTACAGCAGCATTTGCATTCCAGAAACGTACCACAGTAGTGAAGGCATCACCTTTAACAATGTATGTAGAGCATGCTGTATTTGCTATTTTACAAAGAAGTTAGAGTACTCTTACAACTCTGAGAACATCTGGGTACAAAGTAATATTCTCTGTACCATCTTTACAAGTGGTTCACTGTTGCACAATAAATCCATCAACATTACTGGCGATGAACAGGTACATGACTGTGCTAATTATACACCAGACAAAGTAAGTAAGGTGGAAGAGGACCCCCATCCCAGGAAGTATGTTGCTTTTTTGTTGATGGGTCTTCTTTCACTGATCAGGAGACTGGGGAAAGACATTCAGGAGCAGCAGTTGTAACAGCTGAACAGCAGGGATCATCTGATACATTACAAACTATTAGCCAGATTCCACTACCGTCTCATTTTTCAGCACAGGCAGCTGAATTGGTAGCTATCATTGAAGCATTGGAGCTAGATGAAGGACTGGAGCTCACCATTTATTCAGATTCAGCATATGTCACCACCACTGTACATTCCAGTATTCACAGATAGGAAAGGAGGGGACATCTAAAATCTGATGGGTCCCCTTCAGTGCATAAGGAATTCTTGGCACAATTAATAGTAGCTTTAACACTTCCATCTAAAGTCGCGGTAGTGAAGTGCTCAGCGCACACCAATCAACAAGACTTTATCTCTAGGGGTAATGCTTTGGCAGATTGGACAGCAAAGGAAGCAGCTAAAGCATCCCCAAATTATAGTCAATGTGATGACCATGCATTGGGTATGATGACAAACAGGCAACAGGATGCCATGGAATTACCACACCCATGTACATAGACAGCTAAATTACATTTGTGTTAATTGCAAGAAGAGGCATTACCTCATGATAGTGAGTTGTGGGAACAATGAGGTTGCATTCTGTCACCAACATATTTCATTTATGAGCAAGAAAGTACAGGCAAGCCAGTAATGCCACAAGCTCTGTTGTATATGACTCTAGAACAACTACATCTCCCAGCACACACTGCAAAAGTGTATCTTCTTGCTACATTACAGGCAGATTGGTTTATATTAAAACTATCTGAAATGATTACTGTGTACATTGCAGAATGTGTTGTATGTCAACAATATAGTCCCAAGCCGACTTTAGAGGTAATCACCTCAACAATACCATGCCCAACAGGTCCACTTAAAAATCTACACTTAGATGTTATTGACACGATGGAAAGATGTAACAATTACAGAAACCTTATAGTAGTTGTTTGTCCATTCTCAGAATGGATTGAGTAAGGACCCAGTGTACGTAATGATGCTAAGGCAGCAGCTAATTTTCTAACAAGAGAGGTGGGTTGTGGCAGAAGTCATCCTCTCTGATAACGGGCCTCATTTTGTCAATGCAATCTTTCAACACATTTGCACTGCCTTAGGAATAAAACAGAAACTGACACCTGTTTACCCTCAAAGTAATGGAATAGTGGAGCACCCGAACGGCCTCCTCAAGAATAAAATACTAAACTATTTGCTATTCTACAAAAGAAATGGCTGTACTGCCTACCACTGGCTATGTACGCCCTCAGAAATCAGCCAGGAAGTGATCACCATTTAACACCACATCAAATAGTGACAGGACGTCCCATGCCCACCCCTTTAGCAAAAATGAGGCAAAAGACAGATGCCCATAAGACAGCTGAAGTTTTAGGGGATGAAATGAGCGGTTATTTGTCTGAGTTAATGAAATCTGCCAAGTTCTTTTCTAAAAAAGTATTGCGAATGGAGAAGACTGCCTCAGTGCAGGAGACCAGTCCGATACCCGTTGGCCAGAAAGTCTATGTGCGAAACTTTGTCTGGCAATTAAAGACTCCCAAGTACAGTGGTCCCTTCTCAGTGACGATGAGTACTCCCACTGCAGTGAAATTCAATGGCACGAAACCAGGGATCCATATGAAGGATGTGCAACTGGATCCCGCCTTGCCTCAGACACTTCCACAGGCAGAAGGGGATCAAGAGGGGGGAAGCAAAACACAAGAGTGACAATGTCCATCATCAAAGCATGAGTGGTGTATTTTGTCGACTCTACTAGCAGACAGTTATGTATCGCTGTTTTATTTTTATGGCTTATTATTTTTGCGGCTGCATTGAAATGGTATTTTAATTCATGTATGAGATTATGTGATAGTATTACGCGCTTGCAGAGAGCAGTACTTGAGCAGAAAAATATATCTCATAGTATTCATGCTAGCTTATTAGATAATATGTGGAATCAACACATGATGGAGATAGGTACGCAGACTGCTAATGCTCCTTGTTTAGTTTGTTCCTTGATTCCACATGCCACCAACTCAGGTTACACTAGTCTAAGGAGGTATCGCCAAATATTACCATGTGTCTATTACATCTATTCCTTTGTAGAGTAAGAGCACAGATGCAACCACTGTAAGTCAAACAGGGAGCATTCCTAGTAAACACTAAGCAGTATGACAGAGAGTTAGCAGATGTAATGAATGCTCTAACAGACCGCAAAGTGCTAGTAGTGAATTTAGATGCAATAGCTAAGACCGGGATTATGAGGTACAAGGATAAAACTTGGAGATCAAAAATATTGCAGCAGAGATGTTTAGGGGTATCCCATCGTATGCTTTTCTATAAGAATTACTCCGCTACGCCCCAGCCCCATGGATCTCAGGAAAGGCCATATTTCCAAGTAAATGGATCAGTATACTTTCATGCTCATTGGCACCATGGCACTGCATTTGGGTGCAGGGACCCATCTTTATGGAAGGGAAACCAGACTGATAATAGTATACAGCAAAGGTGTCAGGCAGTGTGCGATGAGACTATATCTAGACTAACTTGGGTAGAAACTCCTACAACTCTTCGAGCAGGTAGAAAACCGATTCTTTTTTTTTAATGTTTCTGGGGAAATGGAACAGTCTTGGGAGGGTCGAACATCGATTAAAATATCACAACATACAACTCTGACATGCTATGGTGCACCTCCAGCCTAATGGATTTTTACTGGAGTTGTGGTGAGTGGCTGTATATGCAACTTCCTTCAGGATGGCAAGTACTCTGCTCTTTGGTCACTGTGCACACTTCCTCACTGGTGATTCCAGGAGTCAACATTTCCAAACTGCATGATACTCTCATAAGCCATCCAACGACCTTGTTACACCATCTTCGGAGGAAGAGAACTGCAGAGTATTATGGTACTATAGCCTGGGAAGATGTCCCACAAGAGCACAGGCTGTTCAAAGAGGCCCAAATCTTCTTTGGAAGCATCATTTCGTTCATTCAAGAAAAAGCAACTGTGCTTTAGCTCCAGATTACCCTATAGGAGTTAATGAAGCCATTAATGCCATTAAAGATGGCTTCAATGCGATCAAGGAAGAGGTGTGAGCAGTGAGAGTAATGATTATGCAGCATAGATATGTGTTGTATTTAATGGCGGCTATGGAAGGAGGAGTATGTGCCAAGATTTAAACTGCCTGTTGCACATATATGCCAGTCAATGACGCCGACAGTGGGACACTCACCAAAGCCATACAAGCTCTACGTACTTTGCTAAAGAAGATGGTGGACGAGGGAGGTGCCCCCAACGAATGTCTTGAGGGTGGTTCACTTGGGTACCATCCTGTATGTCAGGACTATTTAAGGCTCATGTTGCCTGTTCTTATGGTACCTCTTTTGATGTTCTGTGTCTTTCAGATAGTGATAGGATGTTGTAAAAGGGTTAGTCAAAAGTTAGGAGGGATGTTTGCTAATAGGTTAGTCAATAAAATGCAGGACTTTGAGGAGAATGCATACACATTGATGACTCCAAGCAAAAGGGAAGATGAGGAAGTAGTTGAAAAATCAACTAAAGGTGGGGATGTTATAATAAATTTAAAAACTGATGAAGGCCCGCTCATGTCAATGCAAGCATCAGTAGAAAGTTGCGTGCAGATGTACGTATTAAATGAGAAGTACAGACCTAATCTATCTGCAATAGTAGAAAAGAAAAGCAGCACAAATTGGAGTCCGCTAGTAGAGACGAGTAAATAAAGAAATATAATTAGACATAGCAGAAACAGAAATTTACAGGCCCGCATTCCAGGCATCGCATTTCTGAGGAAGATATGTAGATAAGGTAGCACAGGATAGGTGGGAGATTTGACCGTGTAGAGCAGTATATATGCAGGGAGTAGAGCATTGCTAGCCTACAGACAACCAAAGGACAACTGATAGTACAAGCTGAGGTGTAAAAGCGTAACCAAATAACACATGCAAATGTATTGCATTTCATAAACACATGATTAGCTTTTTTGCAGAAAGTATTACTTTTTGATATAATGTTGTGTTTAAGCAGATGCGTTATTGAATATGCAAATTTGACATATTTACGCTCAAAAGTGTATAAAAGAAACTGGCTGCCTCTTGTTGAAGCTCAGATTCCAGTTCCACAGAGCTGTCTGACCTTCTCCACGCATTATTAAATTTAATACTATATTGCCAAAAGAAGTTGTTGTCCTCTTTTATCCGGCAACACCCTTCCACATTCATTTTGTACCCAATTTAAAATCTGCATTCTTGCTACCTCACTTTCGCTTTGAGATAGAATGTGATAGGGGCAGTTTATGCACGACAAGGTCAGTTGTGATTGCTGTGGCACAAAGGGGGCAAACTTTCCTCATCTGTTGCAATGAAAAAGAAACCATGCCTGTGTGAGGTTCCCAGAGGGTGACATGATAGAAGTCCTGTATTAACCCCTGGAGAAGAGAAGGTGTATTAAATTGACATTAGTTTTTCTTCACCCACCCTTCTCATCACAACAAGAATTTAAAAACTGAGTGAGGAGAGTTTTTGGTGTGGGGTCTCCCATGCTTTGTTGCATCACAGCCCATCAGTGTGACTCTATGCGAGGGTAGCAATGTTTGGCTTTTCTGTCATAACAAGTGCATAAATATGCTAGTGTTGTCGACAGGTTGATTATTTGCGTAAATCTCAAACATCAAACCCTTTGTTGCAACCATTTTACTATAATCGGGAAGGAAGGAGTGAGATCCTGGGCCTGCAGTAATTGAAGAATTCTGCAAGCAAATGACATTTAGTGATTTGCCAAGACATCAAGTAATTAGCAACCACCTTGCTATACAATTCCCCCAAGCATTTTAGGAAACTCACATGGCATGTGGAGGGTCTACTGCTATGAGATGAACAGTGAATTGTTTATCCCCTTAAACTCTTTTGGATGAGGCATTGAATCTTCTTTACTCTCTGCATTGAAGAGCCATTTTACCATGGAGTCCATTAGATGTGTGCACAGCATTATTTCCTCCTATTTCTCTTTTACAAGTGCAGATTCCTTTAGAGTAACCCAACCCTTTTGTAGTGTGTGGATCCCTGGCCATGGTAGCCAGTCTCTAGCTTTCGATATTGGTGTTGAAAAAGGGAGCTCCCGCTCATTTTGTTAAATCATTTGTATTAAGACCGTGTCCAATACATGCTGCCATTCCTACAATATTGTGGGAACAGGTTCCAATACCACAAGTATTGGCGGTTTATAATAGGATGTGTTTTGAGTTTGACCTCTAGCACCTTTTGCAAGGTAGCTCATTTTAAGTCCTTCCTGATGAGATATACATGAACCTTGCAAGTCATAGTTAAGCATTTTGATGGCCCCATTGTAGGGAGGAAGTGCCTTTCTTTCACTCTTTGGTTATGGGCATCAACTCATGCACCCGTGTTTCAAAACCCCCTCTACTTCGACCTCCCTCTCCCCTCACAATCTACCCGATTACCCACCCCCATCCCTCTGATTACCTTCTTATGTCTTCATTTTCTTCACGGTGTCTACTGATTAAAAATAAATAAATAAAGACTCCTGCTTTCTCCATAATTATGATGAAATGTGTGTCGTTGTGAAGGACTGGGTGAGGCTGTGACAATTTTTGCAAGCTTCTGTGCCTGTGCTACAGACAACTAATTGTTGATATTATGATTTACAAAATTGTGTGTACAGTAACAAGGTCATTTTACTGTATATATGTTTTGCATAATTACACGGCTAAGTACTGTTATTTAGGTTGTTCTGAAAATTGTGAAACCTGAATTGATGGACCAAGTAATTATAGTGAGTGTTGACCTGCTCATGGAAGATTTCAGTCATCTTCAATGTACAGTAAATGTACAATAGATGTGCAATGCAAACAATGCAGTGCATACCATGCTATTGAAGAAAAATGGAAATTGACTTGCCAGCACAAAAAATAAAAATAGGTTCTTTCGAAAAAAGCACTGGTATTCTTCCTAAGTGTTGTGATGTTTCCACTTTGGTAAACATCGACTGAACACTATGCAGAATAGTCACCGGCCAATTGTGAGTTTGACACGCAAAATCTATTTTAAGGGCATTGTCCAAGACTAATGTTGATGTGTTCTTTTTTGTTGTAAAAACGCACTTTCACAAAAGGTGCAGGCGTTTAGCAAAGCTCTTGCCAGTGTTAAGCCCTTTTGTTGCCAAATAACTTTTTTTCATTAGCTCTGCGCCCTGCCAAGTCTCCACACAAGCCTGCGAATGACAAAGTACCCCTTAGTTAATTGCAGAACGGATTGCCTAGAGTTAAAAGTTCTGATTTATACGACTATTGCTCTAACTGCTCAATAACGGAGGCCTGTAATCTACTTTCATTTCAAACACAACTCTGATTTATGAGGCGGCATGCCGCTCTAGCTCAGAAATGAGGTGTTCAACATATGCTCTGTTGACATAAATTTGGAATTTATCGCTCTTGTCAAAACTGCCTGTTGGACAAAGGTGCTTATTAAGGCAATAAATGGCTTGGAATAGTTTTCTGTCAAAAATCTTAACCATTGTGTTCAGTCTGTTTGGGGGGAAAATACACTTAGAAGTAATCAAATGGCAGGAATGCATGGCTGTTGCTTGGAATGGTGGCTGGGCGCGGATACGAGGAGTGAGGGCGCATTAAAGCCATCTCGCAGAGAATTGATCAAATGAAGGCCCCTGCAAACTGCGGGAATTTGATAAATTTGGATATTGTACCACGTCGTGAGGTTTTGAAGGCTACCTGTGTGAGCGGTGACTGTGAAGAAGGAAGCTCATTTTAAGCATCCATCGCATTGATCAACTTCTGGGGGGAAATGCTGTTATTGTCTTTATTGCAAAGCTGCGTTGTCTTAGTTTTCTTATTTTTCAGACCGTTAAATGTTTCACATTTGAGCAGATTTTAGTACTGAAAGACCCATTTTGCCTTCTAATTAGACAGTCCTCATGTAAATGAAATTTCTCTGAGGAAATTCATAAAATCATTTATTAATTTCAAAGACAGTCAGATTGTGTCTTAGGGTGTTTAGTTAGTTAAATGAATGAAAGATTGTGCGCTCAGCAGCATTTGAGGTATCCCGGTGCTGTGATGGGTTAGTCACTTGGGATTTATTTCATTCCTGTGGTATCCTCTAAAAGTTGTCATTCACCAAGATGAAGTAGAGAAATTGCAGAGTCCATTGTTTTTCCAGAAATCCTTGAACTTGTTTAATGTGGCACATTCAAATACATTAACCTCACAGGACGGCTTTTTTAGCTTCTCATCTGATGAAAATTCTCATTAGTATGAAGATGCGAGACGAATTATCAGATCAGGGAGGAGTCAGTTTTCGAATAGCTGTGCTTGGAACACCCGTTTACTTTATTTCAGTTTAATGATCATTAAATCTGATAGCTTGATCTTAATTTTTTCATGAATTTCCCGCTACATTATGAGGAAGTATATCCAATCTGCTTACTTCCCCACCTTCACCCTGTTAATTGACTATAGCTTAGCCTATTCCTCTTAGAGAATGTCTTGTTGTGATCTGCTTGCATAACTTGGCTTTGTATCTCTCAATATGCAGAAAATGTAATGGTTCCATAAGGAATAGGGGGCTGTGTTGTGTCCTCGTTTTGTGCTCATGCCTTCAGATTTTTGTTTATTGTTTAATGCATCAGAGCAGAATGTAAAATCAGTCGGAGGTGTTTTTTTTCCATTTTAAATGTTCTACTGTCCTCTTTCTAAATACAAAATGTTAGGTTGTTTGCATCGTAATGTATTAGTCTCTTTTATTATAAAATAAATGTCTATAGCTAGGTCTATGGACAAAGGTATTTTCAGATGTGTGCACTGCATGTGAGACAAGTTTTATTGTGTATGTGTATACATATATATCTGTCATGGAATGTAAAATCAATAGAGATGCAATTTAAGTAGAACTTTAGTTAGACCTAGAAAATAAGTATTGATTTTGTCCCTTAGGATCTTAACGCCTCTGTAATACCTTGCTTGTTATCTTCCAGGGCTTTTGTGTTACAGCATCTCCCTAATCCGGCCAGTGTATATTGAGTGATCCTATCAATCATATTTGGCAGCCAGGTACCAGCAGATAAGAGCATTAAAGCCTTGTTAAAAGCAAGTGTGTACAATTGGCTCTGATAACGATCGGCCATCCTAATCAGACGCCCCTCCCTGGTTTCTCTCTAAGTTGTAAGGGTTATGGAGTGTGAGAAATGTATTGGCAACACAATGGACTCAGATCTAAAGTTGTGTCGGCAGCTGAATATTCTCGAAAATCATCCTCTAAGAAAGATGTAAGGTCCTATAGAGCTGCTACATTGATAACCATGTTCATACTCGGTTACTTCCTAGCAAGGTTCTCACTTTACAAATATGGCTAAATACATACACACACACACACACACACACACATATGACATACATATATTGTGCCATTACTGCTGACCAGTGATGTTTCATTGGTGTCTAAACTGCATGTTTAATAAATTGATCATGCCCTTTTTGGGATATTTAGGTCTTGAGCGACCCCTGACCTTGACTGGTAGGTCGCTCCCCCACCACACAGCTCCGTCTGTGAGCCCTGCTGCTGCCCCTGATTGTGCTCGTTTTTCCTTTCTGTGCCCCCTTGCTGCCCCTGATTGTGCTAGTTTTTCCTTTCTGTGCCCCCCTTGCTGCCCCTGATTGTGCTCGTTTTTCCTTTCTGTGCCCCCTTGCTGCCCCTGATTGTGCTCGTTTTTCCTTTCTGTGCCCCCCCTTGCTGCCCCTGATTGTGCTCGTTTTTCCTTTCTGTGCCCCCCTTGCTGCCCCTGATTGTGCTCGTTTTTTCCTTTCTGTGCCCCCCTTGCTGCCCCTGATTGTGCTCGTTTTTCCTTTCTGTGCCCCCTTGCTGCCCCTGATTGTGCTCGTTTTTCCTTTCTGTGCCCCCTTGCTGCCCCTGATTGTGCTCGTTTTTCCTTTCTGTGCCCCCTTGCTGCCCCTGATTGTGCTCGTTTTTCCTTTCTGTGCCCCCCTTGCTGCCCCTGATTGTGCTCGTTTTTCCTTTCTGTGCCCCCCTTGCTGCCCCTGATTGTGCTCGTTTTTCCTTTCTGTGCCCCCCTTGCTGCCCCTGATTGTGCTCGTTTTTCCTTTCTGTGCCCCCCTTGCTGCCCCTGATTGTGCTCGTTTTTTCCTTTCTGTGCCCCCTTGCTGCCCCTGATTGTGCTCGTTTTTCCTTTCTGTGCCCCCTTGCTGCCCCTGATTGTGCTCATTTTTTTTTCCTTCTGTGCCCCCTTGATGCCCTGATTGTGCTCGTTTTCCCTTCTGTGCCTGTTTCCCGCCGCTGCGCCCTGCGGCCCCGCCCCTCACTGCCCATTCGCTGCCCCATTCCCTGCTCCTCCCTCCCACCTCCCCATTTATGGCGGCCGCTGCGTGGTGAAGAGAGCGACCCCTGACCTTGACTGGTAGGTCGCTCCCCCACCACACAGCTCCGTCTGTGTGCCCTGCTGCTGCCCCTGATTGTGCTCGTTTTTCCTTTCTGTGCCCCCTTGCTGCCCCTGATTGTGCTCGTTTTTCCTTTCTGTGCCCCCTTGCTGCCCCTGATTGTGCTCGTTTTCCTTTCTGTGCCCCCTTGCTGCCCCTGATTGTGCTCGTTTTTCCTTTCTGTGCCCCCCCTTGCTGCCCCTGATTGTGCTCGTTTTTCCTTTCTGTGCCCCCCTTGCTGCCCCTGATTGTGCTCGTTTTTCCTTTCTGTGCCCCCCTTGCTGCCCCTGATTGTGCTCGTTTTCCTTTCTGTGCCCCCTTGCTGCCCCTGATTGTGCTCGTTTTTCCTTTCTGTGCCCCCTTGCTGCCCCTGATTGTGCTCATTTTTTTTTTCCTTCTGTGCCCCCTTGATGCCCTGATTGTGCTCGTTTTCCCTTCTGTGCCTGTTTCCCGCCGCTGCGCCCTGCGGCCCCGCCCCTCACTGCCCATTCGCTGCCCCATTCCCTGCTCCTCCCTCCCACCTCCCCATTTATGGCGGCCGCTGCGTGGTGAAGAGAGCGACCCCTGACCTTGACTGGTAGGTCGCTCCCCCACCACACAGCTCCGTCTGTGTGCCCTGCTGCTGCCCCTGATTGTGCTCGTTTTTCCTTTCTGTGCCCCCTTGCTGCCCCTGATTGTGCTCGTTTTTCCTTTCTGTGCCCCCCTTGCTGCCCCTGATTGTGCTCGTTTTTCCTTTCTGTGCCCCCTTGCTGCCCCTGATTGTGCTCGTTTTTCCTTTCTGTGCCCCCCTTGCTGCCCCTGATTGTGCTCGTTTTTCCTTTCTGTGCCCCCTTGCTGCCCCTGATTGTGCTCGTTTTTCCTTTCTGTGCCCCCCTTGCTGCCCCTGATTGTGCTCGTTTTTCCTTTCTGTGCCCCCCCTTGCTGCCCCTGATTGTGCTCGTTTTTTCCTTTCTGTGCCCCCCTTGCTGCCCCCGATTGTGCTCGTTTTCCTTTCTGGGCCCCCCTTGCTGCCCCTGATTGTGCTCGTTTTTCCTTTCTGTGCCCCCCTTGCTGCCCCTGATTGTGCTCGTTTTTTCCTTTCTGTGCCCCCTTGCTGCCCCTGATTGTGCTCGTTTTTCCTTTCTGTGCTCCCTTGCTGCCCCTGATTGTGCTCGTTTTCCTTTCTGTGCCCCCTTGCTGCCCCTGATTGTGCTCATTTTTTTTTCCTTCTGTGCCCCCTTGATGCCCTGATTGTGCTCGTTTTCCCTTCTGTGCCTGTTTCCCGCCGCTGCGCCCCTGCAGCCCCGCCCCCTCACTGCCCATTCGCTGCCCCATTCCCTGCTCCTCCCTCCCACCTCCCCATTTATGGCGGCCGCTGTGCGGCTGCGCCTAAGGCAAACCCGTCTGCGCCCGTCCGCGCCGTGACCGCGCCCAGCGCCAGACCCCCTGGTCCGGGCATCCCCGCGCCCGCCACATCAACAGACGCCGATACGACGCCAGCACCCTCCACGCACTCAACCCCGGAAAAGATCACGCCTGCTACCAGGCCACCCCGAAGCGCACCCAAGGGCCCTTCACCTGCCGGAACTGCAGCTTCGCCAGCACCCGCCCCGCCAAACCACCGCCCAGGAAAGAACCCAACTACCTCAGATGCATCCTCCTCAACACCCGCTCCGCCCGCAAACACGCCATCGAACTCTGGGACCTTCTCGACTCAACCTCCCCAGACGTCGCATTCCTGACGGAGACCTGGCTGAATCCCGCTTCAGCCCCCGACATCGCCATTGCCATCCCGGACGGATACAAGATCACCCGCAGGGACCGCACCAACGGAGTCGGAGGAGGCATCGCCATCGTCCACAGGAACACCCTCAGAGTCTCAACCAACACCGACGACACCCTCAGCACCGCCGAACACATGCACTTCCAGATCCACACCGATCCCAACACCACCCTCAGAGGAACCCTCATCTACAGACCCCCGGACCCCGACCACAGTTCAGCGATTCCATCGCTGACTTCGTCAGCACACACGCCATCGCCTCCACGGACTACATCCTCCTCGGGGACCTGAACTTCCACCTCGAGAACAACAAGGACACCAACTCCACCACCCTGATCGACAACCTCGCCACCCTCGGACTCAGACAGCTCGTGACTACACCCACCCACGCCGCCGGCCACACGCTAGACTCCATCTTTTCCGCAAGCCCACACGTCTCCTTCAACCACACCTCCGAACCCCACTGGACTGACCACCACTGCATCCACTTCACCTACAGGAAGCCCACCACGCACCACCGCACCGAACAAATGCCTCGCCGCTGCTGGAGCAGAGTCACGGAAGACCAGCTAACCACAACCCTCGCCCTGAGCCCACCCGCCGAACCCTCCGACCCCGACACCGCCGCCCGCAACCTCAGACAGTGGATCGACGACTGCGCCAACACCCTCGCCCCGCTCAAGAATCCGCCCAACAGCCACACCAGCAAGAAAGCCACCTGGTTCACCGAAGACCTCCAGGCCTCCAAACGAACATGCCGAAAACTGGAGAAGATCTGGCTCCACGAACGGACAGTGGACAGCTACGCCGCCCACAAGAGCGCCACCCGCAGTCACCATCACCTCATCAGATCCGCCAAAAGGGCCTAACTCAAAGACCGCCTAGACAACAACGCACACAACAGCAAAGAGCTCTTCAACATCGTGAAGGAACTCTCCAACCCCAGCTCCAACACCAACGACATCCAGCCGTCGCAAGACCTGTGCGACTCACTGGTCACCTTCTTCCACCGCAAAATCGCCGACATCCACGACAGCTTCAACACCACGACCGCCCCGGCAACCACCGAGACCACTGCCCCCACAACCACCAACCGCCTGCTCTCCTGGACCAACATCAACGACGAGGACACCAGCGAGATTATGAACACCATCCACTCCGGTTCACCGCTAGACCCGTGCCCTCACCACATCTTCAACAAAGCCAGTACAGCCATCGCGCCCCATCTCCGGAAAATAATCAACATCTCCTTCGAGACAGCAACCTTCCCGGAAAGCTGGAAGCACGCCGAGATCACCGCCTTACTCAAGAAACCCAAGGCAGACCCCAAGGACCTCAAGAACTTCCGACCCATCTCTCTGCTCCCGTTCCCCGCGAAGGTCACCGAGAAAATCGTCAACAAACAACTGACCCGCTACCTCGAGGAGAACAACATCCTGGACCCTTCCCAGTCCGGCTTCCGCAGCAACCACAGCACCGAAACCGCCCTCATCGCCGCCACCGATGACATCAGGACCCTGCTAGACAACGGAGAAACAGCAGCCCTCATCCTCCTGGACCTATCAGCCGCCTTCGACACGGTCTGCCACCACACACTACGAACACGCCTTCACGACGCCGGGATCCAAGAGAAGGCCCTGGACTGGACCACATCCTTCCTTTCCGGCAGAACACAAAGCGTCCGCCTCGCCCCCTTCCGATCCAAGGCCACCAAGATCATCTGCGGCGTACCCCAAGGCTCCTCCCTCAGCCCAACGCTGTTCAACATCTACATGGCACCCCTCGCCCACGTCGCCCGACAACACAACCTCAACATCATCTCCTACGCCGACGACACCCAGCTGATCCTCTCCCTCACCAAAGACCCTCACACCGCCAAAGCCCACCTCCACGAAGGAATGAAGGCCGTCGCCGAATGGATGAGGACCAGCCGCCTGAAGCTGAATTCGGACAAGACGGAGGTCCTCATCCTTGGTTCCAACCCTTCAGCCTGGGACGACTCCTGGTGGCCAACATCACTGGGAACAGCCCCGCCACCCACCGACCACGTACGCAACCTAGGGGTCATCCTCGACCCCACCCTCTCCATGACTAAGCAGGTCAACGCCGTTTCCTCATCCTGCTTCAACATCGTCCGAATGCTCCGCAGGATCTTCAAGTGGATCCCCACCGAAACAAGAAAAACAGTCACCCAGGCCCTCGTCACCAGCAGGCTGGACTACGGAAACGCCCTCTACGCAGGAACGACGGCTAAGCTCCTGAGACGGCTGCAACGCATCCAGAACGCCTCTGCACGTCTTATCCTCGACATCCCCCGACGCAGCCACATCACACCCCACCTGAGAGACCTGCACTGGCTCCCTGTCAACAAGAGGATAACCTTCAAGCTCCTCACCCACGCACACAAAGCACTCCACAACTCCGGACCAGCCTACCTCAACAGACGACTCCGCTTCTACACCCCCACCCGCCAGCTCCGCTCGACCAGCCTCGCCCTCGCCACAGTCCCCCGCATCCGGAAAACGACCGCTGGCGGCAGATCCTTCTCCCACCTCGCCGCCAAGACCTGGAACACCCTCCCCACCAACCTCCGACAGACCCAAGACCTACTGGCCTTCAGAAGACTCCTCAAGACCTGGCTCTTCGATCAGTAGCAGCACCACCCCCCTCTTCCCCCAGCGCCTTGAGACCCTCGCGGGTATGTAGTGCGCTTTATAAGTGACATGATTGATTGATTGATTGATTGTGCTAGACAAGGTCTTTTACATTTACTAAAAGTATATTTTTAATATACTAACTTATGGGGGCTGTCAGCCAAACTTTGTCATCGATTAGTCTGTTATTGTGTCATTCCCATATGTCTGCCACTTACTACATCATACAGCATGGGGACTAGGTCAGCCCACTTCACCCATTGGCTAAATTCAGTGTGAGCGACAACCTTCTGCCCTTAACCAAGGAGAATATTCATACAATGCCTTATCTGCATGAAACTAATATGGTAATGTGTGCATTTTGCTATCGCAACAATGTTTTTACTTTTAGCCAATGTGTTGTCTTTTTCTTTTTTAGATTGATTAGGGCCTGGCTTTATCTCCAACAACACAATAGAGTTTTGCACAAACTATGGCAAAGCAAGCAATAACAAAGCCAAAAGACTGGTGGCCACTTCCAAGCCAATTGGCTTTGCCAATGCTTGTTGAATGGTGTGTCCTAATCGTAAGCTAGCTGTCATGGTCATTGCTGAGTCCGAGCTAGAGTTTGCACTGCTACCTATATTTCGTCGTTGTATGCCTACCCTGCTGCAACACATACGGTTTAGCCATTAACCCTGCGGGTGTTTTAAAACTGTGTTGGTGGTTAGTGCTTGTCCTAGGACTTATATCGTTGATCTCATTTTCTGGGCTGTTACTTGGTAAAAAAGAGAGGATGCTGATAGAGATGTCCTTCAATGAAAGGTCATGAAATTCTGTTTTGTGTGTCGTCATTGGGCATTTGGTGTAATTCTTCTTCCCAATTGTTATTGGTAGAAGAAAAGCTCGTCAATATTGAGGCATTCGCCTTTCTTGCCAGATCTCCAAAACAGTTGCACAGTGCACCTCCCAGGGCTGGATTGCTCTCAAGACGCATGGTGTAAGGAGCATTCTTGGTTCATTTCTCTGCATAGTTGATCCCATTTAAAGTAATTATGGAATAGAATTGTCTTCTGATCTATATGTCCAGCATGAGAAAGGGGGCTGGTTAACCAAGTGCAGAAAATCAACAATTAGAAAGTCGACCTTGGTGGTTGAGCTCAATGACAAATAAAAGAAGTTGTTTACGAGCTGGAGCCAGGTCAACACCACTGTGTTGTATCCTTTCTGTGAGCTTAGAAACATCAGTAGACTGTACTGCTGAGAGTGAATGGTAGGAGTTATTCAAGACTGACATATTTCCTATGGATGTTTCATGTCTGAAAGTTTCTTTTCCATAGATTTGTGAAATAATAAATATGGACAAAGTTAAACACAAGTGCTTCACTTTCAAGGTGGATGGTTAAATGTTCTGCTGAACATTCCCTCCTCTTGAAATTGGGCATCGATGCACATTTTTCTGCACTGGAATCAACCTTTGCTTCCCAAGTGCCATCTTCGTGGACCATTTCTGAGGGATTTTGCTGAAGAGTGATTTGCATTCCAAAGTTATCAAGGCGTGCATTATTTCAAACCAACATATCACACAGAACTTAATGAATAAGTTATATCATTACATGAAGAGTGGACAAATTAATATCATATTCAAATGAGTTTGCCCATATCTGTTTTCATTATACCGTAAACCTAGTCAAACAGCTGCGTAGAGCTTCACAGAGTACACCTTTATTGTCACCAGTAGAATCTCATGCATGGTGCATGGTGTATAACCATATTACATGTGAGGGTCCAATTAAAGTTAGATTCCAGAACTAGAAGGAAGGAACTTGGGCTGAAGGGTGCTCATACAAGTCAAACAGTTTTAACTTTTCTAAAAAAGTGAATGCATTTTACATTACACAAAGTTTCAATTTCAGGCACAAAGAGTCACTGACAGGCCATCAGCTCTTCCCTTGTTTCCAATGTGATGGAAACCCTGTGGCACTATATATTGGCTTCTAATTTCCCATGAATGGATTTCAGTGAGCAGGAGGATGAGAGTGGACGTTTTTCAACTTTTTCTGGAATATGAAAATTAAGATGCACTGGAAAACAAATTCGTAATGTAATAGATGTATTGGGCAATATTTTTCCCACATAGATGTGTCAGACACATAAGTAATGGAAACTGTCACAAGCTACTTTTGCAGTAGTCTGACTCATTCAAAATTAGAGTGAAAGGACCTTTAATTTTTTCACGGACAAATGTTAGTGTGTCCAGTGAAGGCCTGGCTCTTGCGCAAGGTGTTGAGAAAAAATATGGACTTCACTCATACACTATGGTTGTGCCAAGAGATTGCACAATAGTGATATAACGTGGTACGACTATTGTGTGGAGCACTGCAAATACTGTTAAGGCACCTTGGAATATTGTACGTTGGGTCGGAAATTGAAACCTACAAAGGTAGAATTGCATCTAAATTTACAACCATATATTTGTTATTGCCTTCCCCCAAACAATAGCCATAGACTGGGTACAGACAATAGGTCTGCCCAGCAGGCAACATGCATAAAGAAAAGTATGGGAACTGTGATCCTGGATACAATGGTGGCATGGTCAACGAGTGTGAGTGTGGGGTCAGAGACATGGCTACCAAGAACAAAATATTCTGCAAATGTTTGTTGGCCTTTCACCTTCAGGTAACTGCATATAAAACATAATGCCCACACCTTAAATTAAAAATTAATACAACTTAAATTTATTTGTGAGAAATAACATTTTTCTGGCGGGACAGCAAAGTTGGTTTATGCAGTCAATTGAGATGTCAGTAGGTGTAACCGGACGGTCATTGAATACTGGTTGGCGTGCTGGAAAATAGTGACATATTTATAGTGCTAAGTGGTCCATGCCTAAGACAGAAAGCACTGTGAATAAGTAAGCCAATTTAAAAAATGCATTATATACAGTATAAGATAGGCTGTTATAAAGTGTGCAAAAACATTTTCTATAAATGTTTACATTGCTTTCAAAAGTTATAATGTTTGTAATGTGCTGATTGTACCTAGTGCAAACTCTATTTATTGGTTTCCATTTAAAGAGCAAGTTCAACATTCTATCAATTAAAACCTATGCTGTCTCCCAGTGAGTCTTTAAATTTACAGATTATCCAACTGCACACATTTACATTTCTTTCAGGTTACAGGCTCTTTGGAGACTAGTCTATCTGCCTCTCCCTTCTCTCATTTCATAGCGGGAGAGTCCTGTCTTCCTCTTTTCAGCTGGTTGCAATTCAATCATCCAGGAACGGTTGTGTTTTTTTATAAAAATTATGGGGACTCTTTTGATCAAATTAATAAAGCTTAATATCATTTCCCTGTTACTCTGCCCACTTCAATCTTTGGGTCTGCCTGTATATATGTGTTGGGTAAGGATGTGGTGTAACTGGTTGTGGCTGGGGAATAGCGTACGCTCAAAGTCAGAATTCATCTAAAAATGGGGTGTGATGAACACACTTGAAGGGATCTGTTAGGATCCCTACTGTAACCTTCCCAATGGGATACTTTGCCACTGTAGAAAAAGTGTTATCCAGAGTCTAACAAGGTTGTTTGTAAGACTAGATGTGCCGAACTATTTGCATGACAATAACAGATGATGCCTTCAGTTGACGGGGACCCAAAACGATTGACTGTAGCATATCATTTGAGCATTGATGATTCACACGTTGGATTTTTAAGTGTATTATTATTTAAAATAATATAAAGTTCCAAAAAAAACATCCTTTGAACCGATCCAGTACTTACTTCTCAATAAAGGCCACCTTCTCCAGTTGCTCTAGTACATGAGGAATTGCCTACTGTGGCCAGGTCTAAAACAGTTTCCTTACAGTTCTCTGCCAGCCCGTTTGCGAATGCAAAAAATGCTTTTCAGGTGCAGCAAACCCTATTTTGCGATTCGCTAACCTGTTAGCGATCGCAAAATGAGTTTGTTATTCGCTATTAGGAAGGGGAGTGTTTAGGGCGTCCCTTCCTAATACCGAATCGCATCGGTATGTAGGAATGTTTTGTGACCGACATGCGGTCGCAAAACATTCGGATTTTACCACCTACTTTAAGTAGGTGGTAACCCATACGCAAATGGGAAAGGTTCCCCAAGGGACACCTTCCCCTTTGTGAATGTTTGTTACAGCATTTTTAAGAGCAGGCAGTGGTCCCACGGACCACTGCCTGCTCTTAAAAAAATGAAAAGAAAACTTTTCATTTTTGTTTTAGAAATGCATCCCGTTTTCCTTTAAGGAAAGAGGGCTGTATTAAAAAAAAAAATTTGCTTTATTTAAAAGCAATCACAGACATGGTGGTCTGCTGACCCCAGCAGGCCACCATCCCTGTGATATTTGCGATTCCTAGGGGGTTGCTAATTGCGACCTACCTCATTAATATTCATGAGGTAGGTCATTTGCGATCCCCTAGGTATCGCAAAAAGTGTTCAACACACTTTCATGCATGCCGTATTGCGATTTCCTAATTGCGAATTGCAAGGATTCGCAATTAGGAAATCGCAACACGGTTTCTTCATGCATCTGGCCCATAATGGCTTGTACACAGTCGAAGGGACTTTATTGTCTCAACCTACCCTCCAGCCAGATTTAAAAATATTTAGTACATATTTAGTACTCATTCTTTTACCTTTGCTCTGGGGCGTAACTCAGGCCCTTGCAGCCCCTGAGGTTCAAAGGGGGGGGGGGGGGGGTAACCCACCAGGGGGCACTCAGCCTTTTATTATGGGCCCCTTTCAGCCCAAAGTCCATGAATATCCGTGAGATATGGGAGGCCCCTCATTGCATTCTGCAGGGAAGTCCCATCATTTTGCTTTACACCACTGCCTTTCTTATGATTCTTGCATGTTTCTAGGTTTTAGGGAACTCAAATTGAAGACTTTCAAAAGCCAGCGATGGTTCATAAGGACTGTAACAATATGTTGGGTGCCAACCAGCGCTAATGGCATGTTTCTAGTCTGGAAAAAGACACACAATTGATGGACGGAATGCAGAACAAATCAAAACATTCACTCCCAGTCAAGAGATCTGGGTTGAATCCATCATTCTTTTGCTCACCATGCCACCCCAGTTTAGACCTGGCCATATGCAAATCAGTCTTGACCCTGTGCCTCATGGGAACAGTCCAGCCCGAACTGCCAAGCCATGTCTTCCCTGGACCGGAAACAAGCATCCTAGGACCGGTTTCGGGGTTTCACCCTCTTCAGCCAGGATAGCTTGATTCCAGTGGCACAGTGAGCCCAGGACCCATGTCTGGGCATACCTGGCGCACTTATGGCGAGAAAGCAAAAGACACACAATTGATGGACGGAATGCAGAACAAATCAAAACATTCACCCCCAGTCGAGATCTGGGTTGAATCCATCATTCTTTTGCTCACCATGCCACCCCAGTTTAGACCTGGCCATATGCAAATCAGTCTTGACCCTGTGCCTCATGGGAACAGTCCAGCCCGAACTGCCAAGCCATGTCTTCCCTGGACCGGAAACAAGCATCCTAGGACCGGTTTCGGGGTTTCACCCCTCTTCAGCCAGGATAGCTTGATTCCAGTGGCACAGTGAGCCCAGGACCCATGTCTGGGCATACCTGGCGCACTTATGGCGAGAAAGCAAAAGACACACAATTGATGGACGGAATGCAGAACAAATCAAAACATTCACCCCCAGTCGAGATCTGGGTTAAATCCATCATTCTTTTGCTCACCATGCCACCCCAGTTTAGACCTGGCCATATGCAAATCAGTCTTGACCCTGTGCCTCATGGGAACAGTCCAGCCCGAACTGCCAAGCCTGGTCCTCCCTGGACCGGAAACAAGCATCCTAGGACCGGTTTCGGGTTTCCACCCCTCTTCAGCCAGGATAGCTTGATTCCAGTGGCACAGTGAGCCCAGGACCCACGTCTGGGCATACCTGGCGCACTTATGGTGAGAAAGCAAAAGACACACAATTGATGGATGTTCTGCATTCTGTCCATCAACTGTTGTTTTTGCATTTGCCACCCCGAATGGGATGGGTATGCCCAGACGTGGGTCCCGTGCTCTCCATGCCACTGGAATCAAGCTATCCTGGCTGAAGAGGGGTGAAACCCTGAAACCGGTCCTAGGATGCTTGTTTCCAGTCCAGGGAGGACCTGGCTTGGCAGTTCGGGCTGGACTGTTCCCATGAGGCACAGGGTCAAGACTGATTTGCATATGGCTGGGTTCAAACTGGAAGGGCATGGTGAGCAAAAAACGATGGATTTAGGCCCAGATCTCTGTACTGGGGTGAATGTATGACATTGTTCTGCATTCTGTCCATCAACTGTTGTTTTTGCATGTTTCTAGTCTGGAGCAGCGTTTGCTAAATTTCAGATCAGAGGATGGGCAGACGGAGGCGAGAAGACCCCTGGTTTGTTTAAGAAGCATGAAATGTAGAAGACTGGGTGTTTACCAGAACAGTAAGTGGGGAAGTGCTCACCTAGGATTAGCTTCTGGTCTCAAGTCTGTTGGCAGGATTGCCCCTACTGGGCTTGTTTTCTTAGCGTCACTGCTTTGCCTGTATATGAAGGACTGTTCTCTGCCTTCACTGCTCTTGGTTTGTGTGGCAGGGAGTTGTAGTCGAGCCATTTACATTTTCAAAATGTACAGTTGGTTGCTACTCTTACTGGCTGTGCCCTCACTGCAATGTTGTGCACCCTGGGTTTGCAACCCACAGGGTTTTTCATTGTTGCCTGTCTGGGGTTACACTGTGTGTGAAAATCTGTATAAATAATGTCTTCATAACTCCTGCAGACAAACGACTCCAGTTTTTAATGGTCTCCATTAAGTATAGATTTTTTTGTTTACAACCTATTGATAACGCCAGGCCGCAAAAGCCACTGCTGACATATGCTAAAGTGCCAGTGATGGAGTCAGGAATGTATATGGGGTTTATTCAATAGGCCTGTTTGGCATGGAATGATGAAGCAATACATCTACTGCAGCAGCAGGGGGGGCTGTCAGACCCGAAGGATTGCAATTCTGATTGGTCTGGAGAAGTCTACTGTGCACTTCACTTATTGTGGCAAATGGTTGTGCCGAAATAACAACTGATCTTTAAAACCCTCACCCCCTTACTGACTACCAACCCCTCACCTATCAGTCACTTCAGCTTCTGCTTCCAGCCCTGGATACTATTGTTTTTTAGGCTTGCCCTTTCATCCAGCTTCAGTTGTCTCGTCTCACTATTGTGTGTGTGCGTGGACAATTGGCCGCGTTTGCATACACTGATCTGTTCAATTATTACTCGCACATTGCTTGTGGGCAATGCATCCTCCCACATAAGTCCTTGGGGCGTCAGCATTTTGCTTCTGCACGTTGTTGTTATCCACTCGGAAAATCTTTTTTTTTCATTTTTTGTTTGTTTGTTTTAGGAGGGCTTACCAGCTCCTCGCACAATACTTCCAGGGTGTTCGTTTCTGTAGTCATGCCTGACATCTCATGCATACTGTATTATGATTTTACTGTAGCAAAATGGCCGTCCTATTTGGGATGGTTGGCCAATCTGAAGGTATGTGTAATACATGTAGGGGCGACCACCTTCAAATGTTTGTGTGCATGGACCCCAGGCGATCATCTTGGAAGGCTTTTTAATACACATTATGATTAAAAAAAAACAATCCAAGTCGAACACTAGTACAAATCGTTTCAGTTTTAATGCACATTAGAGAAAATATGATTATTGTTGTCGCAAATTAAGGGCACTCAATGTAGCTCACGCATGAATGTAGCCATGTGGAAAATGTATTCTCTTCACAAGTTAAATATTGTGTTTGTCTTAAAGGAATAAGGCATCTCCATGGTCTGTTCATTCCAAACATACCTGGTTGCCTACTTTGAAGGTGACGATTTATAGTTTCTTTACGCATGCACATTCCCGATAGAAAATTAACATTCATTGACCAAAGGTAGATTCTGTTGAAGTACAGTTAGGGTTACAAATTAAATCTAAAAATCCACTGAAATACACAGGTTATGGTTGGCTCCTCAATCCATAAATTGCACACCAAATGTAGTACTGATTACCTCAGCCTTGATGTGAAATATGCAATTATAAATGTTGTAAATAATCTTACCAATTGGATCACAGATCACATTACTATTAACAGTATGAAAGAGATGACTGATTTTAGTATTACTTAGCGGTTTGAGCATGTCCTGTTATTCAATTATGTTGTGCTTTTAGGTGTTACTTACTGGTATAAAGATTGAGAGGTCACAAGCAATGCATTTGGTGTTCGAGTTCTGACCCACAAGTCTGTGGGTTTGCGAAGCACGCCTCAGGGTCTGCTAAACCAACGGCAACATTTTTTTTTTTTTTTTTTTTTTAACACAGGGGGTCCACCTGGGCCCCCTGACCTGGGCCAGAAGATGCTTCCCCAACCACCTTAATGCTTCTTACATTTTTTAGGATGATATTGGGAGCAAGGCTCGTGTCCTGTAGTGGTGGCTTCACCAGAATTTTTTCTTTTGCAGTCAACCTCTTGGAGAGCTGGGTCTGCAGCGTGGACCCACATTTGGGGGGGGGGGTCACACACATAATATATAATATGTAATATATTGTGCAAACTTGAGCCTGTTACTAATATAGGAAAATAGCCAAACTCCCTAATAACACATACACTCTTTCTTTCCTCTTTTACAGGAAGCTGCACAGTGGGATGAAGACCTATTGGTGTGAGTTGTGTGGAAAGCGTTTTCTCGACAGCTTAAGATTGCGAATGCACTTACTGGCTCACTCAGGTAGGTCCAGGGCAGCAGTACTACCTAGCTCCTTATTCAAACGATATCGTCTATTCCTTGGCCCTCCTCAGCCTGTTGTTAGCTGGGTTTTCATCTGTGCATTTTTTATCTGTGTTTATTATGTTTTCTTCTTTTGAGTGCAAGTTGATTTTACTCTATTTTTGATACTTCATTTCGATTTTGATAACTCTACCTGTTTGAAACTTTTTCATGGTTAAAGCTGTATTTGTTGATTGGATGCACCATTCTCTTGTGAAGACTATTGACCAATGAGAAACAGCACGTAGGGGCCACGATTTAAATGGATATGCATAAGGAGCTACAAAGAGCAGACCTTCTCTAGTTCGATGGAATAGAAGTTCAAAAGAAATGGTATGTTGTGGGGGTTTTATAGTGCATATTCGCCAATTTCCAGGGCACTTAGCCTTTTGAGCACACCTTGTCCGTGGTGTAACATTTAACAACCTGATTGGTTACATTTTTTTAAGCAACGACTTTGGCAACCCATGCATTTCGAAATACAACCCAGTCTTTCTTAAGGCAATGCATTTTTGCTTTACTTGTTGATAGTGTGTAGCAGGGCAGCCATTTTGCAAATTGTTGCCTTGGTTGATCTACATTGTTTCGGTGGCATGTCCCAGCTTTATTTCTTGACTTTGCTGTGGTTGCAAAATAATGCGGAACCATCGATTCAGCCCCGCCCCTCCTGTCAGGTGACACGCGTCCAGAAGAAGGGAGGAGTTACAACAGAATAATTGCGCCCTTATTATAGGCCTGGCTCCTCAAAGTTATTGCTGACCGGATGAAAAAATCCAGAGTATGGCATTTACAGAGTGCAAAATGTGGCTGGCATGGTGGATGTATCTCCATGGTAAAATGTGGGTGTTAGTGAGCAGCGAAAGGGGATGTTAAAAGGAGGATGGGAGGGAACACTGCATGGATTACAGTTTTGGGGTCTGCGCTGGCGAAATAAGGTGATGAGGAATGCACGTGGAATGGGTGGGCTAATGATTCAGTACAAAATTATTCTGCATCCCCATTTCCTTCTGCAAGAGAACAGGAGATTGGGTCTTAGTGAGCAAGACAAGGTGACAAGTCAGGAGAGGAAAAAAAACCTCTGATGAACTCCATGTGTTCCTGCTGTCTGGACCCGACCTCAGGCTGCAAAGGTCCCAGGAGCACCATAAGTCAGTTCCTGTTATACAATATCTAGTTAGAATTACCAGGACACTTGCATTTACAAAACTATCATTGTATGCCTCACCTTATATGTGCCTACCATGAAGAAAGAATTGGATCGAGCGCTGCCCTTTGCAGAAGCCAACATCACCTGGCAGAATTGTGTCGCCTTTGATGATATAAGAACGTGTGACCTTCCTCATTACACGTGAAGCGGGTCATCTAGGACGGGATGTGAATGATTCAGATCAAAGTTGTGGTGTTCATGACCAAAACCAAGTTTCCTTTGGACTAACCGCACACCGTTATGACTCAGCTGCTTCCAGTATACAGTATTGCTCCCACTTGAAGTGGAGGGTGGTCTTTTTGTGGCCTTGATCAAGGCTGTCATTGAGTCCTGTTTGGGACTGAGCCTTTATCCAAACTATCATAACATTTTTCACTAGGCACTTGTCGGTGTCTGTATTTTACGCCAGACGCCCTCCATGTACCTTCACCTGCAGTCTTGATTGATGTTTGGCAGTCTGTAACTCGGCTGCATTATTTGGGAGAGACGCAAATGTCAGGAAACTGATGAAGTAGTGTCTCCTGGGCAGTAGAGAATGAGAAACAAAATATGCTTTTGTGCCCCCTGCCACGTCTGAAATGTGTGTGCAGTGTGTAGACCTCAGAGGTGCGGCATTGTTTGTTTCCCCATTGTCTCCCAAATCATAAAATGCCTTATTTGTTTTGGAATGGGATTTTGGAAATTAAATCCAAGAACCATAAGAAGTATCTCTTCTCGTTTGACTTCTCCGGGGGGTCATTGAATCAGTGACCACGCCTTAATTTAACAATAGAAAGAGAATCAACCAAGATATTCACACAGGAGTACTTCCATTTACTAGTCTGAAGGCCTTCAGATTGGGTTATCAGATGCCTACCTGTTACAGGGACCCCTTTATGCCAGTTGTCGGCATTCCTTTTGTAGAGTGTGTTGGTCTTCTATCATTGGCTACTAGGTTCACTTGAAGGGGACCTTATCTTTGCATCCCAGATTGCATCACATTGTTTAAAGAATAGAGAAGTCGTCTGGTAACCCTATGGTAACAGAACATTTTCCACAGTTGATTAGCCGATGTAGCTGTCAAAGAGCCATGAGCATTGGATTCCCTTCTTTGCATCAGAGATACACTGCGTAGAGGGCAGGAATCTCTCTCTAGCACCCGTCTTGTTTTTATAGCGAGGCTTCTGTCACCAGTCACCTCAACATCAACATTCTGTTCCCAAAGCATTGCATTTTCCTTTGTATTTCTTACCAGAGATTGTGGAAAATCCTTCCTCTCTTTGCAGTTAGGAGAAAGTTGGAATCCATGAGCTGAATTTTCCAAAGAATTCAAAATGTCAGGACACTGATGGCTATTGTCTTTTTGGTGATGAGTTCCCTGCATGACAGCCCTTCCCTGTGCCCTTCATTTACAGTAACTAAGGTGTGGGGTTAGGCCTGCCCCAGAAATCCTATGTAAATAATCATGTTAAAGACCTGGAGTCTAGGGGACAGGAGTGACCACGGAGACAGGACAGATCTGAAGGACAGGCAGTGAGTATATTTCAATGGATGGGTAGGCCTAGATCATTGCGCAGGATGGTATGAGGTCTTGTGGGAGGCTCGGGAGTAACATAAGGGATTTCTTCTTAACAGATATGGCAGCCATGATCTGGAGCAGTCATAAAATGAGTAGCAGAATGAAATACCGTGACAGACACTAGGAAGTAATGGTGGTTTTGGAGACGATGACAGACCTGGGGACGTAGAGACTATGCGGTTACCATAAGTACTGAAATGGTAATGTACGCTATACATGTGTGTCATATGTTGTCATCTTTGTGGGACATGAGGTAGTTTGTGTATATACATTTTTTTACTCAAATGGATTTACTTACTCAAACATAAAATTACACAAACACTGTGACATTTTATGTGAGTAAATCTCCTCGCCAGACGAAGCTACGCGTCTTCGTGGTGGGGACCCTCCCATATGCTCATAGTTTGTGAGTAATCACAAGCCTTTTGCAGATGTATTCCAAACCTGTCAAAGAGATGACTACTTCTGCTTTCATGGTTGTAAAGCGGAGTTAACGGAATTGGTGATAGTACAGAGTAAGTGGTTTCTCCACCGGAAAGAAGATTTTCCCCATAAAGGAAAGAAAATTGCAAGCAGGAATTTCCGGATGCATTACTTTAATTTCCCAATGTTTAAATGTTAACACGAGTGCTTATGTGCAGGTGCCGCAGGAGCGAGACTCCTTTTCTTTATGAATTCCAAAAAAGGCATTCATTACGTTTGTTCCTATAGAGTTATGCCTGTTTTTGGAGCAGAGTTCCTACTTTCTCTGCTAATTGGGCGGGCCTTTTGTGATCTTGGGCACATTCTGGCGTCTGCGTGCCAAGTGCATAGAATGTAAGTCTGAGAAGCAGTGTTAAGCACCCGTGGACTGTGGCCTCATCTTTGCTTTGGAAGGCAGGTCTTGGTTTGCCCTTGTCACCGGGGGTTCGGGCTGCTCTGGTCGCTGGAAGAGGAGAAAGGCGGGGACGCGCTCGCGCCAAGGACGGGGTGTAAATGTTTTGCCGCTCTCTGTACTATGTGGCTCAGTTCAGGGCGTACTGCAGGCTTTTTGTTCCGCTACAAGGACTCCCTCCCCCTTCCTGGCTGCTACTGGCCGTGTTTGTTATTGTAGAGCTGGCCCCGCGCCAACGCTGGCCCGCTGCCAGGCTTGTGGGTACAGTATGTACAGTGAAGCTGCAGCCAAGTTTGTCATCATACAAGCGGATTTTTTCTCTCTCTGATCTGGCGAGGAGGGAGAGGCCGGGCGGAAGCAAGTCAGTGAGTGGTTTGTTCTAATGCTTAATAGAAAAATCCTAATTCTGTAAAATATATATGAAAAGCGAAGCCGCCATGACATCTCAAAGCAGGAAAAACATTCTCTTTTGCACATTTGTACAGAATAGTTGACCAAAATATTTAATGAACAATCCTGGCACTTTTTTTTTTGTTTTTTTTGTTTTTATATTCGGCTTGGTGAATAATGAAGTCTGAGATTGCCTCAGCCAATCCGAAGGTTTAGACTACGATTCTTTTAGTTCTGAGGTTTGCCTATATTTAGCGACAGTGAGAAGAAGGGACACGAAGTGGATGGGAAGAGTGAACCTGTTTGTCCGGTCGTAGATTATAAAATTAGAGTTGAGAGAACAGCTTTATTGCCCACATGCAGCTGGGGATCATTCTCATTGTGCATACTGTCTTTGTAGGGTGACCAGATTTTGAGGACCTAAAACCGGGACAGGCCAGAAATAAAAGTAGGACTAAAGCCTTTAGTCTTATTTCTATAGCTGGCCTGTCCCGGTTTTTGCATACCCTTGTAAATATGTGCCTATTTACAGTAGACTTGTAAATGTGTGTGTATATATATATATATATATATATATATATATATATATATATATATATATATATATAATTACACACACCCACCCCCCCACCCCCCCTCTCTTCAAGGCTCTCTCCCTTTAAAGGGCAGAGGAGGGTCACACTGGTGGCTAGCCTTTGTAGAAAGAGAAGGGAAATCCAGAGAGAAAATGTCTCTATTTAATGGATTTCCCTTCGCGCTGCAACGCTCACCGAAGTGATGTCACAACATAACGTATCCTTCTGCAACAAGGGCTCCAATAGTATGCTGAATCCAGGCATTAAACAAAAAAAAAAACGGGACATTTCTCAGCTACACCCGGGCATTACACAAAAACCGGGACATTTTGTTAATTTGGGGGAAAGTGTCGGAACACTTCTCTTAAAACTGGGACCGTCCGGGGAAATCCGGGACGTCTGGGCACCCTATGTCTTTGGTATGCGCCTACTTTGTGTGACAGGCAATTAACGGCAGTTAGTACACTTGGCAGCGGGCAATAAGGCTTGCCAAGCGTTGTTAAAGCCAAAAGGCCTCACCTTAGGGACTATCAGCTTTGCAAATGCCTTTTGGTAATGCTGTACAGCATTGGCAACCTGCTGTGCAACAAAGCCGTAAGTACAAAAAAAGTAAGAGATCAAAAAAAAAAAAAGGCTTGATGACCCGGTCAGCCTTATTATCTTCCAGGCGTGTGCATGCATCACCATGTATGCCCGCCTACACTATGACATATGTACCACTTTTTTCTGAGATGGATCGCTAAATAAAAAGAAAAAAATGAAGTAGCATGAAACCCCTCTTTGAAGGCGGAGGGGCAGGCAGCACACAAGTTTGCAGTACATGAGGGAAACAGCAGTGCCAGGATGGGGCAGTTACCTGGAGGTCGGTGGAGCAGAAGCACAGAGGGAGACAGCTGGATAACACAGGCACTCTCATACAGTGCCAAGCGAAACAGAATAAATAGTTCCCTAAAAGTGAGTGGTGGAAGGATAGAAGCCAGTCAGAGAGACGGTAAAGAGGCTATTCTCCAGGTGAGGAACAAACACAAGTTGGACAAGCTGGAACAAAGAAAGCAATTGAATAAGAAGCAAGTAAATGAGTGACGATAAGGCCAACCAATAGTAAGCAATGAGCAGACTGCACTCGCCTGTAAGGTGGTGGTAAACCCTCAATAGGTCTTTTGCTACCAGACAGCCTTGCAGTTTGGTAGGCTCAACTTTCTTGGTAAGTGCACAATAGGTTTTTTGGAACCAGACAGGTTGGATGTCTGGTAGGCTCGACCTACACACTACAGCTAACAGTTTTTTTTTTTTACATATAAATCTTAAAATTTTTGGCAAATTATGACATTTATTGCCACATCATTTCGGTTTGCAAAGCATAAATAAAATAGGCAGCATGTGAGGGGTTCACGTGCACAAAACTGGGTCGTGTGGTTTGAAAAAGTTGCCTTCTCTTTCATCTTCACTGCACATGATAATTAGGGGTGGGCAATAAATTTCACTCCACTGGTGGAGTTCCCGGAGTTTTGTCCATTCCGTGTTACACTTGTAACGCAGATTTCCGACAAAACTCCACCAACCGCTGCGATGCAGTGTATTTCTCGCGTGCGGCTCGCCAGCGTTAAGTTGGCGAGCGAGAATTGGCGTCCTCTTGCGCAATTTTCAGGCGCAAGGACGGCACCCGAGGAAGTTTTTTCAATGAGGGTGGTCACGGGCAGTCGCAACCGTTCGTGGTGAGTAAGCTGTCGCTCGCAGTGAGAAAGCTGCCGCTCGAGTAGAAAATCTACTCGGACAGCAGCAAAGAAGCAGGGCTCTCTGGTGCTCCACTTGCTGCTGTTCGCACTGATTTTGCAGCGTGTAACAAGCTCCTGGTGCTAAACAAAATCAGCACGATGTGCCGATTCCGCCATCTCACGCAACTCTACGGAATCTCGCAGAGTTTTTATGTAATTTTGCAGAATTCCGCGGAGTGAACTCCACGAGTCTGCCCACCCCTATCGATAATCAATTACCCGCAGTTGAGTCTGCTTTTGTTAAATTGCCAGTGAGGTCCTCACTACAACAGCCAGTGAGGGTTGTGTCTTAAAGAAACAGAGTCCCATTTGGAATAGTTAACTACAGTTTCCTTTTGTGCATGATCTGAAAGTGGCCTTCCATAAACCTAAATATGGAAAAAATAGGTTTAATCATACAAGCTGCATCACAGGCTCTCTCTCATCTTGCTGGAAATACACAGATGAAAGCATTTGTTGCTGATTTGAGACAGGTCACCATAGGGTCTCGTTTACTTGTGCCACTAATTTTCAGGGTTAGGCACAGCAAGCTTTAAATATTCTTCTCAAGATCACACATGATTTCGTTAGGATAAAATTCTTAACAAACCTAGAACTTGAATCTGTTTTACAGCCATTCATGCCAGCCTAATCCTTAAGAAATAACCATCAGTTTCTGTTGTGCATGCCTTGAGTCAAGTGGACTCATTTGGGAGGCGTCTAATTTTGCCACCTTGCCCCCAGATTCTGGAGCACCCTCCCTCTGAAGATTAAGAATTTGAGTAGCCACTTTGCCTTTAGGCATGTCCCCCTCCCCCCCCCCGCCCCATCCCATTGGGCCATATTAGTTTTTAACACATGAAGAAATTCTGATGACCATTAGATTTTTATATAAAAATAAATAGAATAAAATGTTACCGTTTAGGCTAATTCAGTAAAAATGCCTTATAATGAATGAATGGAGACTTATATACCAGCCAGGACATACACTATAACAGAAATAATACATTTAAGTGGTTTGGAATAGCCAAGTTTTCAATAGTGTTTTTTTTAAAGCAGAGTTCAGAACAAATAGCTCGAATGAATCATTAGTGCAAGAGTGACTGATTCAAATGCAAAGGAGGATGGAGTGACTGCTTGGGTCACTTCTCACCTGAGTTACTGGGCAGCATACCAGCAGAAATCCGCTTACAAATTGGATCAACTTCACGCACAATTTCTTTTCCTCTGATGTCAGTGGGTGATCATGCTTGTCTCTTTATGGAATCATAGAAAGTAGGGTAAATACGGTAAAAAAAAAAAAAAAAAAAAAAACTGTACATATGTGTCTTTTAGATTGAGTTGCTGTGGTGGAGAACTGTAAGCTAGCAGTTGAATAATTATTGTTTTAAATATACTTAATTTAGCCTAAACCTAACTCCAAGGAGTAGTGGAGCAGTTTGCAAAGAACACTGTTCAAAGAATGATACAACAGTATAGTGTGTGAGGTCCATCTGAGACCGGATCAGAGAACGTGATGGTGGAGAGAAGTTGGTTGGCTAGGTCAAGACAGAAAACATGTAGCTAGGACCAGTAGAATACATGGCGCTAGATGATTGTTTATTGTGTTTACAATAATCATTTTATAAGTTGTTGCATTTCTACGTCAACATTGATCTCATGCTATAATTTCAGCAAGTAAGCCACTAGACCACATCTCTTCATATAGTGATATACATAAGCTATTTAAGAACCTCTTCATCACACTCTAAGAAATGTGGATGCATTTGTAATGGACTCTAGCTAGGTTGGGTTTCTAGCAGCTTTGCCACAGACCTATTTGGAGAGAGACCCAATATGTACCAACCCAAATGTTTTCATATTGCCTCCATGAGTGCAGATCCTGTCCCCTTCTTGCTTCTCTAAGCCATTCTTCCTTCCCTGGCCAGTGTCCATGCAGATAGTTATAACTTTGCTGGCAGAAATGTGAGCCAAACAATGTCATAATTGTCCTTGAACTCATGAGTGTGTGCTGCGTTCAGAACATTGCATTCTCTTTTGCCGTCCAACTTGAGGTTAGAGTACTCTGCCAGAACGACAACACACACTGACCACTGTAAAGAGCCCGCTCTCATTAGTAAAGGGGCCTCGACAGTAAACAACCGATTGGAAAGCTGGATTTATTTAACTTCCTGGAGCAACGACTTCAGTGATGTTTTTAATATAACACGTGGCACTAAGAAGGAATTTATGTATTACAGTACCGTTGGATCTAGTTCGTATTAATAGAGACTCAAGAATATCTACATGAGATAAATTTACGTACATTGAATCTAGATAGAACACATAGCCAGAAGAGGTTTTCATGAAAATGGAGGCATGCTTCCAGCCCTTCTTAACCTACACTTGACACCATTGCTTTATACTGGGGCTGTCCGATTTAGGTGCCAGTGGCCTGATGCACAAAAGAGTTTTAGGATATCATCAGAACATAAATTTACGTATAGTGACTCCAAGAGGCACTCATTTACTTAGTAGTTATCCTGGAAATCATTCCAGAATTCAGATTATCTACATTTAGATGAATGCACATGCTATGAATTCAAATGGAACTTATTTACATAGTCAGTGGTTATACTAAATCTGTCTCCTGGACCTACGCTTCGCGATCCTTGTTTTAAATGGTTCATGCGATTTGCAGTGGAGCTCTTCTAGCCAAGCATTTGAGAAGAATAGGTGTACATTTAAGTGCTTTCCATACAGTCTCTCCAAAATTCCAGGTCATTAAGTTGTGGAGCATTTTCAGCAATCTTGAATCATCATTAATTTTTTGTAATTCAGAGGTGTCCAATGCTGGACCACAAGCCCTGGATACATACCAGGATTTTCAGGTTATCCACATGAAATGCATTTAGAATGGAATCTTAAACGAAGCCAGTGATTATCCTGTAAATTTGGCATGGATCTGGCCGTCATGAACCAACATGACTCACTTTTCTTCTAGTTCCCGTCTCTGTTACTAGATCCTAAACATACACAACCATTGTGAATATGGATATTCTTTTTTCAAACTATGCACATTACTTTTGTAACAATATATTTACAAATCATACGGAAGATGAAAACATTTTATTAGATATGGGTAGGCTTGACTTCTGTGTAGCTTCCATCATTAATGATGGACCAACTGGCTCTCATTTTAATTCTTTGGTTGATTTCAAGAACTGTGTGTATACACATTTTGGACTTAAATTAACTGTACATTTGTTGTGTGAAATCAGCCCAAAAAACTAGAACCCTTCCAATATAGGACAATCCAACAGACTAAAAATGTGTAAATAAAGATGTCCGAAGATGAAGACTAGCATAGAAATGGAAAGGTGTGTGGCGTTCCATGAATTTAATGTTTTGAAAAGTAACAAGCTTTAGGAGAGGTAATTTCTTTATCACAATTTATGGCTTGCAAGTGCCATTCTAAAGTAAAGAATTGTTTAGAACACCAAGGATGAAAAACCTCAGGAAAAGCTGAGGATGTGTTGTCACGCTGTTTATATAGTAAATCTTGTCCACTATTGCATCAACTGAAAAGTGTATATATACAGAATTGTCAAGTTTTCGAAGTCAGAAACCGCTTATTTAAAAATTTCCTATTGGAAGCTGGACTGTTCTGAAAGCTAAAATTTATACTTTCCATTCAGCAATTGGGATCTGACCTGCAAGACTAAATCACTCTGACTCTGTTTTTTAATAATGCTCGAGTCACATTGCTACGTCCACTCTGATGTTGTTTATTTACTCTGCATTTGGTTATGAAATAAGACTTCTAGACAAATGCAGGTCGAGCATATCAATTTGATAAGAGCACCATAATTTTTTCTTTCCAGGATTTCACCAATAGATATTCTTCAAAGAATAACAAAAATCTTTACAAAACAATCCAAGTATTCATTATGAATTAGCAATGTTCAATACATTGTCCTACACGTCCTCTTTATGCAAGTGTGCAATTTAATCAAATCCTACTTTAGGATTGTCCTATTTTATTTACAAACTGTTGGCAAGTACAGAATTCAATAAAAATTACCCTTGATACTCCTATTTTGCCCTTCTTCTCACACTTAAATAGCTCACGGTTTTCAGTAGCATTTGAATCTAATAAGATATACAAAAACAAGATGTGTACACCTATGCATTCTACTGTTCTTTCTGCATGGGAGTATAGCACAGTTGACAAGTAGAGTGTGGTATGTATGTGCCTGTGCATTATAATGTTTTACCGCATGATGTTTCAGAATAGAATGCAAATTGTATTGTGTGGATCTACTCAGCAGTTTGAGTAATGCCTACTATTTAATAATAGGGTGTGAAGTAAGCATGGTTTATTAGACACTGTACTCTTTGCATTGTATGGAGTTAAAGATTATTGGGATATGAAGCAAATCCTTTGAATGTATTGTGATAAATTGTCATAATGTGTAGTTTAGGATCTGTGTGTCACTAAACTGTCACACCCCTTTTTAAAATATCTGCTTCTATTACTCACTATCTCTCCTTTTAAATTAGGGGGTGGCTGATAAATTGTGCACCGCCGGTGGTGTTGGCGGAGTTTTGGCCAAAATCCGCCAACTGCTGCGTGGCAGAATTTTTTTCTCATGCGCGGCATTGGCGAGTGAGATTTAGTGTCGACTAGTGTGATTTTTGGTCGCTAGGAGGGCACACGGCGAGATTTCTCCAATGCGGGCGGTCACAGTCGGTTGCGACCGTTTGCGGTCAGAAAGCTGCAGCTCAAGTAGAAAATCTACTTGAACGGCAGCAAATTCAACTCAAGAAGCAGTGCCCTCTTGTGCGCCACATGGTGCCATTCGTGCTGATTTTTCAGCGCGTAACGAGCTCCCGGCACTAAAAATCAACACGAGCAGCACAACATGCGTAATTTCACCTGTTCACGGAACTCTGCAGAATCTTGCGGAGTTTTCATGTAACTCCACGGAATTCCATTGAGTGAAACTCTGCGAGTTCCTCCCACCCCTATTTTCAGCCCATCTGTTATTTTTTGTTTTTCGAGTCACATGGATTTAGCAGCTGTAAACAAACACAAGTCTGAATTATGTGTACAAATCTCATATGTCCCACATCTCCACTTGGTGCTTATATTGCAGCCGTCATTGAGTACAGAAAGGTGAGAAACAAAATAAAATAGGTTATTTTTGCATTTTTGCAATACAATAACATTGGAGTAAATAGCACTGACACATGAAGTGATTATGTTCCAGATAAAATATCATTTAAAAAAAAAAAAAAAAAAAAAAAACCTCCTGTGCTTGATAAGAGAATTTGTATCTGTGAGCCTCTTTTAGGAAATGATGGCTTGAACAGCTGGTATTGCCAAGTTGCATTAAGTTAAGTTTTTAATTGAAAAGAGAGATCTGTACCAATTTAGGCTATATGATCTAAGCACAAGCCTCTACTCCAACGTGAGAGTTGACCTGAAAAGCTTTTGGACTTGAATTACACCACTGTTCCATTACTGTGTGTTCTCTGCCTTCCACAGACCAATAAAGAGGCATCTGTGGACAGAATTGGGATAGCAGTTCTCCAATAAGAGAAATTAGGAGGGGCTAAATAGTGTACAACTATTGATATGGGGGTAAGAGAAGTAGTAAACTATGGCGGCACAGAACTGACTGGCAGAAGGAGTTGTGTGATTTTCAGAGAACAGTAACCATAGTATCAGTAGCATAATTTTTTACCATAATGGCAGAATAGAGGAAATCACAAGTTTGAAAAGAGTTAGGTAAACATAGGAAAGGTGTGTCAGAAGTACTTTGCAAAAGTCACAAGAAGGGGTAAGGCATTGGGTATTTAATGAGAGAGAGTTTCAAATCATGAGCACAGCATAAGAAGGCCTGGCTTACAGTCTGTTTCCTTCGCATTTGGATTGTATAGGTAATGTTGAGATTTATTTGTTAATGTATGAGATCCATCAACAATAGTATATTTTTCATGGAGGTAGGTAATGTGGAGAAAACGTAGTTTTTTAAACGAAATGCATGCAGCTTTGACGAAAATGCCATTTTCAGAGGTAAGCGCAACGCAGGGAAAGCAGCATAGAGCTGCTGGGTTCAGACCTCTTAGCCCCCAAACTGGATGAGCTCCTGAGTAGTTGATTCTTCCTTACAGCTTGCGGCTGAATATTCAGTGGTGCGTTTCCATCATGTAGATGTGAAGGAAGAACCTGAACCTCTAATCTTAAGACCTTGATGGTGTTAATATCCATAAAAGATGAAAGTAGTAAGAAGTTGATTTCGTCAGTTTGTTGCTATGCTATGAACCTAGGCAAGTGGTGCTTATAGAGCAAAGAGTTTCCTCCCCCCCCCAAAAAAAATACAGTAGTACAAATGCCAAGAACTAAAAATGGACGTAAGCAGGATTGCTTGGAAGGCATTGATTCTCCTAGAGAAGGGGAAATTATGTTTGTTTAGGGTAAGCCTGAGAGAAAATGAGCCACCCTGTCAACCGTTGACTAAAGGCAAGTGGTCTAAAAGGTCTGTTGTGTTCTAAAGCGCTTGTTTGTCCTATTCGGCAGATTCTGCAGTAGATAACACATTGGGGGTCCTACAAAGAGCTTGTAGTAAACTCTTACATTTAGGACTATCTTGTCAACAGGCTCTTTAGTATTTCCCATCACTCACATCTCTCTCAGGCAAAAAAGTGATGGAGTTGCTTGAATTCATTGTAATCACTGGGACTTCCCATGGGAAGTCTTCATTTGATTATTTTTAATCCTTCAACACCATTGCAAAGGAGAAACAGTTGTATTCAAATCAGTTTTGGTATCTTCCCCTAACTGTCCACTCCTAGGGCACTTCCCTTCTGAACGGGAACGTGGGTGCATATCTGCCTAATGGGGAACACACTGGCGAAATACATCCATAAACCATTGGGCAACGCAAACTATAGACCCAGTTACGGAAATACCGCTCTAATTTAGGCAGACCAAATCATCAAGTTTAGTCGATAAAAAGTGATGGGTAGAGGTACTTTACATAACCTCTGAAAAGCTTCTGGGTGGCACCCCATACCATCCATTTGTAGCTTGTTAGTGCCACTAAAAAGCAGGATTACCCATACACAAATTAGACGGAATGGTATGCTCCCAGAATAAATTCCTCAGATTAACATTCCCACTTGTATTTCAGAATGTCTCTGCTGCTGAAGTTTACAGCCGCAGGAAGACGTTTGGGGATTTTATAGAGTGTGTTTTTGAAACCACTGGTGTATGTGCTCTGTGTACATATAGAAATAAAGTAAAACATTCTGCTGCTGACTTTGATCTTGTTAGCACAAAAGAAAAGCATTCTCAAAATATCCCCCAACAAAACTAATTGTGTAATTTATTTATTTATTTTTAAAGTTCAAGCAAGCTCCTGGAGAATGACGGAGCACTTTGCAAGATTTCCGAGGTACAAAAATCTCCATAATTGGACTAGGAAGGAGGGTTAAAGTAAATGTGCAGAGATTAATTAGAAGCCGAGATTAGATATGTAAACATTTTGGAAGTCATAGGCATGGACTACAGTAATAATCCACAATACTACTCGGCAGTTTATCAGTGAGTGGGAGAAGAGGAAAGTACTAGGGTTGAAAATCCTGTGTATGTAGTCTGGAAACAGATGTTGCTGTAGAATAAAATCCTGTGTATGTAGTCTGGAAACAGTTGTTGCTGTAGAATAAAATCCTGTGTATGTAGTCTGGAAACAGATGTTGCTGTAGAATAAAATCCTGTGTATGTAGTCTGGAAACAGATGTTGCTGTAGAATAAAATCCTGTGTATGTAGTCTGGAAACAGATGTTGCTGTAGAATAAAATCCTGTGTATGTAGTCTGGAAACAGTTGTTGCTGTAGAATAAAATCCTGTGTATATAGTCTGGAAACAGTTGTTGCTGTAGAATAAATTCCTGTGTATGTAGTCTGGAAACAGTTGTTGCTGTCGAATACAATCCTGTGTATGCAGTCTGGAAACAGATGTTGCTGTAAAATAAAATCATGTGTATGTAGTCTGGAAACAGTTGTTGCTGTCGAATACAATCCTGTGTATGCAGTCTGGAAACAGATGTTGCTGTAGAATACAATCCTGTGTATGTAGTCTGGAAACAGTTGTTGCTGTCGAATAAAATCCTGTGTATGCAGTCTGGAAACAGATGTTGCTGTAGAATAAAACCCTGTGTATGCAGTCTGGAAACAGTTGTTGCTGTAGAATAAGACCCTGTGTATGTAGTCTGGAAACAGTTGTTGCTGTAGAATAAAATCTTGTGTATGTAGTCTGGAAACCGTTGTTGCTGTAGAATAAAACCCTGTGTATGTAGTCTGGAAACAGTTGTTGCTGTAGAATAAAACCCTGTGTATGTAGTCTGGAAACAGTTGCTGTAGAAAAGAGTGGAAATGAGAAATGTGATGAGAGGAGAATAGTTACATCAAGCTAGATATAGGTGACGAGAGAATGTTGGAAAAACAGGAGAGGGAGTCAGGTGTAACCCTAGTCAGGGAACTGAACAGAAATAATGGTTCATGGTACCAGAGACTTTATGCTGATACCATTTGTTGTTAGGGTGTTTTAGGAGCATGTGATTCTTCAGTTTGTTTTTTTAAAGTAGAAAAGTGAGTAATCTAGACTGATATCTTTAGGAATATTGTTCCATATTCTACTTGTGCAGGATTTAATTTGGCAGGACGATAGAGTTCCATAACGTTCTGCCTCCACCGGATAGTGGACCGTTTTTGGTCTGGAAAAGCTGAGCAACTGGGAGGGGGGCGTAGGGGGGGGGCTGGATAAGTGGGGGTGACGGTTTAAAGGAAGTTAGTGCTCGTCATTAATGTTTCTTGCCCTGAACTGCACCCTCAGGGCAGCAGTTGGCATGGCAGACACTCTAAGGTCAAATTTACAAACTCCAGGCCTAGACTATTTTGGGAAAGAGCAATTATCCCCCAAATACTCTGGGATGCTTATTTTCTATTCTAACTCCAGTCCTGAAAAATTTCAGGGAAAGTTATAAATTCCCCAAATATAAAAAACCATGAACACCGAAGTTAGTTTGCCATCTATTTTAAACGTTACTCTGGACTTATACCTGTACTCTGCAGAAACCCCGAATGTCCATAGTTTGATACTCAAAAATTATACAACATTACAGAAGTCTTCACAAACAGACTTATCTCCCAATAAAGTATGCTATTAAGAAAAAATGTTTACATTTGTTTTGCTCTTTGCCTTTCTGACATCCTTAGTAGTTGAGTCAATTAACAGATTTAAAAAAAAATCGAGGAGGGAGTTTAACGCGGTCTCCTAATCTGTTTTTTCTTCCTGTTTTTACACTTTGGCCAGCATCCCGAACTTTTTCCCAGAGTGATGTCACCAGCTTGCCGGCAGGTCTGGATGTTCTGCCAGCATTCCAGCGCGTTTATGATCATTGGCAGATGTGACTCCAAGAACACACTGTACCAAGAGCAGAAATTAATGCAAGCTTGACTGCTGTCCAACCCTCATACACAGGAGAGAGTGGTGCGCAGAGAAGAAATAGCCCGACAACAAAAACTATTTAATGCTGCGTATAAATTATACACTGCTGATGAAAAATACATTTCTCTTTTTGTTTTTTATACATTTTTATTTTTTTATTTTTTTGTATTTGACTCAAGAGCTCGAGCCCAGCGAATGGCTTGTACATTTTGGTTCCTGCTCTGGTTTAGATGTGAGCTTACCTTTCGGTTGGTACAGGCTCCTTCCTGACCCTTCCTGGCCTGATGAAATCCTACCTTGTGAAATAAATTCACTGATTCGGAATGGCTGGTTTTGTTTTTTGGGTTAGACCTGGTTTGTCTTATTTCACCCATCATGTGGGCACATCTGTCTGCATTAATGTTGCGTAATATATGCAAGCTGTCTACAGTAGCCTATGTTTTCAGTGCTCCGTCGGCTCACATGACACTCGCAAATTTACACAAGTTACTCAGCGGCATGCTGTGCAGCCATCAAAGTGACAGACCACCCTTCCTATAGGGGAATAAACCTCTGAGGCGGAAGAAAAGATGGAGTTTGACGGGTCAATTTCCCACAAATCCACCTGTGGCTTAAAAAATATTTGGGTAAAACAGTCTGGAGACACCAGCATCCGTCAGAGATGATTTAGGGCGTGGTCTACGTGCTGTAACCACTGGCATGCAAATCTCACTTTTGACTCCGCTTGGAGACCCTATGAAGCAGTACCATTTGGAAAATGCTGATATTATACACAGCACCCTCAAACTAGCAAGGGAATGTAGATCCAGTTCATGCCTATGCCACGTATTTCTATTGATCTGTTAAGGAAAAGAATTACCACCTCACAAAGTACTGGAGCCATTTTTCCTTTGTTTGCATGAAGCTGTATGTTAGGATAGGAGTTGTGCTTGTGAGTGTTACGGATTGAGAGGCAAATAACCGTATAGGATCACCACAACTCCAATTGTGCACCACATCTGCAGCCCCAGAATGCAGTTTATAATCATTGATTGGGATACATTGAAAATGATTGAGATGTAGCTGAGACTATACCACAAGAATTCAATCTTTGAGATTGGCTATTGTTTTTTATAGGGGCAGTTTTAGCCACTAAAGTCCAAGGCGCATCACATTACCATCAAATCGGTACACAATAGGCGTACCTTCCTTTATAGCTTAATCGGGTGTTATCAGACACCCAACATCGCTTTCAAGCCAAAAATACTGGGTACACAACACCTTTCAAATTATACTTATAATTCGCCTTTTATATCCAAAGAACGCTAGATAGGGATTGCTCCTTCATCCATGCAATTTAGCACCAAAGTCACTTGGTTGACAAAGTATTTGTTAATGGCACTGTTTAGGCACTAAACCAAGATACATCTTCAAACCAACCAGAACAACATGCCGCGCCCTCAAACCTACAATATCGCATCATAGCTGCCCAGAGTACTAACTGCAAGGTCTGGGCTACAGGCAACAGATCATCCATTAAACAAAAATGGCAAAGTCCTTGGGCACACCCATCCAGCCACCTAAGACACTACAACGACCTTGATCAAAGCTCATTTCACTATCACTTTACAACACACCATCACTAAACTAGACATTTACCAATTCTACACTAAACGTACTAAACTAAACACAACCAAACGCGTATGATGGAAATACCGTAAGGTCGGAAAGGAGCAACCGTGCTAAGCTAGCTCTACGACGCCATACTAATGTGAGAAGGCGCTATGTGAATATGCAAAACATAACCTTGTTGTTTTGCGTCCAGGCATGTGGAGACTGTTCACATGCCTGACTGATGAGGGCAGATCTCTTACAGCGACATACTCCCTTCTTTATTATCCCTTCCCGACGCCCCTTCACTGCCACCCCCCTCATTTTTATCCCACCACCACACCCTATCATGCATTATGGCCGACCGATTTACATGGCTTTTGTGTTTTTAATACAGCTAATGTTTATCATTTGCCCAACAGGCTCTGACAGATTTTTGTTTCCTGTAGCGCATCGCGGCTTTAAAGCCCCCTGGTTGCTAAGTAGCAGCCTCCCTGTACTGTAATGGGCTGATTTAGTATTCCGCTCGGCACCGGGTCTTATTTTTGTATGCAAGACAAAGTGTTTTGATGGAGGACGATTGCAGCAGTGTCTGGAGGCTGTTTGCAGTTTTATGGGCTGTACAGTACATGGTGTGCTCGCTGAACAGAACACAGGCTGTTGAATTTTGGATTGGATTTGTCATTTTTTTCCCTCCTCTGAGGAGGATGTCAGAGAGAACATTACTTTAAGGGTGGCAGAGAAAAAAGTATGCATTGTGTGATCTTTTGCTTTGCTATTTCTTTCTGGTTTTTTTTGCCCCTGTGCCGAAGCAGCAACAATTGTTCTATTTGGAAGCGATTTTATTTTGTTCAATTCCCTACCTCCCTTTCACCCTAAGCAGAAACAAACTAATTAGCGGCACAGCCTAATGGGGTTTGTCAGATCAAGCCCTGGATATGCCTTGAATCTGAGATTTCTTTGTTTCTCTTTGTCTCCTGGAGTGGTGTTCCAGTGTTGCGTCCACAAGCAAGAGGGATAAATGGGGGCAGAATGCTAGTGGCCGTCAGGAATGCGTGAGAGTCCTACCGCAAGCGGTCGTCTGAGCACTTTGTCGGTAAATAAGACTGAAGATTGATCTCTGTGATGGATATCGATGTGATGAGAGAGAATCGTGCCGGAGACAGCAGGGCAGTGGAGACGAGGACAAAGTGTGTACGCTAAACGCAAACCAAATTGCTCACACAGTGATGCCCTTGTTGATTTGCCCCATTTGTTGGATAGGGTGCTTGACCAACCTGAGCCACCCTTGCTTAAAAGTTTAATCATTGATTCCGCTTCCTGTTTACATGCCCACCTTTGGCCGTTGTCTATAAACTCATTGTTCAACCAACAACTTACTTACCTGTGTTGGTTCAGTTGTCTTTGGGCAACATAACCAGGTCTTCTGACTTACGTACTACTTACCCTGTCCCAGCTCTCGTCCACCATCCCATTTGTTCATTCATTCATTACTTGCCCATATATTGCCTGGCACTCCATTGCTGTGCTCAGCCCTCCACTTGCTCCTATCCACAGATTCTCAGGTTCATGGTCTTTTCATTGACACCTAAGAGACAGTTACACCCTAATGTATTACCAGTCTTCTCACCAGCCACCTTATTCCATCATCAAACCATAACCAGTGCCCTATCGCCTGCTTTATTCTTAACCTGTCCACTCACATCTCTAAATTTCCTCTTATTTAAAGGAATCCCCAAGTACCACACAAACCCCCTTTCGACACTACCTAGTTTTATTTTTGGATGAAGGTTTGTTGCTCTCCTTTATGAAGTCTCCAAGAGGTAGCTGGGATTTACTCTTGACATTCTTGATGTTGTTTTGAAGACTTAAGAACGTCCAATTCCATACATCACTGTGGTATGTTTTTTACTCTGTATGTTCATTGTCCTTTGCCCTGGTCTGTCTATGACAACTCATGTGTCTTTCACAAGGGAGCAAGCAGATAAATGGAGCCCAAATACATTAAAAAAAATTGCAAACAAGATTGAAAGCATAGTCGAAAAAAATGAATATTACTCAGTGAGTGCCTCCAGCCCCCATGTCAAAATCTCATCCTTCACTGAATACATTTGTGCCCATTCACAAAACTTTTTTTCTGAGTTATTTTGTGGTTCTTCTTATTGATTGTTGGTTTACTCTAGACTTTTGAAGAATATTACACCTTTAGTCACTGACAAAATGGTTAGGCAATTTGTTGCTTTTCATAAAGTCTTTATTTCGAGACAGGTAAAGATATCAGAAGTGATCATCTTTGGATTGGAAGAATATTCAAGAGAATGTGCTTTGAATGTTTGACTAACCAAGGCAAAAAAAAGGATCATAAGAAAGCCCAACTGTATTTATAAAGGAGGATGTTTCAGTGGAGACTTGTTGACTTCTTTCACTTATCTTAACATCAGCAAACACCTTCATTAGAAATATGTTAAATAACAGTTGACAAGAATGGAGTTCATCAGAGGACTCTGATAGCCTTGACACCCTTGGGTGAACGTGAGCTTTACAAATACACTTTATCATATAAAGCTTTTAATAACAGCAGAATCCATATCCGTTCTTGTACTGGCTCAATTAGTGTGGCTTGTTGAGAAGCTTTCTGAAGGGATGTGCATTATTAGTACTCGTATTAATGTCTCACTCCTATATTAAGAGGAGGAATACTTTAAAAAAATTTTTTTATGAAAGGATACTTTCTCCACTACAGTTTGGATAATTTCGACAGGCAACTTGTTCTTTTTTCTGCCACCTGGTTTCTTCCTTTGTTGGTGGCCACTTTACCCTATGAATGGCCATTAGTTCATTCCTAGCCCTTGGATCTAGTGTTTGTCCCTAGGATCTTCCATGCCCCCTTACATCCATCACAGAATGCTCGAATATGGGGAACAGTCGGAACACCGCAAGTGTTCCGACTCCGCAAGCCCTACTACGCATGCCTTAACCACGCATATGCCTTAACCACGTATGTGCGTGGTTAAGGCAATGCGCGGTAGGGCTTGAATACGGACGGTAGCAGGAAGAGATCGCTGTGAGGAAAGTGGGGCTCGGGGGTAGTTTTGGGGGCTGGGGGGTCGGGGATTGTTTTGTGGGCAGGGGGGTCAGGGGTTGTTTTGTGGGCGGGGGGTCAGGGTTGTTGTATGGGCTGGGGGTGGGTCGGGTTTGTTTTAAGTGGGGCTGGGGGTCAGGGGTTGTTTTGTGGGCGGGGGGTCGGGGTTGTTGTATGGGCGGGGGTGGGTCGGGTTGTTTTAAGTGGGGCTGGGGGGGTCGGGTGTTGTTTTGTGGGCAGGGGGGGTCGGGGGTACTTTTGTCGGCTGGGGCAGTCGGGTAGTTTTGTGGGCTGGGGGTTGGTCGGGTAGTTTTGTGGCCTGGGGGGGTCGGGGTTGTATTCTGGGCTGGGGGGTGGGTCGGTGTAGTTTTCTGGGCTGGGGGTGGGTCGGTGTAGTTTTCTGGGCTGGGGGTGGGTCAAGGGTGGTTTTCTGGGCTGGGGGACATTGGGACTATTCTTCAGGGCTGGGGGTTGGAGGTAGTTTTTAGGGCTGGGGGTTGGAGGTAGTTTTCAGGGCTGGGGGTGGGGCTAGTTTTCAGGGCTCGAGTTTTCAGGGCTGGGGGGAGGGGCAAGTTTTAGGGCTGGGGGGTCAGGGGTAGTTTTCAGGTCTGGAGGGTTGGAGTAGTTTTTAGGGCTGGGGGAGTGTTGGGGTAGTTTTTTAAATTAGGGGTTAGGGAATTAGGCCGCAGGGGGATGGGAATAGGTAGTCGGGGTAGTTTTTAAGGCTTAGTGGAGGGCGGGGCAGTTTTATGGGCTGGATCAGGGCTGGCCAGGGTCAGGTTAAAGGACAGGGTTAAGGGACAGGGTCTTAGGAATATGGGCAGGGGGAGGACACAGCGTGGGGGTTGCACCTCAGGGCGGGAGGGGGGGGTTTGTACCCTAGGGCAGTGGGGAGGGGGTGGTGACCTTAGCCACGCATACCCCTTTACCAAGCATGCCTTTACCACGAAAATTCGTGGTAAAGGCATGCGTGGTTAAGACGCAGTCGTTATTCAGACCGCGTGGTTTAGGCATGCCCGCTTGTGGAACTCGTTGTTCTGTCATACAACACTGGATTATCTGGAGAAATGTGGGCTTATGATTTTGATAGGACGGCGGCCTTTAAGGTTGGAGAGATAGCCTCTAAGGGGGATAGATAGCCTTTTGGGTCTGTAGGGGGGCATTTCTATCAGTGATCAATGACATGGGCCTATACACAGCAGTGTGAGTATGGGTCGTCATGCAAATATCTGCCTTTGACTGTATGGATTCACAGGTATCCCCTTTTGATATGTGGGTTGTTTGATTATTGAATCAGTAGGGGCTTTTGGTTTGAAGTTGCCTTCATGAATCCGGTGTGTCTTCATGGAGGGTTGTGATCCTCTTGAGATGGCAGATTTCCTCTTGAAATGGGTAGGTTGTCTCCCGGAACAGATAATTTCTTGTGTGAGTGTATATCCTTCCAGGGGAGCAGATGCCTTCTCAGCTGAGTAGATTGTCTCTCGGATGAGTGCATAGTGTATTGGATGTGTAGATGTCCTATCGGGTGACTAGGTCACATTTTGGGTGAGTTGATAACTACTTGACTGGATGTATGGCTTCTTGGATGCATCTGTAGCCTCTCAAAGGGTACACAGCCTCTTGGTTGATATCAGGCCTCCACGATGCGTGAGTGATCTCTCAATGGGTATGGGACATCGGAGATAAAAAGGTAAGTGTCTTTTGGATCAGTAGATGCCATCTCTAATGGATGGTGGTGAATCTGAAAGTGATAACTTGAATCTGTAGATAGCTTCTTTGATCTTCAAGTGACAGGTTAGATCTATCATGGGCTGAGTTGTGGCTCCGGTATGTGGAGGTTATGTGTTCTAGCTGACCGACCCCTGCATCAGAAGTTATTTTACTGTATGGGGATTGGGGGGTTTCATTCTATAGGGGCACAAGAGTGACCACCTCAGCCAGGAGTTCACCATTTCACTAGGTGGTAACAATATGGACAAGACAGAGGCCTCTAATCATTCTCTTTAGTGATTGTATTAAAGACTTTCCCCAAAAAGGGTTTTTCAGCATGCATTACATTAATATTTAATAAAAAAGAGCAAAAAAAAAAAAACTATTATTTTCTTTTAAACTTTATCCATTGCTCTGTGTATTGTAACCAGAACAGTGCATGGCTGTGTTTAGTTAAACTTGGGCGTTGGCAACTGGGGATGCTGTGCCACACTTCAGAAAGATTTAAGTGAGCCCATTTTGTTATGGAAAGGTAGATGTCATTGAGGATCTTTAAGATTCAGTCTATAAACTACAAATCACAACACTAAGCGCAAGGTAGAGTAACACGTGAGGCATGAATCGCCAGTATGGCCTAACTGAAGCGTACTGGAAAGCTGCTGATTACTAGTTTAAATCGCACTTGATAGTGTTCAGAGATTTATGCTTGAAGTGGCAAACACATCCGAGATCAAAAGTTGCTACATTCAACAGTATTGCAAACACCTACAAGCAAAAGAAAGCATTGCATAGGGTGTACAGTTATAATACAGGCATACTGATATAATGGCATGGGCCAGCGATTCCTGTTCCTAGGATGATGCTAGAAGACACCAACTTTAATGGCACTGAAGTTGCACACCTGAATAAGGGCTAAGGATTTATATCATTCATTGGTTGAAACCCACACTCACCGCACACTCACTGCCAGACTCCACGAAGCCAGCATACAGGGAACCGCCCTCGACTGGCTCCGCTCCTTCCTCATCGGCAGAACCCAAAGAATCAGACTTCCACCCTTCCTCTCCAAACCCACAGAGATCAACTGCGGAGTACCCCAAGGATCATCGCTCAGCCCCAAGCTCTTCAACATCTACATGGCCTCCCTTGCCCCCGCAATCGTCAGACATCACGGACTCAGCATAGTATCCTACGCCCACGACACCCAGCACATCCTCTCCCTCACCAAGGACCCCATCACCACCAGACTGAACTTCCAGGAAGGAATGAAGGGCGTTGCATCCTGGAGGAGCAGCAGCTACTTGAAGCTAAACTCTGAGAAGACAGAGGTCCTCGGACCCTCCCCCACTGCATGGGACAACACCTGGTGGCCCACCGCCCTCGGCAGCCCCCCTCCCCGACAGGCCACGCCCGTTACCTCAGCATCATACTCGACTCCTCCCTCTCCATGACCCGACAGGTCAACGCCGTCGCCTCCACCTGCTTCAACACCCTCTGCATACTCCGGAAAACCTTCAAATGGATCCCCCCCGAATCAAGGAAGACCGTCACCCACGTACTCCTAACCAGCAGACTGGACTACGGAAATGCCTTCTACGCCGGGATCAACAAGTCTCTGCTCCACAAACTCCAGACCATACAAAACACCGCAGCCAGACTCGTCCTCCGCATCCCTCCAAACGAATACATCACCCAACACCTGCAAAACCTCCACTGGCTCCCCGCCGAGAAGAGAGTAACTTTCAAGATACTCTCCCATGCCTACAAATGCCTCCACAACACAGGACCCCAATATCTCAACAATAGAATCTCCTTCCACGTACCCAAGAGAAACCTCCGATCTGCTGACCTTGCCGAAACCCCGCACATCTGCAGAGCTAGAACGGGTGGAAGAACCTTCTCCTACATCGCGGCCAAGACCTGGAACGAACTCCTGATAGACAACAGACCCGCCCCCACCCTGCACATCTTCAGGAAGACCCTCAAGACCTGGCTCTTAGATAGACCGGAGCTGCTCCCCCCCGCGCCTTGAGGCCCTCACGGGTGAGTAGCGCGCTTAAAATCCCCTGATTGATTGATTGATTGACACTCCAGTTAGTTAATCCTGAGATAGCTCTTAGAGACTTTGCTTTCAGAGTCTCTGTCCAGGTTCAGTCTTTGCTAATTTTGCGACATTTAAGTAGATTCTTTAGCGAAAGAGGTCATCAGGGCATTGAAACCTGTCTTAGGTCCACCTTGAAGTAAGAACTAGATTTGTGTCATTCGTGTATTGATGATAATGCATATTATGGTTTACGATGAAACCACAGGCAACCTAACATTTAAGTAGACTAAATGTGGTGATAGGACTAACTCATGCAAATGTGCAAACACTCTTGTCTTGTAGGTGACATCTGGGAATCGGGACTACCAGGAGATGCATTACCAATAGGGCACACTGTCCTTGTTTGTGGCATGGCACACCTTCAAACTGGTGCAGTGGACAGTAAGCCCAACTACTAAATATGCGCTACCCCCCATGGCAACCACGAACTTGTGCCTGCCCCAGGGGCAGCATAGTATTGGAAGATAGAGCAGATGATTAGATCAGCTGCTCCATCGATCACTGCAGGTGGCACCTGCCTGCACTTCAAAGGGGAACAGAGATCCCCCTCCAAGCAGGTGTGCAGTCAGAGATTGCACCCACATGCAGTGGGATGGCTGGGGAGTCTATGGACCCTTTCTCCCCCTCTCCAGAGAGTTGCCTTTGTGTGGACGCTCACTGTGTGCAACCTTTTTGCACACCTAGTTAGTGTTCCTCCTAACGGCCTCTATTATTTTGCACCTGCAGCCATCACACAGCACAGAGGCAAAGGGCTTTTCTCATTTTTCATGGGGTATGTCCCCATGCAAATAAGGAAACGCCCTCTTTGGATAGCACTGGGGTGGGGGGGGCTGGTCTGGTCCTTTCAGGATTGTGGCAGTCTCATAAATGTAGACCCAGTGTCATGGATTCAATGGTGTCCTTTATGATTTGGTATTAGTCTCTCAGACTAATTAATTGCATCTGAGGCCTGTAGAGTGCCTTGCATGCAAAATGATTTGATATGAATTGGGTATGAATTTGTAGAGCTGATTTGCTTTCTCTGTAATGTGGTCTTGTTTTTGAAAACCAGGTTAGGCTTCCTGAAAGTCTATGTTCTTTGGTAACGTGAGAGTCACTGGGACTAGGCCACATATTGTACCACTGTGCAGCAGCCATCGGAACAAGGAGACGCCATCTTGGATTAGTCAACGGCTCTCCTCATTCAGCTGGTGATCTCTCAGGCAGGGGTAGTGGCATTTGGAACTGTATGGCCGAAATTACCTCTGGAACCAAGTAGTGGCTTCTGGGCCTCAGTGCTGACCTCTGGGCCATGTTGATGGCTCTGGAGCGAATCAATCTCTGAATCTGGACTCCAGCATCTTGGAACAGATGGTATCTGCGTCATTAAAGTGGTTGGTGGCCTCCAGAGCCACCAACCACTTTTTACTGTGCCATTGCTTCCGGTGCATTCTGACCGCATCTGAAACCAGAACTATCCCCTGGTACAGTGTGGCGTATTCTTGTTTTCCGTGTGGTGCTATTGATAATGAGGCAGTGCATTATTGTAGGTATTCATGTCAATGCATCGTTGAGTCGCGAGTAAAGCACGGAATGGAATTGAAATCCCTGCTCCCCTCAGAAAATGAGAATCGCAACAAGTCCCCTTGGTCTGTATGCTGTCTCGCGATATGTGATCCAGCGCACCTTATGATGAGTCAAATGTAGCAACGTGAAGCATATCCTTGTGAGCTGATAACCATCCCTGCTGACACCAGTAGTTTAAAGACAAATTGGATTCCTGCAGTCCCCTTCAACCCTTTCCCTGTCCCCCTTCAACCCTTTCCCTGTCCCCCTTCAACCCTTTCCCTGTCCCCTTCAACCCTTTCCCTGTCCCCTTCAACCCTTTCCCTGTCCCCTTCAACCCTTTCCCTGTCCCCTTCAACCCCTTCCCTGTCCCCTTCAACCCCTTCCCTGTCCCCTTCAACCCCTTCCCTGTCCCCTTCAACCCTTACCCTGTCCCCTTCAACCCTTACCCTGTCCCCTTCAACCCTTTCCCTGTCCCCCTCAACCCTTTCCGTGTCCCCCTCAACCCTTTCCCTGTCCAATTCAACCCTTTCCCTGTCCAATTCAACCCTTTCCCTGTCCAATTCAACCCTTTCCCTGTCCAATTCAACCCTTTCCCTGTCCAATTCAACCCTTTCCCTGTCCCCCTTCAACCCTTTCCCTGTCCCCCTTCAACCCTTTCCCTGTCCCCTTCAACCCTTTCCCTGTCCCCTTCAACCCTTACCCTGTCCCCTTCAACCCTTACCCTGTCCCCTTCAACCCTTTCCCTGTCCCCTTCAACCCTTTCCCTGTCCCCTTCAACCCTTTCCCTGTCCCCTTCAACCCTTTCCCTGTCCCCTTCAACCCTTACCCTGTCCCCTTCAACCCTTACCCTGTCCCCTTCAAGTGTCTATTTTCAATAATTGTGTTATTGGTGATGCCCAGTGTAGCTGCAAGTAACTGGTCCCCACTAAATACTACACATTGTTCTCCCATGGGGCGCACGAGGGGGAAGATCTTCAAACCACTTTAAGCAGAAAAGGGAAAGAGAAAAAGAGAACGGGCAGAGTACAAGCTAAATTTAAAATTGTAATTGGCCGACTTCCACCGGCTTGCGGGTGTTTTAATGACTCATAATAACTTCATTTAAAACCAGCTGAGCAGAAAATAGATTGGAGAAGAGCCTCGGGCTGTTATGGATTTGTTTTTTTGACGAGCTCTGTTTTCAGCAGCCGGCGAGGCACTCACAGGGCCGGAGCAGATCCCCGCTCTCCCGGGTCGGCGGTCTGTCCAACAGCGTCTAGAGCACAAGCAAGGGTCCCCCATGGCTTCTCCCTGGCCCGCCCTGGACTCCCCAAATGTTAGCCCTGTCCTGAAGTAGATGCCTCAGGGCGACATTTAGCACAAACTGTGCTCTGCGCTCCCCTGATCTGCTGCAAAGAATATACATAAAATTGTTTGTGAAGCTGCTGAATTAATTAGGTAGCGAAGAGACTACAGTGCGTGAATTATACGTCTGGGGCTCCTCCGCCCCCCCCCCCCTGCCTTTAAATCTATATTTGTAGGGATTGCTCCCCTGGCGCGGACCCCGTTAACACTCCCAGTGCGTATGATTGCTCAGGCGAAGTTTGCTTATTATTTATCAAGTCTGGTGGATTTTTTTCCCCAGTCTGTGTTCAAAATATTTACAACCTGCTAACTGCGCGGCATCCAAGCCAATTTAGGCAAGTATGACGCGCGGGCTGTCGGAGGGGCATTTCGCGCTTGTTTAAGAGCGCCCAGTACATTATGGCGGTGGCGAAGTGGCGTTTTCTAGGCTAAAAAAGTTGTATAAGGATTAGGCAGAAATTCACAGTGTGGCAGAACCAACTAGATTTAAAAGAACGTTCTGTCTATGTCAGGCTTTCCCCCAGGGGTCAAAAGAGCGATTGCTATTTTATTTATTTTACAAATCTGGCAGGTATTATTTATGAAGTAAAAATATTTTTTATTTTCAGAAAATTCTATATGCGTTTTAAAATGTAAACAAGTCCTTTACTTGCACCACCCATGCCCCGTCCTTTGCATCTTTAGTTGTCCTCTACGTGCTTTCTGTGCAAAATACGTCCCCACTCTCACTAGCACCCTGAGGGCACTGATGTACACCAATTCTCCCACTCCTACGGGTTCTATACTTTATACAGTGGCGGGAGAATTATCTCAGGTGGAACTGTATTGCGGCTCTTCTGCCCACATGCTCTTACAAGAGCTGGACTATTCCAACAAGAGGCGCATATCACTGTTGCATGGGAAATATCTTAAACATAACGTGCTATGTGGTCCTTGAATATATGCAAAATATATTAGATAAGAGAGGGTGGGTGGTGCATTACGGGAAGGGGAGAGACAGAAGAAGACATCATAAAAATGTACACGTGAAGTGCTCTGGTGTTAGATATTAAAAATGTAGCTTGAGGAGAGATACTGGAGGCCATCTGCAATGCCACCTTCCACCCCAATTCAAAGTTGATATGTTAAGATCCAAGTGAAAAAGGTATAAAATTCTGCAAGTACATACAGGCAAGACCAACTTCCACTTGTTCTCCACAGTCAAAGCTCAGAGAGGCGGGCCTACCTTGGTTCTGAGTTTAAAACTCCTTACGGGATGGCTTAGTTCCCGACAACTTCTAGTTCAATATGAAATTTGTTCCGAGGGGATCTCACAGCCACCATCTTGCAATTTGGGGTCCATGAACGTCTATTTGGAAGATGCAAACAACATGGATGCTAGTATCTAAGATGTACCTAGGCATGCTTTGGCAAGTGAGCTTATATATTTCAGTCCCAAGTGACATGGTCAACTTTCTGTTTATTTTGTAGTGGCAGGGCATGGCATGTTATGGCACTATGCGAAGACCTCAGTCCGTCTACATGTCATGCTTTACATCCGCCAGTTTGCCTTACTGTGGACAATTCTGCACCCGTGCTGGAGTGGAGATAAGCTTCGTCTCTTTCTCTGAACATGTCCACTTGGCATTGAATCTCTCTTTCTCTTTATATAGAATAAGCTGTCCTGGGGCTTATTTGGATATATTCTACTGGCTACATAACTCATTAGAGTGAGGTCAGATCCTGGAATGCAGGCTTATTCATGGGGATATCGTTGTCAGAAATTACAGACTCCCCACAGCTGTGAAATGGTACCTACTTGAGACCCAGCAGGTTAGTTTAAAGCCTAATAGTCAACCTTGAAGTGAGTGAGTTTACCCTCATCGAAAATGTAACCAGCAAGACCGTTTATAGTCATTAAATCCCTTGGGCACCCCTTTTTGGAGTATTTCCTCCTGTTTTCAGCTGACAGGCAGTTGAGGTTTTGGCCTCCATGTTGATGAATAGTTTGCACCAGAAAAAGTGCAGGAAGAAGTTAAAGGATCAAGAATTGTGCTTTGCTGGAATACCAGTACCTACAGTTTTTTTTTTTAATTTATCCTCACACTACTCCTTTGAGCTTTGAGTTCAAGTAGCAGTTATCAGTAACCACAAACACTTCAAACTCATTTCCCTCAAAACCCGAGTTTGATCACTGAGTGCACGCAATACAAAAAACACGATCAGCGAGCTCTAATAACCACTGTTTTCTTACAGGATTGTGTTGTTACTGCATGGATGTTGAGAGACGAGCCAAAATTGTATTGATGTCAACAATTGTAGATCAGCGACTTCCCCTAGTAAAGCGTTGGAGAACAATTTGGACCTGTAATTTTACTAAAGGTTGAGAAATAGGACAACGGGGTGTCGACATCCTTGTTCTCCAGCACATACTTCACTAGTTCTAGCAGGCTTTCCTTCTTCCCCTTTCCACCCTACCGCCCCCCCCCCCCCCTGTCGCTAAGTGAGGGCGTAAGTAATTGCTGCCTTCTTTCAGGAGTTTGCAAATTGTAAAAGTGCTTTGATCTCTTGTATAAACTACAGGCTCCAGCTGGGCGCCTGGCAGTTAAAGACTGAGTTAGGAAGCAGTGTGCATGGCAGGTAGCTGTGTACGGCAGTGATCCATTGCACAGGGAAAGAGGAAGGGTGACAGCCACGGTGAATGAGTATTACCGGATTGACGGCTGCGCTACCCCCTAGCCACAGTGGAGTAATCCAGATTAATATGCGCCTCCTGAAATGGAGCCGGGTTACTGGAATTCCTTGAAATGAGTAAGGACCTGTGCAACTACTTTTATTACACATGGTTGATACTCTGCACAAACTTGACTTACCCAGACCTATGCCAGAGCAGTACGAGTTGGATAACTCAATGATCCCCCAAAAAATTGAGAATGTTGGTTTCCATACGGTTTATTTTTTTAACCTTTTTTAAAAATAAAATCAGTGGGTGTTGCATTTTCACTGCTCTTTCTGTGTAACAAATATTCCATCGAAGATCTAGACGCGTTGGTGCTGCTGTGCTGTTTCTCTTGGCATGTGCTTAATGAGCCGAATGTATGAATGCAACCTTTTTTGTTGGGTGCCTCAATAAACGTGCTTTCTTTTTAATGACTGTTTTTTATGTTGCTTGTGTCTCGTGAATTGTACAAGGAAGAAGGTTGAAGAGAGCCAAGGAACTACTATTATCTTATCGTGAAGAAGTTAGCTAGTACTGCTGTGTTAAGGTTAGACATTGTGTATATGTAGCAAAGACCTGCTTATGTCTTAGCAAAATCCGAACATAGTTTGATTTACTACATTATGATAGCTTCTTTTACTTAATGTATAGACCAGGGCTGTTTAACATTGGTCATTGTTGGGCACACTTGAAAATTTCTAGGATATCAACAGACTGAATGATTTAAATTGAGTTTCACTGTTTGTAAATTTACCTTCTGAAATCTGGTTTCTACTGCCCTTGATCCCCAACGTTGAAAATCACCATTCTAGAAATAGCCTGTGAAGGGTCTGAGACTTCTGAGAAAATGATTTTACCAGCCTTTAGCACCTTTCTACTGATGCTGGGATGAATTAGCTGGCTATCAAAAGCTCCCCTTTGCAACAACTCTTCAGAGTTCACTCCCCCTCAAAAAGTGATATTGATTTACGTTTTGTATTTAAATGACTTTGTTACATGTAATAATGCAGCAGAAAAATTTGGGTAGAAGCACTGGGCACTGAAACCTTAAAATAGGAAAAGGGTGGAACATTTTAACAACCCGCTAGAAATTAAAAAAGAAGAATTTGGAATATGTTGTGGGTGGTGTGGTATGGAAGTTGCCGTCTTTGTCAAACAAAGGAGGGCAGAGAGAAAAGAACATCCCACCTGAAAAGTTAGAAATAATATAGTGGTGTCTTTGACATAAATATTTCGCATTCGAACAGAGCTTGTTCCCAAATATTGTCACGCACATGCCAATTCACACTACTTCAGAGCTATGACCTGTGTCACTTCTAAGCGTTTCAGACCCAAAGAATATGAACCTGTCCAGCCTTCGCATTTAGAATATGGAAGAAAGTTCTTGTGGGCTGAAACAGATTAATTTTCAACCTGGGAACTCTTATTATTTGTCTAAGTAACTTGGTACTCGCTCCCATGATGCTTACTCAAGTCATTGACCATCTCGAGTCCAATGGCAGCGTCGGGAAAGGGATAACATATTTAGACTAAATAGAGGATAAGGATTTCTGGAAAACCTATTTTCTCAACTGGGACTCAAACCTAGAGGTTCGAGTAAGGCAGAAGATAATTGTATTCCTTTCAAAGTGTCATGGCACTCTGAAACAGCCAATGTGGTATAATGTTCAGTAATTCCAAAATGCAAATCACGTGGAGATTTGCAACATGTAAACATATGACTGCTGACTGTAGGAAACAAAGTTTAAACTAGAGAAAGCCCAAATGCAGTTAATTGGACCCAAATAAACACACACTCGGTTAAATAAACGAGGGTTGAGTCATCATTTTTGTATTTGTGCTAGTTGCACTAGAGGTATGTTCCAGAGAACAACACCTCTCCATGTTTGAGGGATTGAGACTTCACAGAAGCCAGATTAAGGCTGCTGTGAGCCTTAATGTTGGGCTCAAGACACCGGGACTGAGAGACTTTATCCTGTATAACATTATGAAAAATAGACAGGACTTTATGGTTAATTTGTTGGATCAGAGTTTTGGCCAAAATTCAGTTTCATACTGATTCCGTAAGAATTCACACAAGAATCACTTGGAGGCATGTGAAAACGTGAGCAGTACTTAATTTGAAAAATGATGTGTCGAGACCCAAAGTTTTGGGCAGAAGCCGGCTTTCGCACTACAAATGTGAAAGGTCAGAATGCCAAATCTGCATATTCTTGATTTCACCTCATACCTCTTTCATCCATCACCAGACACCATCTACCTCTTTATCTCACTCTTGCAGGTTCTTTTTCATTCCTGATTTCTTCCTTTGTCACGGTTTTCCCATCTTTCTCTTCCTCCTTCTTTCCTCTTTTTGTGTGTTTTATTTCCTCTTTTCCTCTGGGTGAAAGTCAAATGAAGAAAAGTAAGTACTGGTCTCCAAACATGAGGCCCCACCTGCAACCACCAGCTCAAATTAAGCTCTGGACTTGATAGAGGAGAAAATGAACTTGTTTTTTGTTTTCATTTGGTGTGCACATACAATAACGTCTTGCTTATTATGTCTAATAGTTTCAGAGTTAATACCAAGGATTCAAGTGAAGAATATAACCAAAGCCATCCCATGACTTCGCAAGAAAAAGGGTCGGTGTCTAGCTGCCTTTGATACAGACATAGTGCTATTTTAAGAAAAGGAGACTGAGGAATGACTTTTCCCCATGTTCTGGGTATTATTTGTATCTCAGTGTTTTCATTGAGCCACTAGGAGAGAAGTCCTTGTTCTGGCAGTCAAGTCTCCTCTTCAAATGGGAAAATACTTGATCCTTCTCTGTAGGCGTGGTTAGACGGAAAAAAGTCAATGTATGACTAGTGTTGGTAGACCTTAATTAGTGACATGTTAGTAGTAGGAAAAGACTAGCTAGGTCAACTTCACATCGATCAAGTGAAGTTTGTGGCCCACGTTCCATTGAGTTTTCAAATTAGCAGACGTTCATCAGAAGAAAATAAAATTTGCATAATCTACCCTCATGGACGTTCCCAAGCCAAGCACCATTCCTTTCTTGTATGTTAGGATCATATTTAAGCATAAATGTAGCCTGTGGCTCAACTTCTCTTAGGTTGTCTTATGAGCAGGCATTGATCAGGGGAAGAAGAAATTTCCAGCATCTAAACAGTGATTCCCTTTAGACTAAAATCAGATCCAATAACATGCAAGAGACGCATTGCATGTGCCAACCCCTAACCACATGCAACGTCTCTCTTGCATGTTATTGGATCAGATTTAAGTCTAAATGGAATCAGTGTGAACTGCCAATGGCGGTCTCAAATCATGGTCATTTGTTATTTCCGTCTTCAACTAACAACGTAAAAAGGACCATTATCAAGATTTAGATGGCACAATCATTCCGCCTGTTCTAAGCCACACAGGATTGGAGAGCTCAGTAACCATCTATAATACGGTTTCTTACACAGAATGGTCTATCTCATTGGAGTCAAAATGTAGCCTATTCTCTGATTGTATTGTCTGTAAGATAATAACTCGACTCCGGTCATATTCGAGGAGAGCCATTTTCTAATGGCCTGAAAATTTGAGTTCCCTTCCTGTGACTGCAGAAATCGCAGCTATGTCTGGCATTACCTAATTAAGTGTAGTCCGGATGAATGGGGTGGAATATCCTCTGGTTTCCATTGGAGAACCTAGTTTGCCAGTTCTTGAAATATGAGCTCTTACTGACGAATGATGTTGTATCACCTGTATTCACTGCACTTTCATCCAAGTTGAGAGATTCTAAAAGGTGATGGTTTGCGGTCATATATCATTCTAGTAAGGAACTCTTAACTTGCTGGACTATGCAAGCTTCAGAAAACTTTCACTAGGGTAAATTCTGACCCTTCTCCTTTACTTGTTATGTGAGCCTTGCCCCACATCAGTCTCCATGTCTGTCATCTTGCACCCCAATCTGTTGTACAGCTACTAGCAGTTTATAGCTTACAGGCTGGAGAATTACTTTAGGAATTGTAACTGTATTGGGTGTTCTTTTACCTACTGGTTGTGATTCGTAGGCCAGCATCAACTGAGAATGTGTTTTTTCTTAATAGTTAGATATGTTCTTACAAGAGCCGATCAAACTTTCAAGGTTCTACTGTCTGCTATGGTATGATAATCATTATAATAGAACAAGCTCATGTATGTTTTTTCACAAATGACCAAAAAGGCATTGCTCATCTGGAGGTCACTGGCGTAGCAAGGGGGGGGCGGAGGGGGCGGTACGCCCCGGGCGGCACGAGAATTCGGGGCGGCAGGTAAATTTATCGCCAGCACCCCCCCCCGGCTTTTAGGCGCTCGGCGGCAAAAGGCAGGGACCGCCACGGGCGGCAGAGTGCCTAGCTACGCCACTGCTGGAGGTTAAGGACTTTGGAGCCTGCCAGTGGCTCCATTTTGACCCAGGATGTTGGTCACCTTTCGGTTGTGCAATGTTGGTCTTGGGATTAGTCACTCGGTTATTGGCTTTGATTACCAGTGTTATGGCACAACAAGTGCCTTTCATGCAAACTAGCAATCCCGACTCCAGTCTCTTCCGAGATAATAATTAACTGTACTGTTTTGGCGCCTCTGTGGCCTCACATGTCTTTGTCAATCAAACTATTTTCATTAAATAGGGATACCTGGCAGCCATTTTTACAAAAAAGATATTGGTCCTAATGCTCTGTACTCCGTTGATGATTGAATGTTTATTTGCTTCTGCTTTCTCTATTCCTGATCTGATTTTTAACTCTTTAAACCTACTCCAAGGACGCATTGACTAAAGTTTGTAGCTAAACAAGATCACAGCTTACTTCTGGGGCTGTTACCTTGTGCATGCCAGGGCTTTTTTAAAAAAGATTGTGTGAGTGGCCAGTGTATTTTCTCACGGTCTCTCTTCACCACATCAGTTTTGGTTTGTTTGAATTTATTTACATTGTTCATTGTCCATAATTACTTTGTCAACAAAACACAAAGTTTTCTTATATTAGCATTGTTCTTTGTGTCTCAGATGACGAGGCAACAACCAGTTTCTTTTTAATAATCCCTTAAATACCTCAATGCATTTCGAATATAAATTAGTCTTTATCAGGAGCCTGATGTTTCCTATATGTGAAACTTATAGAGACCATATTCAATGTAATGTTAGAAGATTTAATCTTGATCTATCTATTTTTCTAATCCTTACTATGGAGATTTGACCAGAGAGACACAGTAACACTTCCTTTGAAGTGAACAAATCAAATATAAACAATAGGAAATAGAATAGGTCACTAGAGAAGATGTATATTGCAAAGGGGGGCGATAAGGCTGCCCAAGATAGATCCCTCCCTACAAGTAAATATTAGATAAACAAAAAGGCAATCTGGGTGCAAGAGTGTCCTGTAGGAAATACATAGATGAAGGAACTCTCCTACATAACTGGCCGTCAAATGAATTCCCATGCAAAATTAAGATGAACAATCACCCACCAACCTAGGTGGCATGCTTCATCATCTGGTTGTCTCATCCGCCCAACAGTCGTTTAGGGGTACTTGGTTGTTAGTGGGTAAATAACACTTGGTCTTGAGATGAGGGATCCTGGAGTTACAATTAAAAATCCCTTTTGATAGACTTGACTTCTAATGTATTAGTTATTCTTACTTTCTAAACTGATATTACACACAAAATGACAAATGGGCATATCTGTTGCTCCCATGGAGCCCATCAATTCCCCTAAACAATTGTTGGATGGATGAGACAACCTGATGTTGAAGCATGCCACCTAAGTTGGTGGGTGGGGGTTTGTCTTACTTGTCTAAGAGAGTTCATTTGACACACATCTTATGCAGGAAAGTCCATTCGTCTGGCATTCCCTACTGGACACTGTTGTGCCAAGGCAGCCTTTTTGTCTATCTTAGAGTTACCATTAGAGAACATGAACACTTGCATTTAAAAATGAATTAGAACACCAGCTCATTCACCCCAATTCACACATCAAAAACCAACCATCATGCACGTTTAATAAACTTCTACGTTTGCCTTAACAGGGTTTCAGTACAGGTAGCACCCTTAACGATGGTCGGGTAGACAGCATTTCAGCCCTCAAGCAAGCATCTGATATTGCTTTATTGATTCATGGAGCCAGGGTCAGGTTCCCATGTATGGGAAGTTTTGGGCAGTCAATATGGGGAAGCTACAAGCGAAAAGCCTCTCAAAATTGATTGCAGGTGATGTAGACATGCAGTCTTGTCCTCAAAGTCAACACTGAGTGTCCACTGGCTGAGAGACTAAGAGAGAGCTAGGTGTGAGCCGGAGAACTGAGCATGGAAAGAGAATCTTGGGTAGTCCAGATTCTGTATTCAAGGGAAAACATCCTGGAGTGTATTGTGACCCTTCTTCGTCTTCTCTCTCCTCTGTTTGAAGAGCAGTATTGTTGCAATGTTCCCTTCTAAAACTCTCTTATCTTGGGTTTCTGCTGAATCCAGAGGAATTGCTTGAATACGCATGAGTTTTTAGCAGTATAAAAATATAGCTAATGCTATGGAACAGCAACATAAGGGATTGTGTTTTTCCAGCTGCAGCTAAGCATTTGGTGTTGTGAGCAACTCTGTGAAACCTCACGAATCGCACCAATGACTGAAGAATGGTTCAACGTGACTGTGATATTTTATGTCCCCTCAACGACCTGTCTGGTGTTGCAATACATATGTTTTTCAATTACTTCCTCATTGTGTTGTAAAGATAAACTAGCATTTCCCCCATTAACGGAAGGCATGTTGCCCCTGTATTTCTTAATCATTGTTTTACACAGCAGAAATTCGCCTTTCACATCTATGTGCTTATTGGAACTCTTTTGTCTGTGTATTTAGCTCAAAGTGTTTTTTTTTCTCAAAAAAAATCATTTTATGCAGAATTATTTTCTACTTGTACGACACTGACAGAAACCTTGCATTTGTGTGTGCTTTGAGATTTATGCAAATTCTGCAAAAAGGAATAAAGGCTAGCCCTTATCACATCAGCAATAGAAGGCCGCCCCCATTGTCAGACAAGGCCTGTACCTATTCAATACCAGTGGAAGGCCGTGGACTCCAGCGAGATGTGCCTCAATTCAACTCTGGCATTGCATCCTCCATCTCTCACAAGCTCAGATTATCCGATGGTAGAGAACATGAACAGATAACCCAGATTACTTTTCAGGAGCCTACTAATGATGTAATTCACTTACCCAGAAGGAAGAAGAGCAAACTCCTGGAGTGATCTGTAAGCTTTCCACAGTGACCTGTAAGCAAAGATACTTAGTAAATGTGCTCATCCTAGGCCCAGTGAAGTCTAAATATTGCTGGTGGAAACCAAGGGAATGAGCAGTCCTCTTTCACCATGCTGCCTAACCTTGAGACCCAAACTATGGGTTCTTCTTACTGATAGGAGTCACTGACTAAGTTTAGGTGTTCTCTTAAAGCTTGGCTTTCCACGTGACTTCACTTTGACTTCCTTGGATATAGTAACAGTTGAATTCCTTCCTAGGAGCACCTACAGACCCCCGGTGATAGTGCACTCTACAAATATAAAATAAAATACACCAAACGTTCTGAGCTTCAGTCTTCTTAGAGGAGCATAGGGATTAATACTCCTATCAGAATTAGAAGCAAAGATGCATATATATATATATTAGTTTATGTAAAGAGTACAACGTGAGACACAATGAGATGGCAAGGTGGGAATGAAGAGTCTTCAAAAGCCAATTCAGGCTTAGTGCATCCCTGGCACGCAATAGTAATTTTGATACATTTGGGTTTTGTATCTTTTAAAAGTACTATTATGATTCCTCCGCGAGGAACATGAGAATGAACTCTAAACCACAAAAAACACATTTGCTCCAAACCATCCAAAAAATGGCATTGTCCATTCTTCATCTATATCCCTCCCCATTAAGAGGAAACATGTAATATTGACATGCTTTGGCCCAGCATTATCCATGCAGAATCTTTGTCTTTGCATCAAACCCCACACATTGCAGATACAATAATTATCCAGCTCCTCAAATACATATTATATTCTGACTATATTTTTACAGTAGTCTTTGAGAAATTATCATTAATCCTCAAGTCTTGAGGAGAAGCAAATCACTTTACTTGAACAAGTGATTTGATACCACAATATACGTGGACACGTATGAATTGTGTAGGTGTAAAATACATTGAAGAATAGCAAAGCATGCTCTAAACACAAACTGAATCCATTTCACATAAAAAATTGATGACTATCAGTGAAACAAGTGCAACCATTTTTGCGTATTATAAAGTGTAGACGTTCCATATCTGCTGGGGGCTACCAAAAACTGTATTGGATGTACCAGTAAGTGGATTTGGCTCTGTATGAATGACACTGAGAGCTCATCACATGTATATCAATAGCCATATAAAGGTCCTACCATGTGAATACGTTCAGGTCTGCATCCTGTGTTTTCACCCACCCTGTCCTCTTCTCTTTTCTCTCCACCTTTGTAACCAGTTAAATACCAACACATTGCTACAGCCAGGTAAGACACTCAATTTGTTTGGTAACTCCATCCTCCACTTCAATCTTGTGGCCCCTCTAAAGATATATGAAATACTGAACAAAGCCACTAAAAAGACTGGTATGCCATAAAACTGAAACTAAAAATACAACCTTAGAAAGCTGTTGAAAAAATGGCCAAATATCAAATCTTTTCCTCAAATAAACGTAAGAACAATTAAAGATTTTAATGCAAACAAGTGACAAATGGTGCAACAGAAAAATCAAGCGAAGTTTTGTAGACTAAACACCCACCCACATATCTTTTTTCAAATAATTTACACTCGCCATCCAAAAACACCTACTACCCCAAGACATCCAAATGTAGCAGAACATAGAGCTCTTGTTTACCCAAAGTAAATTTGCCAAGAAAGTTGAAGTCCTCAACCCCTACCCGGAAGATCTTATCAAGTCACAAATGACAGAAAGGCAATCAAACACCACCCTAAGAATCTTGTAACTCAAAGCTAGAAACCATCAAATGTAAATTCTGGATCATAACCAACCCCTGAAACTACTGCCATGCTCTACTCAAGTATTATATCCTTTTATCATGATCATCATCAACACATGTTTATTGCCTTACCAAGCCAAATATTAGAACCAGATCTTCCACTTCTTTAGCAAATTTATACTGGATCCTAACACCCTATTTCAAACAAGGTACCGTCCTCAAGAGCCTCAAAAAACAATACATAGGATTCTTCACCCCCACCCATAGTAAAATCCTCATCTGACAATTGTCATACTCAGTAAGACCTCCTTACACCACGTTGTGCTCTTACTGAGAGACAATGGCAAATCAGCTAACCTTGTCTTAGGCGGCCAGCTCATGCTTTTGACACAGTCAGTCACACCATTCTTGCCACAATAATGTTAGGAGGTTCAATAGCATCAAATTATTCCCGTCCAATTGCCTGACTGCATAAACTCAAGATACTCATCCTTCTGCATCCAACCATTGCCATCAGAGATGCCAGATTCTCAAAATACTTTCCTAATCAATGATGACAGAACACCACATTAATAAGGTGATTATATTTGGTGACTATTACTTCAGGCAACTAAAAAACAATAATTAAGTTCTTCCTTAGCCCACCAAGCATGTGAAAGTAAAACTCAACTGCCTCAAGATTTGTCTGCTAGCACACAGAATAAGTAATCTGGCTGAAAAGGTTTCAATACAGTGTAGCAAGAATTAATTAAAAAGTACTAAAGAGCACCCTCCCCACCCTACTAAGGAGATCAATATTTACTGGCCTCCAGTACAGGCTGATATATCTTTGAATTACTCCCTTTGACTTGCACAAAATCATTTTTGTCAGTGTATCCACACATCAAACACAGCGTGCCTCTTTACTGATCCTATAGAGACATGCAGTCGCCCTTTTGTTTACATCTCACACGGATGCTCAGCCACTTACAATTTCTTGCTGTGTGAATTAGACTGGCTGAGGGGTCTGGCTATGCTGACATAAGTCTGTAAACTGTGCAGTGTTCTTTGCACCACTCTGTACAGTTACAGCAAGGCTTGCATCATTACATGGGGCAGCTGTCAGTTAGGGAGGCTGTGTGTTCCCTGATCCTAGTGAGGTAGATTGTCACAACAACCAAGCAGCACTTTTGTGCACTACCCACATCCAGTTTCACAAGTTAAATCAGGTTTTCTACACTGCTACATAAAGACTGGTTACTTGGGCAGAGATTAATGACTCCAGTTAGTGGGTAGCAATCAGTCAGTGAAACTCCATAGGATGTTACCAATGACAGAAACTAGTTTAGGCTACAGTCAAATATCAGCCAGATCATGTCAACAGCCATTTGAACAATCTTTGGCTTAGCCTTATCATTCCCTCAGTTCCTCTGCAAATTATTATTAAACATGTAGAATCGAGTAGGTGTTGGTCGTCTTCTACAACGTAAAATAGGTACTCCTAAAGACAGAATTAAGACTAAGGTAGCACCCTTACATTCAAACTTAAAATGGAAAATGAACAAGTAAAAAACAAGTCTCATAGTTTTCTAGATCAGTTTCTGTTCATATGAATAATACAGTACAATATAGGTCAATGTTAGATAGATCAAAGAAACTGTTCCAATTTTATAAGTCCTTGTATCAAAAGTCCATAAGATCATGTCCTATCTTAGGTGGAAGATGGATCCGGATGTGAAGAGGAAATTTGAGAGCCACCAGCACACACAATGTTTGGAGTAATATTTCAAGGCTGCATTATGTAAAATTTGGAAATTGAGATCTAACCAGGTCTATGTTGAGATAGCACCCATTCTGTGAGAAAGAATGTTTTCTTAAAAACCATAGTCCAAGTAGCGTAGCCTAAGGTAGTGAAACCCAAAATACTATGACGAAGTGAAAGAATGACCAAGTTTTCAGAGGCTAAAAATGTATCCGTGTGTACAAAAAAAACAAAATACACAAAGAATTGTTGGGGTGAAGTTGAGAATAAATGTGAATGGGAAATATAAACTATCATATTCATTGTGCTAAGTGGTGAGAGAGCAGAGGTAAGACTAATATGAATGGAAAGCAAACCTGCTACAATATGATCCAAACATTGATAGAAACTTTCATTTGTAATGCAAGGAATAGACGCTGACAAGAAAAGCACTTCAATATTCAGTGTTAGAAGATGGGCATATTTCAGATTTGGAATATGGGTTTCTCTTTCTGGTCAAACCTATCTCAGCATGTATATACGTGCTTTCTAAAATTTGTAAACCAGGAATATTCCTACTAGGTATCCCTAACTTTTCAGGGATTAGCACCTCAACAGAAAAATTTGAGAATGTTTTGATTTCTCGCTCTGCCCCAGAGTTCAAAATCTTCCATCCTACATTTGAGACACAAAAGACATTCTTAACGATATCTCAGATGTCACCTGCGAACCAGGCATGGTATTTGATCTCTGTATACATGCATTCATACTGAATTCCAAGCTCATTCGGAGGTCTTTTGTTGATTTTATGTTTATATTGCTTGACAACTTAATTATATAACCTTTGAGTACTTATTATTTACTATGATAGTTGTTTGGGAACTCTGCTGTATCAATTTAAGGCTTTACTTCAATGTATATAATATTACAATTTTGACACCTTTCCCCTGTTTCGAATTTACTATGGCATATAAATTTTACCTTGGTAGGAAAATGTTAATCTTAATTTGGGGTTCACTATGTCAATTTTAGGTTAATTTCGACTGTGCGGTTTCAAGTACAATGTGAACCATTATTATATTTAGTTTTTACTTTGCCTGACCATAGAAGGTAAAATGTTAATAATACTTACAGTTTTGATATTCAAATCAGCCCTTTTATATATAGAATACTTATACAACACATATATAATACTCATAACACATTTTGAGCATTACAGATTTTATCTTTCACAAAAATGTGGGGCGATGCTTGGAGGTCTTCAACATAGAATTGAACATTGAAGATCCATTCCTTTTGATTACTGTAGGAGAGTAGGATCTGCTTCACATGGGTACCCCCACTTTTTGCTGATGCTTCACTGTTTTTCGACATTAGTCTGGCTGGGGCCCTGCTAATCAGAACCCCAGCCTAGCTGCTTCCTCTCTAAAATGGTTTCCATGTGCCTTAGGCACATCTCTAATTGGGATCTGGAGTGCCCTTATAAGTCCCTAGTATATGGTATACTATGTACCAAGGGCATAGGTACCTCAGAGGCCTGCCAGGGGCTGCAGCATGTATTATGCCACCCCTGGAAGGCCATCCAAACTGACACCACAGGTCTGCTACTGCAGCCTGGGTAAGGTGGTGCATGCACCCCTTACTGTGATATAGGTTACCTATATCACGAAATACATACACACATAGAAACCTATAAGTCACTCCTAAGGCAGGCCTTATCAATCCTAAAGGCAGAGTGCATGGTTCCTATGTGAGAGGGTGCCCCTGCATGAGCAGGGCCCCTCTGCAGCGTTCGGAGACCATCTCTGATGCTGTTTGTAGTGCAGCCTGACCATATACTCTTAAGCGCATTATATCCTCGCGGTAAAATGCTAACTTTGGAATGGCTGCACCTAAACATGTCGTGTTTGGTGTCAAACATCTTGGGATACTACCCCCCGCCAATCCTGGCGGCGGGGTAGCATTCCACCCTTCTAGAGGGAAAGACATGTTAACTCTGACTAGTCCGGTAACTTCTTTCCAGAGCCCTGGCATCACAAATGGATGCTGCTGCCACAGACACGAGTCTGGCCTCCTGCTGCTGGACGAAACTCCGGCAGGGGAGGCCTGGACAATAGGTTTCCTGTCCCAGGGAGGTGTGACCACCTCCCCAGACAGGACAATGTGTATTGGGGCTGGGCGGGAGCACTTTCGGGTGCTTTGAAGTCCTGCACTGGGGGCACATTTGGTGTCCCTGTGCATACCCCAGTTCAAACCGGATCAGGGGCTTGCAGCCCCTGCTTTGGCGCGAACTGGACAAAGGGAAAGGGGTGTAGCCACCCCTCTGCCCTGACCCACCCATAGGTGGGGCCACAGAGTAGTCCAACCCCTATTTTTAGAATAAAGGTAGGAACCCAGTCCTTAGGACTTTAGATTATACCTGGACGAAACTCTGAAACTGAATCCTGGACCTTCGACGCTCTACGACAAGATTAGAGGACTGAAGAATCTCCCTTGGGGTCAAGGAGTGACTCCCCTGCTTGGCAGGCACCAAAGAAGCATCTGTCCGGTTTGCATTACTGAAGCTCCCGTCGGACGCCGAAGTCATCGCATCACCAGAGGTGGATTCTCAGACTTCCCCGAGGCTACTCCTGAGTCCCCAGCAAAGCTGAGGCCCGTGGCTATCGTGGGTGACTTGAGACCGTGACCCCTGGACACCGAGCACATTTGCAAGTGCACCATCTTCTGGGTCTCCCAAGAAGTCGTGCTTTGGGCTCCGAGTAGCCCTAGCCTCTAGCACCACCTGCACCGAAGATCACTGGCCCCCACTCCACGAGTGTCCTGTAAGCCAGCTCCACGTGCGGCGTCACGAGGCTCCTTCGCGGTCGCTAGCCCATTGGCTAGTAGCCCTTAACGAAGGCCAATCTTTTCCTTACTTGGCATCCTGGTTGCTCCAGGCCTGCCCTCACTTACCCTCGCTGGGAGAGTTCCACAGACCTTGCTGGTCTGCACCATCGACGATCTACATCTTACTCGAGACTTGCCGTTGCCAAGGCTTGTTGGGTCCAATCCGGTCGCCGACACCTCAACACTCGACAGACATCGAGCACCAGCCCGAATCCTGCTCCTGGTCGCCGACAACGCCTCCCGGACCTCGTGGCTGAAGAGTCAAGACGACCGTCAACGCACCTGAAGCACTCGACATCGGTGGGCATCTGTCCATCGCCTTCCTGGTCACTGGCTAGTGACCCAGACTCTGTCCCCTCTGCTTTCAGGTTCACCAGAACTCCGATCCACTCTTGGATCCACCCGGACACTTTTCTCTTGGCCGCCAGCAGCACTTTGCAGCAGATCGCCATTCGAATCGACGACGAAACCCGACCCCGAAAGGCACCTATGCACCCGGCTTCCCTGGGTGAGGTAACACGAGTACTCCGGTGCTCCCGTGGGTAGAGACTCTTCAAAGTTCTAGATCTCAAAGGGTTTTGTCCTAGTCCTCTCTTAAGTGTCCCTTTCCTCTATTTTCCCGATCCCGACTTTCTCCATAGAAGTTAACGGCGTATCGCGGTTGTGTATTTACACTGCACGCTGTCTCCCGTGGGTCCCCTGTGTCACTACCTTGGGTGGTTCCTTGTGGTCCAAGCACTTCTAGAGGCTCTAGGCCTAGTGTCTAGTTCAGTCGTGGTTCGAATACCACTTTATTGGTATATGATTTGGTACGCCCCTAGGGCCCAAACGTGTATTTGTGCTATTACTATGATTTAAGATCTTATAACCTATGTACTTCGAACTTTAGCCTCATAAAGAGACTAGAGGGGTGTGTTTAGTAATAAATACATATATTTTGAATATATACCTGGTGTGGTGCTCTTTCATTTGGTCACTCAAGAGATTATAGACTGGTAAAACAAGCTGCTTTACATTCCTTCAAGACTTAGCCTGAAGGCTGCTCTCCATAGCTACCACTAGGATAGCTTTCAATAAGGTTGTCTTTAACCTATCTACCATAAGAGTCGATTTGGACTGGTGCAAGGTGCCCACTATAATTAGTGGACAGCATATGCCAGGCCAACTTCTCACAATTACCATTTCTTGTATTTCTTGTATTACATGTAAAGGTATTTATCAATGCTTGGGTCACATTGTGATACAAAGGGGATGATGGACGGACAGCTTGAGCCAATCAAACACTCACCCTCAGTCAACTGTCTGGTTTAATCCATCATCATTCTTTAGCTCACTCCACCACCCCAGTTCAGACATGGCCATATGCAAATCAGTCTGACCTGTGCCTCATGGGAACAGTCCAGCCCGAACTGCCAAGCCATGTCTTCCCTGGATCGGAATCAGCATCCTAGGACCGGTTTCTGGCATTTCAGCCGTCATCAGCCAGGCTTGCTTGAATCCAGTGGCAAAGTGAGCAAGGGACCCACGTCTAGGCATACCCCCGCCAACTTAGGGCGACCAAAGCGATACAAAAGGGGATGATGGACGGAACGCTTGAGCCAATCAATGCCAGAAACCGGTCCTAGGATGCTTGTTTCCGGTCCAGGGAAGACATGGCTTGGCAGTTCGGGCTGGACTGTTCCCATGAGGCACAGGGTCAGACTGATTTGCATATGGCCATGTCTGAACTGGGGTGGTGGAGTGAGCTAAAGAATGATGATGGATTAAACCCAGATCAGTTGACTGGGGGTGAGTGTTTGATTGGCTCAAACGTTCCGTCCATCATCCCCTTTGTATCGCTTGTTCGCCCTAAGTTGGCGGGGTATGCCCAGACGTGGGTCCCTTGCTCACTTTGCCACTGGATTCAAGCAAGCCTGGCTGATGACGGCTGGAATGCCAGAAACCGGTCCTAGGATGCTTGTTTCCGGTCCAGGGAAGACATGGCTTGGCAGTTCGGGCTGGACTGTTCCCATGAGGCACAGGGTCAGACTGATTTGCATATGGCCATGTCCTGAACTGGGGTGGTGGGAGTGAGCTAAAGAATGATGATGGATTAAACCCAGATCAGTTGACTGGGGGTGAGTGTTTGATTGGCTCAAACGCTCCGTCCATCATCCCCTTTTGTATCGCTTTGTTCGCCCTAAGTTGGCGGGGGTATGCCCAGACGTGGGTCCCTTGCTCACTTTGCCACTGGATTCAAGCAAGCCTGGCTGATGACGGCTGGAATGCCAGAAACCGGTCCTAGGATGCTTGTTTCCGGTCCAGGGAAGACATGGCTTGGCAGTTCGGGCTAGACTGTTCCCATGAGGCACAGGGTCAGACTGATTTGCATATGGCCATGTCTGAACTGGGGTGGTGGAGTGAGCTAAAGAATGATGATGGATTAAACCCAGATCAGTTGACTGGGGGTGAGTGTTTGATTGGCTCAAACGTTCCGTCCATCATCCCCTTTTGTATCGCTTTGTTCGCCCTAAGTTGGCGGGGGTATGCCCAGACGTGGGTCCCTTGCTCACTTTGCCACTGGATTCAAGCAAGCCTGGCTGATGACGGCTGGAATGCCAGAAACCGGTCCTAGGATGCTTGTTTCCGGTCCAGGGAAGACATGGCTTGGCAGTTCGGGCTGGACTGTTCCCATGAGGCACAGGGTCAGACTGATTTGCATATGGCCATGTCTGAACTGGGGTGGTGGAGTGAGCTAAAGAATGATGATGGATTAAACCCAGATCAGTTGACTGGGGGTGAGTGTTTGATTGGCTCAAACGTTCCGTCCATCATCCCCTTTGTATCGCTTTGTTCGCCCTAAGTTGGCGGGGTATGCCCAGACTTGGGTCCCTTGCTCACTTTGCCACTGGATTCAAGCAAGCCTGGCTGATGACGGCTGGAATGCCAGAAACCGGTCCTAGGATGCTTGTTTCCGGTCCAGGGAAGACATGGCTTGGCAGTTCGGGCTGGACTGTTCCCATGAGGCACAGGGTCAGACTGATTTGCATATGGCCATGTCTGAACTGGGGTGGTGGAGTGAGCTAAAGAATGATGATGGATTAAACCCAGATCAGTTGACTGGGGGTGAGTGTTTGATTGGCTCAAACGTTCCGTCCATCATCCCCTTTTGTATCGCTTTGTTCGCCCTAAGTTGGCGGGGTATGCCCAGACGTGGGTCCCTTGCTCACTTTGCCACTGGATTCAAGCAAGCCTGGCTGATGACGGCTGGAATGCCAGAAACCGGTCCTAGGATGCTTGTTTCCGGTCCAGGGAAGACATGGCTTGGCAGTTCGGGCTGGACTGTTCCCATGAGGCACAGGGTCAGACTGATTTGCATATGGCCATGTCTGAACTGGGGTGGTGGAGTGAGCTAAAGAATGATGATGGATTAAACCCAGATCAGTTGACTGGGGGTGAGTGTTTGATTGGCTCAAACGTTCCGTCCATCATCCCCTTTTGTATCGCTTTGTTCGCCCTAAGTTGGCGGGGGTATGCCCAGACGTGGGTCCCTTGCTCACTTTGCCACTGGATTCAAGCAAGCCTGGCTGATGACGGCTGGAATGCCAGAAACCGGTCCTAGGATGCTTGTTTCCGGTCCAGGGAAGACATGGCTTGGCAGTTCGGGCTGGACTGTTCCCATGAGGCACAGGGTCAGACTGATTTGCATATGGCCATGTCTGAACTGGGGTGGTGGAGTGAGCTAAAGAATGATGATGGATTAAACCCAGATCAGTTGACTGGGGGTGAGTGTTTGATTGGCTCAAACGTTCCGTCCATCATCCCCTTTGTATCGCTTTGTTCGCCCTAAGTTGGCGGGGGTATGCCCAGACGTGGGTCCCTTGCTCACTTTGCCACTGGATTCAAGCAAGCCTGGCTGATGACGGCTAGAATGCCAGAAACCGGTCCTAGGATGCTTGTTTCCGATCCAGGGAAGACATGGCTTGGCAGTTCGGGCTGGACTGTTCCCATGAGGCACAGGGTCAGACTGATTTGCATATGGCCATGTCTGAACTGGGGTGGTGGAGTGAGCTAAAGAATGATGATGGATTAAACCCAGATCAGTTGACTGGGGGTGAGTGTTTGATTGGCTCAAACGTTCCGTCCATCATCCCCTTTTGTATCGCTTTGTTCGCCCCTAAGTTGGCGGGGGTATGCCCAGACGTGGGTCCCTTGCTCACTTTGCCACTGGATTCAAGCAAGCCTGGCTGATGACGGCTGGAATGCCAGAAACCGGTCCTAGGATGCTTGTTTCCGGTCCAGGGAAGACATGGCTTGGCAGTTCGGGCTGGACTGTTCCCATGAGGCACAGGGTCAGACTGATTTGCATATGGCCATGTCTGAACTGGGGTGGTGGAGTGAGCTAAAGAATGATGATGGATTAAACCCAGATCAGTTGACTGGGGGTGAGTGTTTGATTGGCTCAAACGTTCCGTCCATCATCCCCTTTTGTATCGCTTGGGTCACATTGTAGCATGTTTCCTTTCCTGTTATCCTTGCCTCTGCTCTCCCACCATTTAACATGATTATGTTAATGTTAATGAGACTTGTTGAGCGCGCGAATACCCAAAGGTGTCTTGGCGCTATGGATGCAGTATTCCCCGCCAGGGGATCATTAATTATGAGAGTTCATTCTACTTTACTTTCATATTTACTCTCAACTTACTCTGAGCAATTCTATTTACACACTATTGATTTTCTAGTCTACTTCTCTTTGCTCCATTTGCAATCTTGTGGGTTTCAATACTTTAGGGCCATACTATTTTGTTGACCTTTTTTAAGAAATTGTTCCTTCTCACAGAATGAGTGCTAGGGATGTCCATCTTGATACAGGCCTGGTAGGATCTTGACTTCTGTATTTTACATACTACACCATTGAAAATCTTCTGGGTGCAATGTCTGCTAGTTGCTCAATGATTTCCATCGTTCGGTCTGGATCCATCTTCTGCCTAAGATATGACATGATCATTATGGACTTTCTATCCTAAGACTTACAAAGTTGAAACAGATCCACAATTTCTTTGATCAAACTATGTAACATTGCCTATAGTATAGACTGGATCAATATTTGGGAAAGGTAGCCGAAAAAACAGTTTATTACTTTTCAAAAAAGTTTAAGGTTGTGTACTGTACTACTGATGTAACCAGAAAATGTAAATCTTTGTTTTGTTATTAATTCATTTGCAATTCTTCATATGAATGTATGATGTGCTATCTTAGCCTTAATTCTTAAGGTGCTTACAGTTGTGGAAGTCATTGAATTTGCTGTGCCACCCTTCTATAAACCCATTAAATTCCAAAGTGATAGGAGTTTTAAGCATCCTCAGTGGTGCAGTTACTTATCCACTATTGGCATAATTGAACAGGAAATGGCCTTCAAAAAGAGGCTGTTATCACGCAATAACATTACCATGCATCCATTACAACACATATGCCTTTACCACGCACAATTTTACAACACATATACCTTTACCACGCATGCCTTTACTACTAAAATGAAAGTATTTCGAAGGTAAGTATAAAGCCTTTTTATATGTGTAATGTGTGTGTGTGTGTGTGTGTGTATATAGATAGATAGATATATATATATTTGTTACCTACTGGTGATGGGTAGATAGTTATAGTTTGGACCAACTTTTCCCATAGACAAAGCGTTTTTTGTTTTGCAAATAAGCTTTGGCGCAGTTTGACAAATCTTTACAAAATTTTGAAAAGTAGTTTGCCACTCACTTTAGGTGCTTTGTGGAAAGTTTCGGGGGGATTCGTCAAGTGGGAGCTTAGAAAAAGGTGGGGTATCAAAACTTTTTTTCGCCAGGCAATGTCTGTGGGGATTTTGCAGTTTTTAGACACGGCTATAGCCCAAACTGCTGAACTGATTGAAACCAAATTTGGCGGAAAGCTAGCCCTTGGTCCAGACAGAGTTTTTTTTTGTAAATTGGTGTAAATCTGTTCTTTTGTTTTGGAGTTGTTAAAGAAAGAAAAATTATAGATATCTAGGGATGCGGATTCGCGGGTACCCACGGATCCGAAGCCCAATAGGAAAAAAAAGAAACTCCCCTACTCGCACACCATACCCCCATAGTGTGGGGTTGGGTGCATGCTGGGGGTTTGGATGCTGCGGCCATCCCCCTCCACATAAGGCTGTGCCTGTAGTTGTAATACCGTGTAATTGCATATTACTGTACGTTGAAAAAAACAGAAATTCACTGAAAAAACCAAAGGGTAAAGCGACGTTATAGTTAGGTTCACATTTTACCCACACAAAACCATAGAAATTCAGCAGTTATAGTTATACTTATCTGAAGAAACTGTAACTAATGCCATTAAATAACTTTTTTTTGTCTGTGGGTAAAACGTGAACCTAACTATAAGGTCCTGTAACCTTGTTTTTTCAGTGAATATATATGTATATATTAGGGCAAGGGCATTTTGTGGGTTTAGGGTATGTGAGGATATTTGGGTGGCAAGGGTATTTTTAGGGTTTAGGGTGGGCAAGGGTATTTGGTTGGCAAGGGTATTTTTAGAGTTTAGAGTGGGTAAGGGTATTTTCGGTGGCAAGGGTGATTTTAGGGTTTAGGGTGGGTGGGGGTATTGGATGGGTAAGGTATTTTTAAAGTTTAGGGTGGGTTAGAGAATTTGGGAGGCAAGGGTTTTTTAGGATTTAGGGAGGGTGTTTGGGTGACATTGGCATTTTTAGGGTTTACGGTGGGTAGGGGTATTTGGGTGGGAAGAGTATTTTTATGGTTTAGGGTGGGTAGGGGTATTTGGGTGGCAAGGGTATTTTTAGGGTTTAGGGTGGGTAGGGGTTGATTAGTGTGTGTGTGTGTGTGTGTGTGTGTGTGTGTGTGTGTGTGTGTGTGTGTGTGTGTGTGTGTGTGTGTGTGTGTGTATATGTGTGTATATATATATTCACTGAAAAAAACATAGGTTTTAGGGACAGTTATAGTTAGTTGGACATTGCACTCGTACAAAACCCGTGAAATTCCCTGTTATAGTTAGTTCAGCTAACTATAACTCGCGCCCGCAATGCACTGCTGATGACGTCACATATTACATCACTCATGACATGGTCAGTGACATCACTGATGACATCACTGATGACATCTCAAATGACATCACTGATGACATCACTGATGACATCATCCAGTGACTGTGTGTTTCTGTAAAGTTTAAATATGTTTAATATATATAGGGAAAGGCGTATTGAAGAATGAGTGGGTGTATAAGTGTCTGAATGGATGATTTAGTACGTGAGTGACTGACTCTACAAGTGAGTGATTAAACGTATCTTACTGAATGCATGGGTTAGTGACTAAACCGTGTGAATGTCTGTATCCGTCTGTTTGTTGGTGTGTAAGTGGATGCATGGATTTGCGAATAGCTACATGAGTGTCTATATGGGTTATTGATTGGTTCTCTGAGTATCTGTATGGCTGCCTGAGTGTTTGTGTGGGTGGGGTGTGTGTGACTCTATACATAGATGTGTGAGTGGGTGATTCACTGGGTGCATGATTTCAAGAGTGCATCTGTGATGGACTGCTTGGGTGGGTGAGTGTGTGTATGGGTGTGTTAGTGAGTGAATGTATATCTCAGAGGTACATGTGCGAGTAACTACATATGTAAAAGGCAGTATATATGTGTGTTAGAGTATTTAAATGGCTATAAGTGAGAGTGTGTTATTGTGAGAGTGGCTGTATGGATGCGTGTGTGCTTGTATCAGTTATTGTATAAGAGCGTAAGAATGTGCTAGTATTTGTATGAGTAAGTGAGCTGGTGTGTGTATAACTGTATAGGTGAGTAAATGGGTGTGTGATTAATTTTTTGCATGACTGACTAGGTGTGTGAGCACCTCTATGGATGAGTGGCGGTGTTTGAGTGTTTATATAGGTGTATGAGTGCATATGATAGTCCTGTACTGAGTGACTGTAAGTATGAGTGACTGTACAGGTGAGTGAGTGGATGTGTGTGTAGACCTAAGAATCAGTGAGTGGGTATGTAGTTTTTGGTGTTGGAGTGTCTATGGTTTTGAGAATGGCAGTCTGTAATTTAGAGTGGGTGTATCAAAAGTTATATTAGGGTGTGAGAAGATGCATGAAATTATCACATGGATGATGTCATCAGTGATGTCATTTGAGATGTCATCAGTGATGTCATCAGTGATGTCACTGACCATGTCATGAGTGATGTAATATGTGACGTCATCAGCAGTGCATTGCGGGGCGCGAGTTATAGTTAGCTGAACTAACTATAACAGGGGAATTTCACGGGTTTTGTACGAGTGCAATGTCCAACTAACTATAACTGTCCCTAAAACCTATGTTTTTTTCAGTGAATTTCAAAGGTTTTTTAAATGCTAATTTCTAACTATAACGTGTCTGAAACCTATGGTTTTTTCAGTGAATTTCAAAGGTTTTTAAATGCTAATTTCTAACTATAACGTGCCTGAAACCTATGGTTTTTTCAGTGAATTTCAAAGGTTTTTTAAATGCTAATTTCTAACTATAACGTGCCTGAAACCTATGGTTTTTTCAGTGAATTTCAAAGGTTTTTAAATGCTAATTTCTAACTATAACGTGCCTGAAACCTATGGTTTTTTCAGTGAATTTCAAAGGTTTTTAAATGCTAATTTCTAACTATAACGTGCCTGAAACCTATGGTTTTTTCAGTGAATTTCAAAGGTTTTTTAAATGCTAATTTCTAACTATAACGTGCCTGAAAACTATGATTTTTAAGTGAATTTCAAAGGTTTTTAAATGCTAGTTTCTAACTATGCCAACAGAGGTAGGACATGTGAAGAAAGAAGAAAAACTCACAGAAAGAAGCAAAAGATGTGCAGAAAGAACCAACAGAGGAGCAGAAAGAGGCCTTGTTGCAAAATCATCCTGCGCCCACAACTTTTTCAGACGGGTACTGGTGGTAACTGACTCTGACAGTGGTGAAGGGAGGGGGGGCCTGAGGTGACATGTGTGCAAACGCGCCCCGTGGCGCGTTTTAAGTTGCGGGATTAAGTCCCCTTGAATCCTGAGGGTCCCTGGGGCCCAACTAGCCCCCAGGTACCTACAGTTAGGACCACAGAGCTGAGTTGCAGAGAGGCGTTCCGAGGCCACGCACCTTTTTCACCTCTCTGCAACGCACCTCTGTTGTGCTTACTGACGGTACCTGGTGGGCTAGTTGGCCCCCAGGATTCAAAGGGAATTAACTCCCCAACTTAAAACGCACCACAGGGCGTGTTTGCGCACATGTCACCTGAGGCCCCGCCCCTCCCTTCACCACTGTGCAAACGCGCCCCGTGGCGCGTTTTAAGTTGGGGATTAGGTCACCTTGAATCCTGAGAGTCCCTGGGGCCCAACCAGCCCACCAGGTACTTCCAGTAAGCACCACAGGCCTGCGTTGCAATGCCTGTAACAAATTGTGCAGTTGTGTTTAGGTAGTGAAGAGGTTCGTGCTGGGGGTAGTGTTTTAGGGTTTAGGGTAGTGCAGTGGTGTTTGTGTAGTGTAGGGGGTCATGCTGGGGGTAGATTTAGGGTTTAGGGTAGTGCAGTGGTGTTTGGGTAGTGTAGGGAGTCGTGCTGTGGGGAGTGTTTTAGGGTTTAGGGTAGTACAGTGGTGTTTGGGTAGTGTAGGGGGTCGTGCTGGGGTTAGTGTTTTAGGGTTTTAGGATTTAGGGTAGTGCAGTGGTGTTTGGGTAGTGTAGGGGATACTGCTGGGGGTAGTGTTTTAGGGTTTAGGGTAGTGCAATGGTGTTTGGGTAGTGTAGGGGGTACTGCTGGGGGTAGTGTTTTAGGGTTTAGGGTAGTGCAGTGGTGTTTGGGTAGCGTAGGGGGTACTGCTGGGGGTAGTGTTTTATGGTTTAGGGTAGTGCAGTGGTGTTTGGGTAGTGTAGGGGTTCGTGCTGGGGGTAGTTTTTTAGGGTTTAGGGTAGTGCAGTGGTGTTTGTGTAGTGTAGGAGGTCGTGTTTTAGGGTTTAGGGTAGTGCAGTGGTCTTTGGGTAGTGTAGGGAGTCGTGCGGGGGTATTGTTTTAGAGTTTAGGGTAGTGCAGTGGTCTTTGGGTAGTGTAGGGGTTGTGCGGGGGGTAGTGTTTTAGGGATTAGGGTAGTGCATTGGTATTTGGGTAGTGTAGGGGGTCATGCTGGGGGTAGTGTTTTAGGGTTTATGGCAGTGCTGTGGTGTTTCAGTAGTGTAGAGGGTCATGCTGGGGGGTAGTGTTTTAGGGTTTAGGGCAGTGCAGTGGTGTTCGGGTAGTGTAGGGGGTCGTGCTGGGGGAGTGTTTTAGGGTTTAGGGCAGTGCAGTCGTGTTCGGGTAGAGTAGGGGTTCATGCTGGGTGGAGTATTTTAGGGTTTAGGGTAGTGCAGTGGTGTTCGGGTAGTGTAGGGGTCATGCTGGGGGTAGTGTTCTAGGGTTTAGGGAAGTGCAGTGGTGTTCGGGCAGTGTAGGGGGTCGTGCTGGGGGTGGTGTTTCAGGGTTTAGGGCAGTGCAGTGATGTTCGGGCAGTGTAGGCGGTCGTGCAGGGGTGCTGTTTCAGGGTTTAGGGCAGTGCAGTGGTGTTCGGGCAGTGTAGGGGGTCATGCAGGGGTGGTGTTTCAGGGTTTAGGGCAGTGGTGTTTGGGCAGTGTAGGGGGTCATGCTGGGGGTGGTGTTTCAGGGTTTGGGGCAGTGCAGTGGTGTTCGAGCAGTAAAGGGGTCATGCTGGGGGTGGTGTTTCAGGGTTTAGGGCAGTGCAGTGGTGTTCGGGCAGTGTAGGGGCGGTGCAGGGGGTGGGGTTTCAGGGTTTAGGGCAGTGCAGTGGTGTTCGGGCAGTGTAGGGGGTGGTGCAGGGGGTGGTGTTTCAGGGTTTAGGGCAGTGCAGTGGTGTTCGGGCAGTGTAGGGGGTCGTGCAGGGGGTGGTGTTTCAGGGTTTAGGGCAGTGCAGTGGTGTTCGGGCAGTGTAGGGGGCAGTGCAGGGGGTGGTGTTTCAGGGTTTAGGGCAGTACAGTGGTGTTCGGGCATTGTAGGGGGTGGTGCTGGGGCTGGTGTTTCAGGGTTTAGGGCAGTGCAGTGGTGTTTGGGCAGTGTAGGGGGTCGTGCTGGGGCTGGTGTTTCAGGGTTTAGGGCAGTGCAGTGGTGTTCGGGCAGTGTAGGGGGTCGTGCTGGGGCTGGTGTTTCAGGGTTTAGGGCAGTGCAGTGGTGTTTGGGCAGTGTAGGGGGTCATGCTGGGGCTGGTGTTTCAGGGTTTAGGGCAGTGCAGTGGTGTTCGGGCAGTGTAGGGGGTCTTGCTGGGGCTGGTGTTTCAGGGTTTAGGGCAGTGCAGTGGTGTTCGGGCAGTGTAGGGGGTCGTGCTGGGGCTAGTGTTTCAGGGTTTAGGGCAGAGCAATGGTGCTCAGGCAGTGTAGGGGGTCGTGCTGGGGTGGTGTTTCCGGGTTTTGGGCAGTGCAGTGGTGTTCCGGCAGTGTAGGGGGTCGTGCAGTGGGTGGTGTTTCAGGGTTTAGTGCAGTGGTGTTCGGGCAGTGTAGGGGGTCGTGATGGGGTGGTGTTTCAGGGTTTAGGGCAGTGCAGTGGTGTTCGGGCAGTGTAGGGTGTCGTGCTGAGGGGTGGTGTTTCAGGGTTTAGGGCAGTGCAGTAGTGTTTGGGCAGTGTAGGGGGTCGTGCAGTGGGTGGTGTTTCAGGGTTTAGGGCAGTGCAGTGGTGTTCGGCCAGTGTAGGTAGTCTTGCTGGGGGTGGTGTTTCAGGGTTTAGGGCAGTGCAGTAGTTTTCGGGCAGTGTAGGCGGTCGTGCTGGGGCTGGTGTTTCAGGGTTTAGGGCAGTGCAGTGGTGTTCGGGCAGTGTACGGGGTTGTGCTGGGGCTGGTGTTTCAGGGTTTTGGGCAGTGCAGTGGTGTGCGGGCAGTGTATGGGGTCGTGCTGGGGCTGGTGTTTCAGGGTTTAGGGCAGTGCAGTGGTGTTTGGGCAGTGTAGGGGGTCATGCTGAGGGTGGTGTTTCAGGGTTTAGGGCAGTGCAGTGGTGTTCGGGCAGTGTAGGGGTCGTGCTGGGGCTGGTGTTTCAGGGTTTAGGGCAGTGCAGTGGTGTTCGGGCAGTGTAGGGGGTGGTGCTGGGGGTGGTGTTTCAGGGTTTAGGGCAGTGCAGTGGTGTTCGGGCAGTGTAGGGGGTCATGCTGGGGCTGGTGTTTCAGGGATTTGGGCAGAGCAGTGGTGTTCGGGCAGTGTAGGGGGTCGTGCTGGGGGTGGTGTTTCAGGGTTTAGGGCAGTGCAGTGGTGTTCGGGCAGTGTAGGGGGTCTTGCTGGGGGTGATGTTTCAGGGTTTAGGGCAGTGCAGTGGTGTTCGGGCAGTGTAGGGGGTCTTGCTGGGGGTAGTGTTTCAGGGTTTAGGGCGGTGCAGTGGTGTTCGTGCAGTGTAGGGGGTCGTGCTGGGGGTGGTGTTTCAGGGTTTAGGGCAGTGCAGTAGTGTTCGGGCAGTGTAGGGGGTACTGCTGGGGGTAGTGTTTTATGGTTTAGGGTAGTGCAGTGGTGTTTGGGTAGTGTAGGGGTTCGTGCTGGGGGTAGTTTTTTAGGGTTTAGGGTAGTGCAGTGGTGTTTGTGTAGTGTAGGAGGTCGTGTTTTAGGGTTTAGGGCAGTGCAGTGGTGTTTAGGTAGTGTAGGGGGTCATGCTGGGGGGAGTGTTTTAGGGTTTAGGGCAGTGCAGTGGTGTTCGGGTAGTGTAGGGGGTCGTGCTGGGGGAGTGGTTTAGGGTTTAGGGCAGTGCAGTCGTGTTCGGGTAGTGTAGGGGGTCGTGCTGGGGGAGTATTTTAGGGTTTAGGGTAGTGCAGTGGTGTTCGGGTAGTGTAGGGGGTCATGCTGGGGGTAGTGTTCTAGGGTTTAGGGCAGTGCAGTGGTGTTCGGGCAGTGTAGGGGGTCGTGCTGGGGGTGGTGTTTCAGGGTTTAGGGCAGTGCAGTGATGTTCGGGCAGTGTAGGGGGTCGTGCAGGGGGTGCTGTTTCAGGGTTTAGGGCAGTGCAGTGGTGTTCGGGCAGTGTAGGGGGTCGTGCAGGGGTGGTGTTTCAGGGTTTAGGGCAGTGGTGTTTGGGCAGTGTAGGGGGTCATGCTGGGGGTGGTGTTTCAGGGTTTGGGGCAGTGCAGTGGTGTTCGAGCAGTAAAGGGGGTCATGCTGGGGGTGGTGTTTCAGGGTTTAGGGCAGTGCAGTGGTGTTCGGGCAGTGTAGGGGGCGGTGCAGGGGGTGGTGTTTCAGGGTTTAGGGCAGTGCAGTGGTGTTCGGGCAGTGTAGGGGGTGGTGCAGGGGGTGGTGTTTCAGGGTTTAGGGCAGTGCAGTGGTGTTCGGGCAGTGTAGGGGGTCGTGCAGGGGGTGGTGTTTCAGGGTTTAGGGCAGTGCAGTGGTGTTCGGGCAGTGTAGGGGGTCGTGCTGGGGCTGGTGTTTCAGGGTTTAGGGCAGTGCAGTGGTGTTCGGGCAGTGTAGGGGGTCGTGCTGGGGCTGGTGTTTCAGGGTTTAGGGCAGTGCAGTGGTGTTCGGGCAGTGTAGGGGGTCTTGCTGGGGCTGGTGTTTCAGAGTCTAGGGCAATGCAGTGGTGTTCGGGCAGTGTAGGTGGTCTTGCTGGGGCTGGTGTTTCAGGGTTTAGGGCAGTGCAGTGGTGTTCGGGCAGTGTAGGGGGTCGTGCTGGGGCTAGTGTTTCAGGGTTTAGGGCAGAGCAATGGTGCTCAGGCAGTGTAGGGGGTCGTGCTGGGGGTTGTGTTTCTGGGTTTTGGGCAGTGCAGTGGTGTTCCGGCAGTGTAGTGGGTCGTGCAGGGGGTGGTGTTTCAGGGTTTAGGTGCAGTGGTGTTCGGGCAGTGTAGGGGGTCGTGCTGGGGTGGTGTTTCAGGGTTTAGGGCAGTGCAGTGGTGTTCGGGCAGTGTAGGGTGTCGTGCTGAGGGGTGGTGTTTCAGGGTTTAGGGCAGTGCAGTAGTGTTTGGGCAGTGTAGGGGGTCGTGCAGGGGGTGGTGTTTCAGGGTTTAGGGCAGTGCAGTGGTGTTCGGCCAGTGTAGGTAGTCTTGCTGGGGGTGGTGTTTCAGGGTTTAGGGCAGTGCAGTAGTTTTCGGGCAGTGTAGGCGGTCGTGCTGGGGCTGGTGTTTCAGGGTTTAGGGCAGTGCAGTGGTGTTCGGGCAGTGTACGGGGTTGTGCTGGGGCTGGTGTTTCAGGGTTTTGGGCAGTGCAGTGGTGTGCGGGCAGTGTACGGGGTCGTGCTGGGGCTGGTGTTTCAGGGTTTAGGGCAGTGCAGTGGTGTTCGGGCAGTGTAGGGGGTCATGCTGAGGGTGGTGTTTCAGGGTTTAGGGCAGTGCAGTGGTGTTCGGGCAGTGTAGGGGGTCGTGCTGGGGCTGGTGTTTCAGGGTTTAGGGCAGTGCAGTGGTGTTCGGGCAGTGTAGGGGGTGGTGCTGGGGGTGGTGTTTCAGGGTTTAGGGCAGTGCAGTGGTGTTCGGGCAGTGTAGGGGGTCATGCTGGGGCTGGTGTTTCAGGGATTTGGGCAGAGCAGTGGTGTTCGGGCAGTGTAGGGGGTCGTGCTGGGGGTGGTGTTTCAGGGTTTAGGGCAGTGCAGTGGTGTTCGGGCAGTGTAGGGGGTCTTGCTGGGGGTGGTGTTTCAGGGTTTAGGGCAGTGCAGTGGTGTTCGGGCAGTGTAGGGGGTCTTGCTGGGGGTGATGTTTCAGGGTTTAGGGCAGTGCAGTGGTGTTCGGGCAGTGTAGGGGGTCTTGCTGGGGGTGGTGTTTCAGGGTTTAGGGCGGTGCAGTGGTGTTCGTGCAGTGTAGGGGGTCGTGCTGGGGGTGCTGTTTCAGGGTTTAGGGCAGTGCAGTAGTGTTCGGGCAGTGTAGGGGGTACTGCTGGGGGTAGTGTTTTATGGTTTAGGGTAGTGCAGTGGTGTTTGGGTAGTGTAGGGGTTCGTGCTGGGGGTAGTTTTTTAGGGTTTAGGGTAGTGCAGTGGTGTTTGTGTAGTGTAGGAGGTCGTGTTTTAGGGTTTAGGGCAGTGCAGTGGTGTTTAGGTAGTGTAGGGGGTCATGCTGGGGGGAGTGTTTTAGGGTTTAGGGCAGTGCAGTGGTGTTCGGGTAGTGTAGGGGGTCGTGCTGGGGGGAGTGTTTTAGGGTTTAGGTCAGTGCAGTCGTGTTCGGGTAGTGTAGGGGGTCGTGCTGGGGGAGTATTTTAGGGTTTAGGGTAGTGCAGTGGTGTTCGGGTAGTGTAGGGGGTCATGCTGGGGGTAGTGTTCTAGGGTTTAGGGCAGTGCAGTGGTGTTCGGGCAGTGTAGGGGGTCGTGCTGGGGGTGGTGTTTCAGGGTTTAGGGCAGTGCAGTGGTGTTCGGGCAGTGTAGGGGGTCGTGCAGGGGTGGTGTTTCAGGGTTTAGGGCAGTGCGTGTTTCGGGCAGTGTAGGGGGTCATGCTGGGGGTGGTGTTTCAGGGTTTGGGGCAGTGCAGTGGTGTTCGAGCAGTGAAGGGGGTCATGCTGGGGGTGGTGTTTCAGGGTTTAGGGCAGTGCAGTGGTGTTCGGGCAGTGTAGGGGGCGGTGCAGGGGGTGGTGTTTCAGGGTTTAGGGCAGTGCAGTGGTGTTCGGGCAGTGTAGGGGGTGGTGCAGGGGGTGGTGTTTCAGGGTTTAGGGCAGTGCAGTGGTGTTCGGGCAGTGTAGGGGGTCGTGCAGGGGTGGTGTTTCAGGGTTTAGGGCAGTGCAGTGGTGTTCGGGCAGTGTAGGGGTCGGTGCAGGGGGTGGTGTTTCAGGGTTTAGGGCAGTGCAGTGGTGTTCGGGCAGTGTAGGGGGTCGTGCTGGGGCTAGTGTTTCAGGGTTTAGGGCAGAGCAATGGTGCTCAGGCAGTGTAGGGGGTCGTGCTGGGGGTTGTGTTTCTGGGTTTTGGGCAGTGCAGTGGTGTTCCGGCAGTGTAGGGGGTCGTGCAGGGGGTGGTGTTTCAGGGTTTAGTGCAGTGGTGTTCGGGCAGTGTAGGGGGTCGTGCTGGGGTGGTGTTTCAGGGTTTAGGGCAGTGCAGTGGTGTTCGGGCAGTGTAGGGTGTCGTGCTGAGGGGTGGTGTTTCAGGGTTTAGGGCAGTGCAGTAGTGTTTGGGCAGTGTAGGGGGTCGTGCTGGGGGTGGTGTTTCAGGGTTTAGGGCAGTGCAGTAGTTTTCGGGCAGTGTAGGCGGTCGTGCTGGGGCTGGTGTTTCAGGGTTTAGGGCAGTGCAGTGGTGTTCGGGCAGTGTACGGGGTTGTGCTGGGGCTGGTGTTTCAGGGTTTTGGGCAGTGCAGTGGTGTGCGGGCAGTGTACGGGGTCGTGCTGGGGCTGGTGTTTCAGGGTTTAGGGCAGTGCAGTGGTGTTCGGGCAGTGTAGGGGGTCATGCTGAGGGTGGTGTTTCAGGGTTTAGGGCAGTGCAGTGGTGTTCGGGCAGTGTAGGGGGTCGTGCTGGGGCTGGTGTTTCAGGGTTTAGGGCAGTGCAGTGGTGTTCGGGCAGTGTAGGGGGTGGTGCTGGGGGTGGTGTTTCAGGGTTTAGGGCAGTGCAGTGGTGTTCGGGCAGTGTAGGGGGTCATGCTGGGGCTGGTGTTTCAGGGATTTGGGCAGAGCAGTGGTGTTCGGGCAGTGTAGGGGGTCGTGCTGGGGGTGGTGTTTCAGGGTTTAGGGCAGTGCAGTGGTGTTCGGGCAGTGTAGGGGGTCTTGCTGGGGGTGGTGTTTCAGGGTTTAGGGCAGTGCAGTGGTGTTCGGGCAGTGTAGGGGGTCTTGCTGGGGGTGGTGTTTCAGGGTTTAGGGCAGTGGTGTTCGGGCAGTGTAGGGGGTCTTGCTGGGGGTGATGTTTCAGGGTTTAGGGCAGTGCAGTGGTGTTCGGGCAGTGTAGGGGGTCTTGCTGGGGGTAGTGTTTCAGGGTTTAGGGCGGTGCAGTGGTGTTCGTGCAGTGTAGGGGGTCGTGCTGGGGGTGGTGTTTCAGGGTTTAGGGCAGTGCAGTAGTGTTCGGGCAGTGTAGGGGGTACTGCTGGGGGTAGTGTTTTATGGTTTAGGGTAGTGCAGTGGTGTTTGGGTAGTGTAGGGGTTCGTGCTGGGGGTAGTTTTTAGGGTTTAGGGTAGTGCAGTGGTGTTTGTGTAGTGTAGGAGGTAGTGTTTTAGGGTTTAGGGCAGTGCAGTGGTGTTTAGGTAGTGTAGGGGGTCATGCTGGGGGAGTGTTTTAGGGTTTAGGGCAGTGCAGTGGTGTTCGGGTAGTGTAGGGGGTCGTGCTGGGGGAGTGTTTTAGGGTTTAGGTCAGTGCAGTCGTGTTCGGGTAGTGTAGGGGGTCGTGCTGGGGGAGTATTTTAGGGTTTAGGGTAGTGCAGTGGTGTTCGGGTAGTGTAGGGGGTCATGCTGGGGGTAGTGTTCTAGGGTTTAGGGCAGTGCAGTGGTGTTTGGGCAGTGTAGGGGGTCGTGCTGGGGGTGGTGTTTCAGGGTTTAGGGCAGTGCAGTGATGTTTGGGCAGTGTAGGGGGTCGTGCAGGGGGTGCTGTTTCAGGGTTTAGGGCAGTGCAGTGGTGTTCGGGCAGTGTAGGGGGTCGTGCAGGGGTGGTGTTTCAGGGTTTAGGGCAGTGGTGTTTGGGCAGTGTAGAGGGTCATGCTGGGGGTGGTGTTTCAGGGTTTGGGGCAGTGCAGTGGTGTTCGAGCAGTAAAGGGGGTCATGCTGGGGGTGGTGTTTCAGGGTTTAGGGCAGTGCAGTGGTGTTCGGGCAGTGTAGGGGGCGGTGCAGGGGTGGTGTTTCAGGGTTTAGGGCAGTGCAGTGGTGTTCGGGCAGTGTAGGGGGTGGTGCAGGGGGTGGTGTTTCAGGGTTTAGGGCAGTGCAGTGGTGTTCGGGCAGTGTAGGGGGTCGTGCAGGGGTGGTGTTTCAGGGTTTAGGGCAGTGCAGTGGTGTTCGGGCAGTGTAGGGGCGGTGCAGGGGGTGGTGTTTCAGGGTTTAGGGCAGTACAGTGGTGTTCGGGCATTGTAGGGGGTGGTGCTGGGGCTGGTGTTTCAGGGTTTAGGGCAGTGCAGTGGTGTTCGGGCAGTGTAGGGGGTCGTGCTGGGGCTGGTGTTTCAGGGTTTAGAGCAGTGCAGTGGTGTTCAGGCAGTGTAGGGGGTCGTGCTGGGGCTGGTGTTTCAGGGTTTAGGGCAGTGCAGTGGTGTTCGGGCAGTGTAGGGGGTCATGCTGGGGCTGGTGTTTCAGGGTTTAGGGCAGTGCAGTGGTGTTCGGGCAGTGTAGGGGGTCTTGCTGGGGCTGGTGTTTCAGAGTCTAGGGCAATGCAGTGGTGTTCGGGCAGTGTAGGTGGTCTTGCTGGGGCTGGTGTTTCAGGGTTTAGGGCAGTGCAGTGGTGTTCGGGCAGAGTAGGAGGTCGTGCTGGGGCTAGTGTTTCAGGGTTTAGGGCAGAGCAATGGTGCTCAGGCAGTTTAGGGGGTCGTGCTGGGGGTGGTGTTTCCGGGTTTTGGGCAGTGCACTGGTGTTCCGGCAGTGTAGGGGGTCGTGCAGGGGGTGGTGTTTCAGGGTTTAGTGCAGTGGTGTTCGGGCAGTGTAGGGGGTCGTGCTGGGGTGGTGTTTCAGGGTTTAGGGCAGTGCAGTGGTGTTCTGGCAGTGTAGGGTGTCGTGCTGAGGGTGGTGTTTCAGGGTTTAGGGCAGTGTAGTAGTGTTTGACAGCCACGGACCGATGTTGATGATGTATTCGGTATTGATATTATTATTCGACGTATTCGGTATTGATGATATTCGTATTCCCAAGAGAGAGAGAGAGAGAGGGGGGGGGGGGGGGGGGGGGGGGGGGGGGGGGGGGGGGGGGGGGGGGGGGGGGGG